>JAOTON010002096.1:5000-355556 GCA_034440635.1 Lepas anatifera
GGACAACCCCAGACAGTTCTGACGCTGCACGTATATTTTTGTCATTTTATTTATAGTATGTGCTTAAACTTAACGATTTTTCTTCTTCAATTTTAGTGTTGGTGAAGTGTAACGGTGGAGTTTTCACAGACAGCCAATCTGTTCAAACTTCGCATCCCACACCCCGCCCTGCCCCCCTCCCAGTAAACTCGGTGGTGACGTCCCTGGTGACATTGGACAGCTTCGACAGCACCACTCACTGAGAGTTGGCCTCGCAGACCTTGAGACTTGGTTGTTTTGTTGGCAGACGAGAGGGCGTACCTGCAATACGAGCGCGAGAGTGCGGACGTGCTCGACCTACAGCACACTGTTGTGCCGGAGGCTTTCCGTGGACACGGGGTCGCCAAACTGCTGGCAAAGGTCACTCCAAGTCTTGATCCCACGTATTACAAGTTGATCAGTTATTAGTTGGTCTGTCTCCTTAGACCGTCCCTTAAAAAATAAAAATTCGATTTTTGAGATGCGCACGGTTGTTTCTGGTTAATCATCGTATGTTGATGTCTGGTGCAAAAAAATCAGCCAAATGGGACAACTTTTCACGCAGGATTTTTTGCCCCTACTTTTTCCATGCGTACACTCTATGGCGTCTTGCGAGCAGGCACGGCGGGCGGCCACTAACTACTTCTGCCAAATGCGAAATGATGAGACTGGAATCACTACGCTAGAATCACAATGTTTGCAACGTAAGAAAATTCCTATTGCTACTTTTTATAGCTCCCCTGGCCTTTTGGCTGAATTAAATTTCGTATCAAATCTACAAGAGTAGTTAAACCTATCTACTGTGTGGCTCGGGCGCCATAGTCTGATAAAGATGGGAGCTTAATTTTCACTGTGCTTGTTGACAGAAAATAAGGCAGACAAAACACCTAAAAAGACACCTTAAGCAACTGTTAGCTTGGTTTTACATTGTGAAAAGTTGACATTAGTCGAATTCTTTATGTGCAATCTTGACCATTTTTAATTTCATTTTCGTTGAAAAGGCTAGTTGGTGAAGACAATGAAGGTATTTTATCTTGATATATTGTTCCCTCAAAAATTATCGTCGCAGGTTCTGCCAGCACTTTAGGACGCTGTAGAAGCTATGGGCTCGTCTTCTTCGGTTCACTCTTGCTAAACTTCCCGTCCCTGTTAGTCCTGATTTTCTTCCTGATTTTCTTTCTAGTAAGTCATCATTTTCGGCCTACTATCCTCATTTCGTCGCCAATCTTTCTCCTTGATTTTTCTTGCGTTTCACGTGTTTTTAAGAGCTCCTTCAAGAAGAAAAGCTTCTGCGGCGGGAATATTGAAATATTTCAGGATGGCTAATTTTAATTTTAGAGAACAATAAAAACAAGTTTTGCGAAAGAAAACATCAGCACCAGAGATTAAAGAAAATAAAAAATATGCAACAATTGAACATCAGTGAAGCAAGGTCAACGATATCACAGACAAGTTGGAGCACAAACAACGAAATTTATCAGATCGAAGACGAAATGAAAACGAAGCCGAAGAATCGAACATTTTCATCCTCATATTATTTTAGTTTAAATGTTCGAAGTGTGTGTGCGATTCTGTGTGTGTTTTTTTACCGGTACCTAATCCTTATCCTTATCCTTACTCTACCTGGAGGCTGTGAGCGCATGCGCCTGTGGCTGCAGCGACCCCTCCAGGTAGAATCCCATCCTCTTGATCCTCACCTTTCCTCATCCTTACCATCTCCTTCCATAGTTTATAATCACTTTATGTTCATTGCGACGACACTTTAAAAAGCCACCTCATTTTGTGTGGAAGTGTGAGAAATACATGATACATGATTCCGATGATTAGCCACGACAGCCAATGTGTTGTGGAGGCCAGATTCCGTCCTGACGCTTCTTATGAAATCCTTGGCGAGTTTCACCGTTCTCTCGGATGGATCATTTACATAAGTGAGACTCGTTACAAACTGCTTGAACTCAACATAGCCTTGATGCTGGTTCCAAGTGTGGACATGCTCAGACAGTCATCCCAGCTGATAATCTGCGAACTCTGGAAATAAGAGCCAGCTCTCCGGTCCTATGAAGCTTGCCAGGCTCGGTCTGCTGCCATCCTCAGGTCAGAGAGTGCTGTCATTAACAAAACCTGGGCCAGGGATGGTTGGTTTACGTTCATGACAAAACGCGATGGGCCTTTCAGTTTTCCTGAGCGCTTGGGCTCCTTAATCCTCATCTGAAACGTCATCGTCTGCAAGAGAGAAAACAGCAAGTGATGGAGACAGGTAGTCAAGATGCCTGCTCAAGCTCTGGAGATAATTGTTTGCCGGTGCCGATCTCATTTTCCTGTATTGACATATTTCTTGAATGGCTTGGAGGTCATTTAAAGGTGAGGCGGCACCTAGCGACGTCCTCATGAAGAACTATGCGTGATAGACCCCGCATTGTTCTGCCATTGCCTCAATTTCTTTCATGGGTTCTGTATTGAACAGGCTAATTTGGCTCGATAGAATGTGCATGGCAAAGAAGTATATGACCATATGCACCTGAAGTTATTAACGAATTGTTCATGGTTCGTTTTCGGAGCCAAAAATGGCCAGCAACTTGTGATTCATGCAAAGGGCCGTATATTACCTCGCAAATTTGTCATAATTTGTCAAAACGAAGTCATGAGCGAAGCGTCCATGGTTCGCTCTCGAATAAAAAAACGGTCAGCAACGCCAGATTCATGCGAAGGGTCATATACTACCTGCCAATGCACCTTCTATCGAGCCAAATTAGCCTGTCCAATCCAGAGCAAATGGAACAAATTGAGGCAATGGCAGAACAATGCGGGATCTATCACGCATAGTTCTTCATGAGGACGTCGCTAGGTGCCGCCTCACCTTTAAATGACCTCCAAGCCATTCAAGAAATATGTCAATACAGGAAAATGAGACCGGCACCGGCAAACAATTATCTCCAGAGCTTGAGCAGGCATCTTGACTACCTGTCTCCATCACTTGCTGTTTTCTCTCTTGCAGACGATGACGTTTCAGATGAGGATTAAGGAGCCCAAACGCTCATGAAAACTGAAAGGCCCATCGCGTTTTGTCATGAACGTAAACCAACCATCCCTGGCCCAGGTTTTGTTAATGACAGCACTCTCTGACCTGAGGATAGCAGCAGACCGAGCCTGGCAAGCTTCATAGGACCGGAGAGCTGGCTCTTATTTCAGAGTTCGCAGATTATCAGCTGGGATGACTGTCTGAGCATGACCACACTTGGAACCAGCATCAAGGCTATGTTGAGTTCAAGCAGTTTGTAACGAGTCTCACTTATGTGAATGATCCATCCGAGAGAACGGTGAAACTCGCCAAGGATTTCATAAGAAGCGTCAGGACGGAATCTGGCCTCCACAACACATTGGCTGTCGTGGCTAATCATCGGAAGAAAATCAGGACTAACAGGGACGGGAAGTTTAGCAAGAGTGAACCGAAGAAGACGAGCCCATAGCTTCTACAGCGTCCTAAAGTGCTGGCAGAACCTGCGACGATAATTTTTTTAGGGAACAATATATCAAGATAAAATACCTTCATTCTCTTCACCAACTAGCCTTTTCAACGAAAATGAAATTAAAAATGGTCAAGATTGCACATAAAGAATTCGACTAATGTCAACTTTTCACAATGTAAAACCAAGCTAACAGTTGCTTAAGGTGTCTTTTTAGGTGTTTTGTTTGCCTTATTTTCTGTCAACAAGCACAGTGAAAATTAAGCTCCCATCTTTATCAGACTATGGCGCCCGAGCCACACAGTAGATAGGTTTAACTACTCTTGTAGATTTGATACGAAATTTAATTCAGCCAAAAGGCCAGGGGAGCTATAAAAAGTAGCAATAGGAATTTTCTTACGTCGCAAACATTGTGATTCTAGCGTAGTGATTCCAGTCTCATCATTTCGCATTTGGCAGAAGTAGTTAGTGGCCGCCCGCCGTGCCCGCTCGGAAGACGCCATAGGGTGTACGCATGGAAAAAGTAGGGGCAAAAATCCAGCGTGAAAAGTTGTCCCATTTGGCTGATTTTTTGCACCAGACATCAACATACGATGAATAACCAAGAACTACCGTGCGCATCTCAAAAATCGAATTTTTATTTTTTAAGGGACGGTCTAAGGAGACAGACCAACTAATAACTGATCAACTTGTAATACGTGGGATCAAGACTTGGAGTGACCTTTGCCAGCAGTTTGGCGACCCCGTGTCCACGGAAAGCCTCCGGCACAACAGTGTGCTGTAGGTCGAGCACGTCCGCACTCTCGCGCTCGTATTGCAGGTACGCCCTTTCGTCTGCCAACAAAACACCCAAGTCTCAAGGTCTGCGAGGCCAACTCTTAGTGAGTGGTGCTGTCGAAGCTGTCCAATGTCACCAGGGACGTCACCACCGAGTTTACTGGGAGGGGGCAGGGCGGGGGTGTGGGATGCGAAGTTTGAACAGATTGGCTGTCTGTGAAAACTCCACCGTTACACTTCACCAACACTAAAATTGAAGAAGAAAAATCGTTAAGTTTAAGCACATACTATAAATAAAATGACAAAAATATACGTGCAGCGTCAGAACTGTCTGGGGTTGTCCTTGGTCCTCCAAATGGGGCACATTCCCCCCCACCCCAATTTCGAATCCTATGATTGTCACTGTTGAGAAAAAACAAGAACGAACACAGAGACACAGAGACACACACAGAGACACAAACACACACACCCGCACCCACACACCCCCCACACCCCCCCAAACACACACACACACACACACACACACACACACACACACACACACACGCACACACGCACACACGCACACACACGCACACACGCACACACGCACACACGCACACACGCACACACGCACACGCACACACGCACGCACGCACGCACGCACGCACGCACGCACGCACGCACGCACGCACGCACGCACGCACGCACGCACGCACGCACGCACGCACGCACGCACGCACGCACGCACGCACGCACGCACGCACGCACGCACGCACGCACGCACGCACGCACGCACACACACACACACACACACACACACACACACACACACACACACACACACACACACACACACACACACACACACACACACACACACACACACACACACACACACACACACACACACACACACACACACACACACACACACACACACACACACACACACACACACACACACACACACACACACACACACACACACACACACACACACACACACACACACACCACACCCACCCACCCATCCAGAATATATATATATATATATATATATATATATATATATATATATATATATATATATATATATATATATATATATTCTTAATAAACATGCCTACTGAGTTGTATGATTACAACCTTAATAAAATGAACATGAAAGTACGTCAGCAAAACTCGTGTATCGCCGAAACCGGACTACAACTGCAACAACGACGTGGCGCCCCGCTCCTGGCGAGTGCCATTGTAAGAGTAAACGGAATTAGAAACTACCATTCCCCAGTTCAAACTGCGAGACCTTCAGCGTGGTAAAACAAATCAGAGTATTTTTGGAGCAGCGTACCGGTCCCGGGCATCTGGATGAAGAGTTCGCCATCACGCTTGTTATGCTGCACCGTTAGCGCTTGAACGTCACTCGACGTCATCCGGGCCGCCTGTGACGTCACGATCAGATGACCGGCCTTAGCACGGGCCCGGGTCAACATATCTGTCAATGGAGAGACCACCAGTGAATCTATGGTCGGCAGGTTCTGATCTAAATGTACGAGCATGCCCAGTAGGCCGTTTCAAATTTCAAAAAGTTTTTAGGGCTCGTTAGGTCGGATTTTTTCCCATGATTTGGTTTATTCCTAGTCGTTTGCCAACTATTTCGCCCCAGTTTGTTGCAAAATAAGGTTGCTATATTCGCTTAAAAATCTGATTTGCCAGTGATGTTATGGGCAGCACCGGCGTTGCAATCTCCAATGCCATGGGCCCAGTTTCTGAGCTTGTCACTTCTTTCCAGTGCAAATATTCGATAAGGTCGTATGCTGTATAGTACATTACCTTTTTCGCATGTTGTATGAAATATTTCCGTGAAGGAAAGGGAGGAGAATAGTCCCTGAAGTGCTCTCTTTGATAAATACATTGGCAGTTCGATGAAGTGTCTGTCATATGTTTCAGTAAATTGTCATGGTGCAATATTCACTGGGAAAGGAGCACGAGAATGCAGAAATGTCCTGTGCGAGAGTCGGGAATACATCCTCCAGTCCTCATATCATTTAATTTTGAGGCAATACATGTAAGATCTGTTGTGATGCGGCGTTGCATGAGCTTGTCCGTCGCCTTCATCGCATGTCGGCCAGGACCCCTGCATGTAAGCATGTTATGCCTGCTAGCATGTGCCTTTGTGTATGCCAGTCAGCGCTTATTGATGGCTTGCTGCATGTCTGATTACAGCACTCTTCTTTCAGACTGCTCTCCTATCATTTCTTCATTTCTAAGGAATAAACTCTGCCAGCAAGGTATTCTTTGTCTGAGTCCGAAAGCTTTCAAACATAAATGAAGAAATAATCAAATCTGGGGCCATGTCACACTCTCAGCAGTTTTTGCAACTAGCAATTCCTCCTCTTCTTGATGGAGATCGTATTGAAGACTGGGAGCCAGCTTTTAAAGCTGCAGTGGCTTCATGTCTGTTGACTGAAGGAGGGGAAAAGTTCGTTATTGGATTACTCCCGGCGTACTTAAAGAGGAGACCTGCAGAAGTGGAGTTAGTCCGCGAACTGGTAAACAAGGAGACTAAGTTGGATGCAGCATTTGAGAGCCTGAAGACATTGGATCCTCCAGTGGACAAGTATGCTGCCATGCAAGGTCTCTGCAGATGCAACTGGCTTCCAGGAGTGCAGATTGACGATTTTTTTCTACGAACTGAAGCGCATGGCCCGTCAGGCTGAAGCTAAGATAGACTTTGTGTGTTCCATCATGTGCTCTCAATTACCCAAGGAAGTGCAAAGCAGGGCCAAGTCCTGGCTGGCTGACAATGCTGTGACAGATGAAACAGCAAGAGCATTCATGGTCAAAGTCAAGTCTTGGATGGTAGAGCATGGTGTTCCTCTTGATGTGGGATACAAGCTTCAGGAAGTGTCTGGGGAATCCATGTTTCCTCGAGTGATGAGATGCTCTTCACCAGCTTCTGGCAGCTGCAACAGTGCTGCCACTCGTCAGCTAGGAGACCATGTAGTACAGCAAGATAGCATGGTTGAAACAAATCTGCCTGCTGAGGGCAATGTGGCTCGGGTCGCCCACTCCAGCAGGAATGGGAAACACTCATCCCTTCGCCAGACTACGTCCAACTTCAAGCGAAGGTGCTTTATCTGCGGTGGAGGGCACATGATGAGGACCTGTCCTGACAAGAGGTGTCCACGCTGTGGTGCCAAGGGGCATAACCTCACCCACTGCAACGTCACCAAAGTGGGTAATGTAGAGAACAATGATGTGTGTAAGTTTGTTGATGAAAATGCTGTGCTTCTCACCCTGCATCTTGATGGTCAAGGAACCAGTGCCATGATAGATTCAGGTGCTGGCCCAAGCGTTGTGGATAAGGGTTCTTTACTGAAGCTAGGCTTACTTAAAAAGATCAAGCGTCAGACTAAGGGACATGTTGTTGGTGTTGGGGATGTCAGGATACCTGTGTTTGGCCATGCTGAGTTAACTGTTGAGTTGGCTGGTGGTTGTTCTATGGCACACACATTCACAGTGCTAGATGCCTATGACGATACGGTGCTTCTAGGACGCTCATTTTTGTCACTGTTCCCTTCGGTAGAGTTTGATTGGGAAGGGCATAGGATACGCCTTGGCGACAAGTGGTACACCACAAATGTAATGCTCAGTGGGGGAAGGTAGGGGGCAGAGTGGATGTGGCACGGGTAGAACAGAGTTTGGCTGAGAACCTGAAATTTGATGTTAACCCAGCCCTTCAACCAGAGCAAAGACAGAGATTGCACAGTAGTCTGCTCCTAAAGTATGACTCTGTCTGGGCCAAGAACCCAAAGAAACCTTCCATTTCCAATAAGGGTACACACAGGATTGTGACCAACGATGCAAAGCCTGTGAAACAAAAGATGCGGAGGATGTCACCAGATAGCGAGAGGGAAGTCAACAGACAAGTAGAGGAGATGCTCTCTAATGGCATATGCAGACCATCCGAATCTCCATGGAGCAGTGGTGTGATCCTCGTAAAGAAACGTGATGGATCCCAACGTTTCGTCATTGACTATCGTTCGCTAAACTCAGTTACAGAGAAAGACGCCTATCCCCTCCCCAACGCCAAAGATTTGTTCGATAGAATGCATGGGAGCAAACTGTATTCATTCCTGGACTGTGCCAGTGCCTACTGGAGTATAGAGATGGAGGAGGTAGACCGCCAGAAGACGGCGTTCTCAGTTCCCAGAGGCCAATACGAAATGAACGTGATGGCTTTCGGGCTCTGTAACAGTCAGAGTACCTATCAACAAGCCATAGACTCGGTGCTCAAGGGGGCGAAGAACGTTTTGGCATACATTGATGATGTCTGTTGTTTTTCAGACAACTTTGAGGAGCACCTCATGGATCTGGAGCAGGCACTGGGCAGGTTTCAGTCTGCCAACATGCAGCTGAGACCTGATAAATGTCGTTTCGGGTATGATAGAGGCCCGTTCCTCGGGCATGAGGTTTCCCCTGATGGCTGTTCACCACTGTCAGAGAACCTGAGGGCAATCAAGAGTTGCCCGAGACCAACATGTAAGAAGGAGCTTCTGAGGTTCCTGGGCATGGTCAATTACTACAGACCGTTCATTCCACGAATGGTTGAGGTGGCTGCTCCACTATACGGGCTAACCAGGGCGAGTGTCAGCTGGCATTGGTCGGTCGAATGTGAGCGCAGCTTCGTTAAGTTGCGCGATATTTTGTCATCAGACATGGTACTCGCTTTCCCGCAGTGGAACAAGCCTTTCTTCGTCGAGGTGGATGGCTCTTGCTCGGGAGTAGGCGCTATTCTCTCCCAGGAAGACACAGAGGGTCGATTAAGGCCGTTGGCTTATTACTCCTCAGGGCTCACTCCAACTCAGCAGAATTACTCAGCCTCTGAGATAGAGTGCTGGGCTCTCATTTCCGCAACCCGAAAGTGGAGTGTTTACATGAACGCAGCACCCCATGTCATTCTTGTCAGTGATCATAACCCGTTAACCTGGCTCAGACGCCAACAGGACCCCCGTCGGAAGTTCGCCAGGTGGATTGCTGAGTCGGAGAATCTCAACTACACTGTCATTTACAGAAAGGGCACAAAGCATGCTGCCCCTGATTTTCTGAGCAGGCTGGAATCTGAGGTGGATTCTGGTGTGAATGATGAGAATGAGTTCTTTGAGAGACATGTATATACTGTTGATGAAGTCCCCACTTTCTTGGACGAGATAAGGCTGGCTCAGCAGGACGATACGAATGTTATGTACGCTGTCCGGCAGTTGCAGGCAGGCGGAAAAGTAAAAAGAGGAAGGTACAAATCCTATGGTGGTATGAGACTGGAGGAAGGTCTGCTCATGCGCAAGTCGCAGATCGTCGTGCCTTGCTCAATGAGGCGTGCCGTATTCGAGCGAGAACATGCGATCCATCATGCGGGTGTTGACAAAACTTACAAATGTATTCGGGACAGGTACTTCTGGGTCGGGATGTACTCCTACGTCCAGACTCTTTGTGCAGCGTGTGAGGTCTGTCAGAGAAATAAGAGGTCATATGCTCCAAAGGAGACTTTACAGTCATTTGATACGGGCGACACTACTCCACGCAGTACGATAGCCATGGATATAGCCACACTGCCATGGTCGCAGGGTGGATACAGACACTTTGTCGTCATTGTGGATGTCTTCTCGAGGTATGTGGAACTTGTTGCCCTTAAAGATCAGTGTGCTGAGACAGTATGTGAAGCTGTTAGGTCCGAGTGGATCTACAGACACGGACCGCCGCTTCGAATCATTACAGACCAGGCCCATAACATGGACGGTCAGCTGATGAATCGCCTTTGTGAGAGTCTGGGAACTGAGAAGAGGCGCTCGTCACCGTACCATCCAGAGGGTGATGGGTTGGCTGAACGTACCATTCAATCTATCAAACAGCTGCTCAGATGCAAACTGCAACAACGTCAGATGGAACAAACACAGTGGCCATCCGTTCTCAGCGAGGTCCGTTGTATATATAATTCATTGCCTAACTCTTCTATCGGATTTCAGCCTAATGAACTGATGTATGGTGGAAAGTTGCATGCGCTTCCGGAGGTGAGCGTGCATGAGGCAGATGAGGCGTCCGAGTTGGGAGTTAGTCCCAGAGCACACATCGAGGAGACACGTCACAGTCTCGGTAGTATCCACAAGCAGGCCTTCCAAAACACCGCCAGGGCTCATGTCAAATCAAAACAACACTATGACCAGGGTAAGAAGGATAGCGATGTGCGTCCCGGAGATTACGTGTACCTCCGAAGAGAAGTGCGACATTCCTCCCTAGACCCGATGTATGATGGCCCTTTTCTTGTTCTGTCCCGACGTGATGCAAATGTTTTGTTGAGGATGAGTAACAAAGACAAAGTAGTGCATTTGAATCGCTGTAAAAAGTGTCCTACAGAGGGGGTGACACCCCGTGCTGTGTGTGTACCGACAGGCGCACCCGTAGATCCGAGCGAGCATGGCGGCATGTGCAGTCAAGCTGCTGTGCTGCAGCCGTCGCCCCCACCCGTGTGTGGTGCTGTGCCGAACACCTTACACGTTCCAGTGACCTGTCAGTTGCCGCGTTCTGGTGTTCCCGATGAAGTTGCTGGTGTTGGAACCGAGCTGATGACTCCAAGGTTGGAGGGAAGGCGGAACCCGCCCCAAAATAGGCGACCACCAGCTCACCTCAGAGATTATGTGCCATAGTTAGCTTTCAGACTCTGGTCTCTTTTTGGGGGAAGTGATGTTGTGATGCGGCGTTGCATGAGCTTGTCCGTCGCCTTCATCGCATGTCGGCCAGGACCCCTGCATGTAAGCCTGTTATGCCTGCTAGCATGTGCCTTTGTGTATGCCAGTCAGCGCTTATTGATGGCTTGCTGCATGTCTGATTACAGCGCTCTTCTTTCAGACTGCTCTCCTATTAATTCTTCATTTCTAAGGAATAAACTCTGCCAGCAAGGTATTCTTTGTCTGAGTCCGAAAGCTTTCCAACAGATCCAATCATGTTTGCAAGCGAAAGATTGCGCTTCAGTATCAAACCGACCGAACATAGAGGTGGATAGACATAGGTTTCCATCACAGGGTCTTTAAGTTAAGAGCCTGACTTGTCATATATATGTTTTTCCTATTATGCTTGATTTTTATCTTGGGGATGCATGTCTCAGTGATCTTGTTGAGATGATGTTTGAAAAAATTATATGAATCTTCAATACACAATACATCCATAAGTCTCCAATTGACAGCTGAAACCATCTCGTTGAAAAGGCCAAAGTTGGCTCGAGGGAAATTCAGTCGTGTCGTATGAGCTTGAGTGCGGACAGCATAACACACAAGGCTGAAAAGGATGACCAAATGATCACTCTTGCCTACCCCAGGAGAGAAAACCATATTCTTAACCATTCCTTCTTCGTTAGTGAACACCAAGTCCAACAAACTGGGGTTCTGACCTTCTCTGAAGCGTGTGGCCTGACGAACGTGTTGGAAGAGGAAATGCTCGTGTACAAGTTCAATCAGCAGATGAGATGGATGTCCTAGGGGTGCAGCAGAAAATTCGCCATCCCAGTCGATTTGCGGAAAGTTGAAATCACCAACAATCAGAAGATGTGAAGCGGAAAGTGAAGAAATACAACTCAACAGATGAGAGAAGTCCGACGTAGCTTGGATGCCATCGCCTGAGGGACTGCGGTAAATTCCCCAACAAGTAAAGAGTCTTGCTTGTGCATATCAATTTTCAGAAAAAGGTGTTCCTTGAATTCACTGGTTGGGAAAAACACTTGTGCCACCTTCAGTGTGTTTCGGACATAGATGGAAATGCCCCGTTCACCGCTGGGACCAAGGTTTGCACAGCTTGGGTCAAAACTTGTGAAGAGGTCAAAGTTAGGAATGCTAAGGAGGGCAGGGTGGATGGGTAACTTCTGGGCCTTAGGAATAACTTCAGTCAGGATAACAAGGTCTGGTTCATTCCCAGCTATTTGCATGCAAAAATCCTCACGCTTATTGATGAACTGATCACAGTTTGTATATAGGATACTCAAGTTCTGAACACCATGTACACCAGTTAGTCACACTGGCTGAGTTTGAGGAGGAGAACCAGCATCCTGCTGAGCATTCAAACTTGCCGCTTCTCCAAATTGTTCAGATGATGAACCTTGGTGTTCTGTTGTAGGTAGGATAGCCCTATGTGTGGGGGGCTGTTATCCTCCCCTCGTTTACTGCTGATCCTCTTGGCACCTGCACACTGGTTGGGTGAACCTGGACAGGGTCACTCCCAGTTGAGGGGGCAGCACCCCCGTGGTGGCACTACTTTTTTTGGTGACCTGGGATTTTAGGTGCTCCCTCAGAACCCGCTGTACCTATATTGTTAGCCACCTGATGGGAGGGGGTCAGCAGCGGAGGCAGAAATGCCTCTGCCAGCTACTCCTGAAGCGACAATCTTTCCACGCTTGATTCGAAGATCAGTCTCACCTAAAATTTTTGAAAAATACACGCTCTGAAATAGAGTAGGATTAGACCTGAAGAGGGGGAAAGGAGAGGGGTAGTTTCAAATGAGTGGTCTTTCCAGAGTTGGGATATTTTTCTTGCCAAGACGGAAAATAAGCGGGTGTCAGGGTGATGGCAAGTGGACCAAGAGCATTGCTCGGTCGGGCCTCTCGTGCCTGTGATATTTATGAATTCCGTAATTTTGATCACGATATTGTACACAGAAGTGGGTGTTGCTTGCTCTAAATGACAGATTATATTTCCCTTCTTTTGAATGTAGAACCTCCAACAGGACATTTGACGCTTCCTATTTACCTGCCTCTCTTCTTCTCCACAACTCTTCCCGGAGCTTCTTCTGCTCTTGGCGCTCTTTGAATGTCAGATCAGGTGTGATGAATACCTGTTTACATTTGTTTGTGCCCTTCAGTTGAGGTGCCATCCTTAGGATGTCAAACTTTGAATCCTCGTTGTCTAGCGAGATAATGAGTAATCTGTCCTTGCCCGGTACAGCCTTGCCAGCATGGAAAGATTTTGTTACTCTGAGGCTTATGTGGAAGGAGTCCTTGATCATTGTAGAAAACAGTGCAGTATCAGCTTCAGATCATTCCCCTGCTGTGGATCCCTGTTGTTCGGGAAGGTTGTGTATGACAAGATTACATTTACGCTTGTCTTTGTCTAGGAAATCATCAAAGACCTTAGACACTGTCTGGGCATCTTTCGTGGTGACAGAACCTTGGGTAGCAGAGGAAACATCCATCAGTTTGTCCTTGACCACACCCACCATCTTATCACATGTCTTTTTCACTACTTCAGAGTACTGGAGCTTCTGGGCCTGGTTCTCACTCAGGACCCTTTTAATCATGGAGGCATGCTCAATAGCATGCACCTCCTGTTCCCTCATTGAATGAATGAAGAGCCGCATGTTCTCCTGGAGAGAGTCAATCTTGATAACCTGCTCTTGGATAGTGTCTGACAGTGCACTGACCTTGGAGTCTAAGCGATTTAGATGCTCAGCCTGTGGGCCAGGAACTGCCGGAGCTGGCTCAGGACTACGATCATCTGAACACCAGTGTGTTGTCTGCACAGAGGCAGTCTGAGCTCGCCAGGATGCGAATTCCGTGGCAGATCAGTCTGGACGGCAACACTGCAGCGAGAGGAAGCTGGATTTGAATCCCTTATTTTGGCCTTGCAGCAGGAACAGATAAATGCCATGTCAACATGTCTCTTTAGGGCATTGTAAGCTGGTTTGCTAACAGATTGGCAAAAAGTGTGATACCAGCTCTGGCAAACATCACATTCGAGCCCCAAATGCCCATCCTTAACTTCCAGCCCACAAACCTGCTTCCCTGGACCGCCCTTACAAACAGAGAGCAGTTGGTTTTCCCTGCTGTTGGATCTGGACAAAGACGGTGAGAGCAATAGTTCTGCATCCAGAGGTAGGGACTTTATGGCAGTGGCCACAATTCCAGGACTACAGCTAGAAGCACGCATATCATCACTACTCACAATTACACCTCCGACCGAAAAAGCATTATCACCACTAGTTAGATCAAGAATGAGTCCTTTCACATTCTTTCCGTTCCCTACTTGGGAATCAGCAGGCCAACCCCCACCCGCAGATTGTTGCAGCAACTCACTTTTTGAATTAGTCTTGATGATTTGCTTCAGAATTTACCACAAAATCATCTTTATTTGTCCTTGAAGGATTAATTTAAGGCAACAATAAATAAAAACAAATAGAGAAAAGGCCTAGCTTGAAGTAGAGCTCGATGAGAGTAGGCAAAACAGGACAAGGATCGGAGCGCCGATAGGACGTCCGTCTCCGACGGCAGCTCAAGCCAGATGATGATGATGATGGTGTTTGAAGGCGCACAGCCTAGATGACTCAGGCGCCTATAACCTGTAGGATGGGGAAAAAACCTTCCGGTCCGCGAGAGCACCAGTTCTGGTTCCAGTCTAAGCTAGAACCAGAACTGATGGCGACAACAGACAATAAGGCATTCCTAGTACCGCCAACTAAACTTATTACCTCCCTCAAAGAGAAACGATATATCTTTTAAACCTTGATTTTCCATGGACAGTTAACAATCGGGGACACATACAATAACCGGTTGACGCTGACAATACGCATGCTTTGTTGAATTTGTAGAGAGATTTTGTTGAATTTGTTGAGATTAGCAGAGAGAGCACCCCGGGACAGACCCGAACACGCGTGCGGTCGCTGACGACTGAAGAAAAGCGGTATGATACAAGAGTGGGCAAGGTGAAGTGCGATTTAGCTAGTGGAAGTGGGCCGCGTCCGTGACCGCCTGTTCAGCGCGAGGCCTCTTAAACAGTTACGCCCAGGAGGGCACGGACGCGGACCCGAGCGTGTATGTGAGTGGGCAGACTGGTGAAGGGGCGGGACGCTATTGATTTCTCCAATGGACGTAAGCATCACGCATGCCGATTTTCAAGAAAACCGAAGGGGTCCGCCCTATTCGCCAAAATTTTCAAAAGTGCCCTGAGGGGCCCCTATGGGCCCCACCCTAAAAAATTTTTGCACTGTTTTTGGAAAATGCAGCCCTTTCTGATGGTGAAGAACAAAATCCCAAGTTTACGTAAGCTGGTGCCCACAAGTACTATTATTAGGCTTTGAGGCCCCCGGAGGCCCCTTATCTATCAATGCCCCATATGGTTTCTTCAGCCAGATTTCTCCAATGGACGTAAGCATCACGCATGCCGATTTTCAAGAAAATCGAAGGGGTCTGCCCTATTCGCCAAAATTTTCAAACGGGTCCTGACGGGCCCCAAGGGATGTTTATATATTGTTATAAACATCGTTCTACCAGATACCAGATATCAATGGTTCTTTCACCCCGAAACTGAAGGCCTTTTTGGACTATGAAAGCACTTGAACTTGAAGTACAATACCTCATTAAGGACCCGAAAGCATATAGGAGGGCCGCGGGTGGCGGCGGTGCGGCGCACGGCCGCCCTGCAGGACCACATGCCGCGGCGGTCTATCTTCGAGTCGTGGGCCAAACGGCGCGGCCTCACCCGGGACCTCAATCAACCCAAGTGGCTGTTTGAGCATCGCGTGGCATCGTCCAGCCTCATCCGGGTAATACTGCCTACACACCCGACTCGGCCCGCCAGCCTTTTCATACTGCCTGTGGCCTTCTATCGCGTGGACACGCCTCAGAGCTACTGTTACCGGCGTCCCCCAATAACCGCCCACCAACGTACCGGAGGGCGGCAGTACGGCCGCGGGTGGCGGCGGTGCGGCGCACGGCCGCCCTGCAGGACCACATGCCGCGGCGGTCTATCTTCGAGTCGTGGGCCAAACGGCGCGGCCTCACTCGGGACCCCAATCAGCTCGAGCGGCTGTTTGAGCATCGCGTGGCATCGTCCAGCCTCATCCGGGTAATACTGCCCACACACCCGACTCGGCCCGCTAGCCTATTCATACTGCCTGTGGCCTTCTATCGCGTGGACACGCCTCAGAGGTACTGTTACCGGCGTCCCCCCAATAACCGCCTACCAACGTACCGGAGGGCGGCAGTGCGGCGACCGGTCACCCGCCTGTGGGACCATATGCCGGCTTACCTACCGGCTTACCTTCGAGTCGCGGGCCAAACAGCGCAGCCTCACCGACGACCTCGGTCGGTTCCAACAGCTGCTCGAGGAGCGGCCCACAATGTCTCGCGCCTGCGTCTGCTACGGTGTTGGACGCCTTCGTCAGCGGCACCCGCACCGGGGCCGACGCGACCAGGGACATCCCCGGCATCACGGACGTCGGGGAGGATGGCGGGGAACCGGACTTTGCTGGGGACCGGGAGTCTGGGGACAGTGAGGGTGTGGCTGGCGCCGCGGGTGCCGGAGAGGGGGAGGCTGCTCCCCATTGGCGGTGTCTGCGCACTGTAGGCCATAGATCAATGTTTATTTGTTATCGCTCACGTTTTAACTGTGCTTTTTGTCCGGCTCATACGTTCATCATCATCCTGATTTATTATTTCACGCACCCGGCCGGTAGACGTCTGCCGGGCTCCGAGCCCGTGCCCGTCTGGGCGTAATTTAGAGCGCTCGCGCCGTCGGCGGTCACGGGTTCGGGGCTCGGCTCCCCCGTTTATAATTGTATTTGTCCACCTCAGTCGGCCGGGGCTTGTTTTTTTAGGGTCTTGTATGTTTTATGTACCGCCGTAGTGTAAATATACGTGTATGGTTGTAAACATTTATACACAAATTCAGAAATATGTGACATATTCGATGAGTACAAACATCTTAACACCGATGCCCTGTTTCTCTTTACGGATGGGTCTCTATCCCATCAAGGAGCAGGCTCAGGAATTTTTGGCATAGGTGTTAAGCAAATAATTAGACTCTCTGAATATCATTCTGTTTTTTTCCGCTGAACTCATTGCCATTCGTGAGGCCCTTTCCCTCGCATTAGAGTCTAAATATAAAAACGTGGTCATCTGTACCGACTCTCGATCATCAGCAAACCTTATCGAGGCTCGTCACAACTCTTCGCACCCAGTAGGAAATGAAATTAGACACCTAAACCAGAAAAGACCACCAAATATGAATATCAAAATACTCTGGATCCCTGGCCATGCAGGCATCATCGGAAACGAAAAAAGCCGACTTGTATGCCAAACAAAGTCTTACCCACCCAGCTCGAAATGATGTCTCCTGTCCAGTCAACGATATAATCAACTACGCAAACATGCGTTTCCGCTCATACCTACAAGGTATTTGGGAAAGGCAAGGTAAATATTTGAACTTGATAAAGCCACAACTTGGGTTGTGGGAATCCTCAAATCAAAGGAACCGGAAACAGGAAAGAATATTGGCTCGTCTCCGCATTGGTCATACTGGACCAACCCATCAATACATATCTGACAAAGTGTATGGTCTAAGCCACCCTCCTAACTGCCATGTTTGTGGAGTTGCTTACACGATTGAACACTTTCTCCTCATTTGCCCGATTCATAGTATAAACAGGCGCCCAATTTTAGACTTCTTCTGACGGCATCACTTGCGCCCAACGCTTCCTGTTCTCCTCGGGAATGAACATCCCGAACTTTTACAACTACTTTTCATATACTTAGAAAAAACACGATTAGAGTTATTTATATAAAGAAAGGAGTTTTCCACACCTTTTGGCAACCAACGTGCGGTTTTTACCTAGGATCAACTCGATCACGGATCCAGTTGGCAGGTCCAAAGACAATACTAAGGTCATGGAATATAGATACCTGGAACGGAAGGCTCGTTGATTTCTGGGATGCTTTTGTGGGGCTCATTAAAAAGAATTGGGTAAATAGCCAAGAACATTAAAATATAGACGGCAGTAAAATATTCAACAAAAAACAGGCCTTTGCGCGTGCCTTACTTCAACCCAGAGGAAACAGCTACTACTGAGGTATTATTTATCCAATATAAACGTAAATAATTGCATAATAGCCATAAAATATGAATGCAAAATCAGCGTGAGCCCGGATTCGAACCCGGAACACTACGATTGCTAGACAAGCATGCTGCCAACTGCGCTATTGAGCAACGAAATTACCATTATGAAAATGAAAAGTTCCACGCGTGGGATTCGAACCCAGGATCTTTCGCTTACTAGACGAGACTTAACACACTGTGCTATTACGGCTCTGGGCGCGCTTAAAACATGTTATAATACAAGTTGAGCTGCAGTATCAGATTCTGATTTCTTCTGCACTTTGTTCTAAGATTTTAGGTATTTCATGCCTAAAATGTATTTTAGCGGACGCACCACAGATTGGGCTTTCCGAAATGCATGGTCGTTTTCCTGTGCAAGCCACGGTTTATAAGTTATGACGCATCAAAGTCATCGGCCACCACATCTCCCATAGACTTTACATTGGTCCTTACCGAGCTTTACTTACCGAAGGATTTTTTCATGTCCTAGATTGGCACCCAAAAAGCGGGGCGGGTTTGCATTGAGGTCTCCATTCCAGGTATCTCTATTCCATGCTAAGGTCACTAGCGGATCCAGAGGAGGGTAAATGGTCCATACGCCACCCCCTCAAGGATGATTTTTTCCAATTTTCTTTAAGCACTATGTTCTTACTTTTTACCCGAGTCCCCCGCGCTCCCGCGTCCGCCAGTGCCTAAGGGCTTGTTCCAGCGCCTCCTCAAACCTGCTCCAACCTCCTCAAAGCTTCTCCAACTTCCTCTCGCCCGGTCCAGCGCCTCCTTAAACTTCCTCCAAGCTCGCCAAAGCTCATCTCAAATCTAATCCAACCTCCTCTCAAACGAAAGGTGGTTTTTCAGAGGAGATTGGAGGAGCTCAATTGTGGCGCACGAATTTCAATTGAGAAACTAAAATAAGTTGTTTTACAGTGAGAAACGACGTTTGTGGGCAGCTAGAGGTTTTGATTACGTTGTTTTTTCTGTATTCCGCTTTCACTAAAATATATTAAATGAGTATCAGAGGCCTTAATCAAATTCGATTAGTTTCTTAGCTGCGCCACGCCCGCCATATTGGCGCTGATCAGGCGCAATCAGCTGATATCTCATCCAATCTCATCCGAAATCGGTCCAGCGAACACTGGTTTTTTGCGCCTGCTCCGACTTACTCGAAGCTACTCTCATCTTTTTCTAAGGAGGCGCTGGAACAAGCCCTAAGATTACATACTCAGTACAACACACATGCTCACTTACAGCACCAGCCTATCATTCACAACATCTCCACTCCAGTCGTGCCAGCGCTCTACCTGAGCGTGTGGCCTCTGGGGATGCGGGGCGCTCTCAGTGCCCAGTGCAGATCCTGGAGGCCCCCTGGGGCCGTGTGGCCGACATTACACCAAAATGCACGCCAACACACTTATGTCTTGCGTCGCGATTCTGGCTCTAAATTCGGCGTGCTTTTGGATAGAAAGGACCCTGCTGACACCCATTTAGAACTGGGTTTCATTAACCCTCTAAAATTGCTGGGTACCTCTAAAAGCAATCACTCCGGTGGATGGAGAATCCAGACCCCGTTCAAGTTGTTTGGCAGCATTACGTCATCATGGCTGGAGAGGCAACACAGTTACTATGCAGGGCATTGGAGAAATTGCACTTTTTCGAAGCTCTAAATAACCTATTTTAGAACTGTATCAACAGAACTTATATGGTTGAACAGAAAGCTAAAAGATTTTTATTTGTGAAACCATCAGACGTTTTGCAAAATCTTCAGTAAAGAATATTATTTTTACAAATTTTCCAGAGCGTGTCAAAGTAAGGACACGTTCAGCACTAACAGCTGTTTGCAGTAAGACTAATCTCGATTTTGATTGGCTGTTGATTTCTGACCTTTGATTGGCTGTTGGTGGTACCTGCAGCAGAAGACAATAAATATCGGTGATCTGAGCGAAGGTAAATTTATTTCTCTCGGCAAAACAGGCCTACAGGCCTGAGTTGATCAAATAAATGCATGCCCTTTCAACAAATTCTTTGAAGTGTTATAATTTTTTCATTCGATTTACGTAAAATACACTGCTCGCCGTTGAGATCAAGGCTACTGTCAAATGGGTGAAACAAGTTGATTTCGATTTATACTAGATTGGTGCCAAATACCCCAAACTTGGTATGTTCCAGCTGATCCTTCCAAAAACTTAGTAGAATCTCCCTTAACTTAGTAGGAAAGGGCGGTGACATCATCATGGGAGGACTATATTTAGTAGGAAACTTGGTTGTACCCGTAGTTAAAGGGACATTGTCGCAAAAATTTTTATTGGCTAGATCAAAAGGTTACAAAAAGTTGTTTCAGAAGTCATATTCTCATTTTTGCAAATTCAGGCTCAAAATGCCTGAAAATCGGCCTCAAAGTCAACATTTATAGACGACTTTACCGAGTCCTTATGGTAACGATAAAGTGACGTAGAGCCGGCTATAGCTATCAATTTATATATGAAAAAATGTCAAACATTTCTTTTAAAGCAGTTCAGTACCTAAAACCTATAACATCAAAAATTATTCCATAAAAATATATTTCCAAAATGCTTTTGAAAGAGAAATATAGGACTTTAAAGAAATACCATCAACCAATCAGAAGCCCAGTCCTTATAGGATCTGGTCACGTGGGCTTATCTTACATCAATGTGATGTCATTATGGCTACCGATGAACTATCAATATTCACCATTTCAAAAACCGCGGCAAACGCGAAGATATAAATACAAATTCTATAACACTAATTAGCGCTGCGGTCAGGCCCGAATACCCTAAAGATTATAATTAATAATTGTTCGTTATTGCATGATTGCATTGTAGCTAAAATGATACAATAAAAAGATACGGGTAGCGCGATCCAGAAGAGCCTCCTTTGAGGCATGAAGAAAGCTTTGGGTGGTTTTTCGGACGAGGAGATTGTCGCCTCTCCGGTCGCGTGGATCAACATATCGTCGGTAATCTGCACGTAGAATATTTTGAGCCTTTGATGTGGTCAATTGAGATTTTTTTAGAGGTAAAAAAATCTATGCGTGAAAAGTTAATGAAACAATTTGAATTTTCGCCATTCATCTTTGCTGGCCACCAATGCTTATTGAGGTTTTATGTAGTGAGTGTAGTGAGTTAGTCAAACACTAATCCTATCAAGTATGGGCAATGCATTTAATGTTTCTGTTCTGCATTAATTAGGTTCATGAAGTTGCCAAAAAGCAAATTGTATGCTTAATTGATAACTATTCATTTTGGCCCACTGTTATAGCTGTGGTCTCGTTTCGTCTGTCAACACCAATCAGCGAGCAGCATTGAGTCCCAGTCTGCAAAGTATGGCAGCAGGCTAGATGAGTCACACCAGCCACCTAAAATCATTGCACTGCCAGACACCAAAAATTCACACCAAACTGCTATATACCATAGAGAAAAATGCACCCTTTCCTACCCACACAATGCAATGCTACCTCTTGTATTAGTTAGTTAAATACTTGTTATAAGGTCCCCTCCTGTGTCTTTATAACCATTCAGCCATTATTTGTTTGGTTTTCAGTGTCACCTTCCTTGCACCAGTCTGGGAAATTCACACCAGGTTGATGAACTTCACACCACTCACTCTTGTCTCCTAGGGCACTTACCCTGACGAGATCTCGTTGAAAATGCCATACTTTGCACACTGGATTGAGTATATGTCACATGGCTATAGCCTCTCCCTGAGAACCAATCTTAAACCCAATCTTAGATTTACAGGCTGGCTACCTGCTGTGGTGCTGCTGGAAAAACAGTAACAGCACAACAGTGGTAGCATACTTTTTTGTGATTGGTAGATAAGTATTCTGGTTCATTCTTGTCTGATTAGCCATAGCACATACTAGAGACAGTTGTGGTATTTCTTTTCTAGAGGAGAGGCTCGAGGGCTCGCGGACAAGGCTGTGCTGGCAGACGGAACAAGGCTTATGAGCAGTGTCAATGCCAAAAAGTCCTCATTTTATTGTTCCACAGGTGAACTTGTGTACCAAAATAGGTGAAAATCATTTGGTGATGGCAATTCCCCAATGATTATTTAAGCATATTATTTTTGAAGTGCCCATATTCCCTCTGTTTTTGGTCTAACTTTATATTTACAATATTTGTGCACTCTAGTAAAAGTCTATATTAAGCTTGTAATTTGAATTACAAATTTCTACCTGTTACAAATACTGGCTCTGCACAATGTGTGCATGCTAGTGCATTTGCTGCTTAGCTTACCTTCTTTTAAGTATGAAAATGTTTTTGATTAATTTTACAGATTTAAACAGATTTTCCATTTATTTTGGTACCATACAGTGCATAGTAGTCAGTGTACTCCTATCTACTTATCAGATCCATTTACTCATATTTCAAGTGCTACTGTTTGTTTCCAGACATGAAAGTGACTGTAGCATGAATTCATCCATCTGCCCTCGGAAAATGCCCATCTGCATTCATGCCCATCTGCAGATGAATTCATCCATCTGCCCCCTGAAAATGCCCATCTGCATGCTTTTTATAATTGATATTAAAAATGAACTCATGGAAAACTAGGATAAGATGTATTATGATTTGAAACACTAGGAGTGTACCCAATACAACAATATAATTGTGAACAAAGAGTATGGATAGTCATGTAGGAATGACAGGGGGGCAGTCTTGGGTGATGCAATTTTTTGTGTTTTCCTGGAAGAATATATGAAAGATTAGGTGGGTCGCTTCAAAGAGAAAATTTGTTTACTAGAAAACCTGTCTTTTGTAGCTGCTGTGTATCATCAAGCTATCGTCCCAATGGACCAGCTTGTGTATGATCATTTTGCTTGTTAGTTTGAATGGGATGAACCCAATCAGACCGATTCTCCCATAGACCTGAAATTTGGAATATTTGTTTCCTATTGTGGGCCAGTGTTGAAATAATGTATTGTAATTTATAAAAAACATGAATTTGCATGGTTCCACCTGACCCCTCCACAAACCCATGATCTAGACTATAGATCGTCTTTGGGGATGTCTTTGTTCTTGAATATATATATATATATATATATATATATATATTGCATATGTTTAAAACAAGATTCAGTGATATCTTGTTTGCTTTCATTGTGGGCTTGTGATATTTTATTGGTACCATTTATTTGGTCCCATTTGTTCCTGCTGTGAAAATATCTTCTAATTTAAGAAGAGCCTACCCCAGCAAGCTGAACGCAAAACAGAAATAATCAGGTGCTGCCCCTCGACAGGAAGACAAGCTTCAGAGGACGAGCAATGGAATACCAGAGTTGGCAGAGTACCACAGCCAGCAGTTTTTGCATTGAACACGAACCTGCCTGAGTGCACCTCGGTCGTCAGCCTGTGTGCCCGCAGTATACGTTCATGTATGTGCGTAAGTTGTGTTTATCGCGGTATATTAAGGCAAATCCTCTGAGGACCTCAGTAAAACATGCCATTAAAAGTATTTTTTAGCCTAAAGGTAAGAAAACTAGTAATGCAAAGGGTCTTTATAGTAAATAATCAAGTGGTCAGATTTTGTTGGTGGTCGTACGTGCGAAAGTCGGCGAAAATAATAAGTGACACCTCTGTGCTCAGACTATTGCGGTGAACATTTTATCAAACCGTGTAGCACTTATTGTGGACAGATGCAAAATATGTTATGCTTTTGATGTACACTCAGTATTTGGTTCGCTCCCAGCCTTCCTAGAGTGCACTTCAAGGATTGGAAGCTAGGAGCTGCATACCCACTGGTGGGTTCAGGGAAAATTTACTTTCCTCCCAAACTCTGCGATTTTCACCGACCTTTAAAAAATGTGTATTCACGATTTTGGACCCTGTCCTCCCCCTCCCCCCCACAAAAAACATTGGCCTGGATCCGTCACTGACGTACTGAGTTATATCCTCTAGTCCACGTTGCACTCGGAAGACTGCTCGTTAGGGACTCGCAGACCTGATTGTTGCACGCGTTTCTCACCTTCCGAGGGTTATCACTCGCTTGTAATTTCCTGGTAGGTTATATTTTCTCATGTTTTTGTGAGATTGAATATAAGCCTCATTGATCAACTGATATCTGTTGGTTTTTAAAAGTAGATGAATTTCGCATTGCGTAGCCGAGGAGCATGATTATAAATTGGTAAGATGTTTCATGGCTTTGCCTCTCGAATTCTTGACGCAAAATGGAGCCTGTGATCACACTGTGCTCACATATTCGGGCACAGCCCCTCGTCAGAATCCTCATAATACAATAAGCGAAAACTTTTGGTCATAGTGTGACCAAGGCTTGAAATTTAGATCTGATTTGGAAATCGAATGCTGGAAAAGTGCAATTCAGTACTGGAATATTCAAATATTGGGACTCGATTCGAGGTTATCCTAGCACTCTGACTAAAAATGTATGTGTTCACCTATTATATTATGATAATTTTGGTGAAGGGATGTACCTGAATATTTATCAGTGTATTAGCCCCATTTTGGAACTATGATTCGAGGAGGCTGGTCATGAAATATCTTATCAACGTAGATAATCTAATAAACAATCTAATAAATATAACGGTTAATATACTATTTTATGTAATGATATGATGTTATATGAAGTGCTTCTGGAATTGTTTGTTCTATTATGAGAAAGGACCGTTTCCGAACTCCGAAGTATTAAAAATAAACGCTTATCATTTTCATAAACAAATGTCACTCATGAGGCTAACAGCTTGCTTGTCTTTAAGCTGCGATGCGTCTTCTTAGGTTTAGACTCTGTGACTACCAATGTTAAGATTAATTATAGAATCCTTTTTATTTAATACGAACTGTTCCAGGCTATAATTTTGAGGTATATTTTTTTGATGTGCCCTGATCAGAAACTAACTCTACTTGAAGTAAAAAACAATGTATTCTTAAATCTTGTATATCTATATACGAAAAAAATTAGAAAGAGCTACCACCACGGACAGAGGAGTGAGGTGGCCAGTCCATCTCCAGCCTGCAACACACAACAAACGTTCCCCCTGAAACAAAAAGTGATCAGGTTTGGGTTCGTGGTGCGTTCCACACTTTTGTTAGTTCATCCAAGGATCGTGGTGGCTGCTCTCTGGTTCCCCAGTTCTGACGCATATCAAGAGTTATTCTTCCGTATCACATTCAGCTATTCTCCGGTTCTCTAGACTACGTGTTTTTATATTCTCCGGAGACCAAAGAATTACAATTATATCAAAGATTTAGATGTCGACGGACACATTTAATCTGATTGATTGACTGAGTGTTCCGGCCATATGGGAGGGGGGCGCCCCTGCAGGCGCCCCAACCGCCGCAGGAACATCGCCAGCCGTCGTGGGTCCGCCAGCGCTTCCCGGATGGGCGGGTCGTCCCGTCCAAATATGTCCCAGCGCAGGTCAGCGCACGCAGGGCACCGGGTCAGAAGGTGGTGGAGGATCTCGTCCTCTCCATCGTCGCATTCCTGTAACGTGGCCTCCGGGTTCAGGCCGATCCTCTTTCGGTAGCTGCACAGGAGAAGGGAGTGGCCAATGCGCAGGCGCTCCACCTCCACACTCTCCTGCCGTGAAAGGCCCAGGTGGTCTTTCAGGGTGGTCCACCCTGGGAGACCGCCACATTTAATCTCGAACACGTTTTATCTCGTACGGATTTACGTTTTATCTCGTTGTTTTACCAGATTAACACGCGCATTGACGGGGCTCTGAGCCACCTTCGCTTTGACAGGGGGCGCGGGTACCCCCTAAAACCTCCAGAACCACGGTAGGTAGTGAAAAATGGTAAACGGCTTTGGGTAGCCCATACGCTTCTCCATCGAAATATTTTAACCATTTTGTCAGGTCACTTCAATCGGATGAGTTCACTTTGTTCCGACTTATGTTGTCTTAAACTTTGAGGTCAGGTCACTTGACCTGTACTGATGACCTGACCTGAGATGACCTAACCTTAAAATTTTGACAAAAGTTGTAAAAATGATGAGAGAGGGCATGTCAAGTTTTTTAACCCGAGTTTATTTTTAACCCGAGTGTGTTAAGTACCTACCTAATAAATGTGTGATGGCTTAAATTCCGTGGCGGCGCCCCTGCCTAGTTTTCTTTGCCTAGTGTTAGGAGTGTATGTTTTACCATGTACTGCGTTTTTACTGTTAATATACGCGTATGGATACAAGTGCGGCGGCGCTACGCGCCGCCGTTTTTATGTTCTATCCGAAAAACCAGACGGGGGGGCGGGTACCCGCCTCCCGTCAATGCGCGTGTTAACCCGCGCCCCACCGGGGGTCCGGCGCCACCTTCGCCCCACCGGGGGCCATCGATGGCCCCCTCTAACTCCGAAAATATGGGCGTTAGCGCAAATCTGCAATGTGCACTAGAAAGCTCACGTGAATTCAGTAAGAAATTACTTCACATGTTTTAGTGTTCAGGTCAATGGTTTGACCTCCAGAGGTCAAATTAGGTCAAGATCGGCTATTTTCACTCAAATATGCAATGCTTAAGCAAACTGGGCATAACTCTTATGCCCTTAGAGCTATTGAGGTGTGGGAAAGTACATTTGATAGGAAATTGCCAGTACTTTTTCTGCTATGGAAACGTAAAGACCTCCCGCCAGTAGTTTGACCTCCAGAGGTCACCTCGTGACCTAGTATGACCTGAGGTCACGAAAGGTAAAAAAGTGACCTTGCCGTATATCAAATGAAAGCCAATGACGAGACAAACACGATGGTGTTTGTTTCAGCGCTCTAGCTTATACAGGTCAAAGTTATTGTCAAAATACTGTTTTTGACCCCTGGTGACCTTGGATGACCTTGGGGATGTCAAAGGGCAAATGTGGCCCCTGGAACCCGTGAAAGGGGTGTCCAAAAACGCTTTTCTGATCAAGCTGAGCATTTTCAATCGTTTTTGTGACTTTAAGATCATAAGACAGCTTTTCCCATGCTTTTTCAATGTGAGAGGTCACCTCGTGACCTGACCTCAGGGAGCACGAAATCGAAAAATCCCGGATATACACCTTGTAGACCCTGGAGGGGTATTAAAGTGTAGGAAGTTTCAAATCGATCGACTCCGAAATGTAGCTCTTACAGAGCTCTAAAGCTGAAGTGAGGTGACCTTGGTTGAACTCGTCTTGTGACCTGACCTTGGGTGACCCGCGGTAAAAAATTTCAGGGATGGTGGGAAAATGATGCAGTGAGAGGTAGAGCCCTCAACCACGGTGCTGCGCCTCATCGTCTTTCTGCTATCCCGGAAAAACCTTAGGGGGCCATCGATGGCCCCGGTGGGGCGAGGGTTAAACGATTAATTAATCTCGAGACACATTAATCTCGAGATTAACACATATAATCTCGAAGAGCCACCCCTGCTTTTTATTGGGCCGGTTTCTGGTTCTTGGTTTGCACGAAAACCGGTCAGCCTTCAAGAATGGCCTTCAGCAAAGGACACAAAAGACATTTTCGAACGGCGAACAGCGTGTCCCGCTGGTCAGAAAACAGGGGAACTAGTCTCCAATAGAGGGAAATCTGACGAATTGAGAACCATTGCAGGGAGCTGGAGACAAGCTGGTTCCAGTTTGGCACGCCGGTCAGATTAGAAAAATATTTGGGGCTAATATTCCCTTTCCCTCAACTACCCGGACGGAGGGATAACCAGAAGAAATTGTCCTTAGAATATTTACTTCATCCCATAGGAGGATCCAGGAGGGCAAAGGGGGCACGTGCCCCCCTCCCCTCTCTGATCAACTCTCGGTGAACCCTAAAATGTCGCGTCCCATCCCCTCCCCCAGGATGCGAAAATCGGCGCACACTGATAGGATCAAAGGTGGCCCCCCTGGTCCGGATGTTGCCCTCCCCGGAAGTTACCCCCCGATCGGCAATCATGGATCCGACTATGCTTCATCCATTAGTACGCATGAACAAACAAGAAGAAAATCAGAAAAATTGTTTTTACAGTAAAAACTTCCACGACCTAGATTCGAACCCGTATTACCCGTGTGAGAGTCGGGAATGGAGGCCACTGTACCATCCCTGCTGTGCGACACCTGCCCGATTTTAAAACTTTCCTGATTAGTTTTTTCAAGCCGAATGTTTTGGACAAACTTATCTAATATTTGTATTTTTTGAGGGTTAATAAAAATAAATTGAATACGAATACAGCATAAAAACATTTTCTACCTCCAAAAAATCATTTATAGAACTTAAAACTTTGATTGATAGAATAGAGGTGAAGAGCAGGTTACAGCCTATTATTGATATTGTTAGCAAATTTGAATAATTGTTGAGTGGCCTCCAAAAATTTAGCTGAAGATAAAGAAATGATTGACAGTACCAGAATCAGGATTTTTCAAATATTAAGAAACCACAATAAAAATTTTTGCGACAATGTCCCTTTAAAGGGACATTGTCGCAAAAATTTTTATTGGCTAGATCAAAAGGTTACAAAAAGTTGTTTCAGAAGTCATATTCTCATTTTTGCAAATTCAGGCTCAAAATGCCTGAAAATCGGCCTCAAAGTCAACATTTATAGACGACTTTACCGAGTCCTTATGGTAACGATAAAGTGACGTAGACCCGGCTATAGCTATCAATTTATATATGAAAAAATGTCAAACATTTCTTTTAAAGCAGTTCAGTAGCTTAAACCTATAACATCAAAAATTGTTCTATAAAAATATATTTCCAAAACACTTTTTAAAGAGAAATATAGGACTTTAAAGAAATACCATCAACCAATCAGAAGCCCAGTCCTTATAGGATCTGGTCACGTGGGCTTATCTTACATCAATGTGATGTCATCATGGCTACCGATGAACTATCCATATTCACCATTTCAAAAATCGCGGCAAACGCGAAGATATGAATACAAATTCTATAACACTAATTAGCGCTGCGGTCAGGCCCCAATACCCTAAAGATTATAATTAATAATTGTTCGTTATTGCATGATTGCATTGCAGCTAAAATGATACAATAAAGAGATACGGGTAGCGCGATCCAGAAGAGCCTCCTTTGAGGCATGAAGAAAGCTTTGGGTGGTTTTTTCGGACGAGGAGATTGTCGCCTCTCCGGTCTCGTGGATCAACATATCGTCGGTAATCTGCACGTAGAATATTTTGAGCCTTTGATGTGGTCAATTGAGATTTTCTTAGAGGTAAAAAATCTATGCGTGAAAAGTTAATGAAACAATTTGAATTTT
Source organism: Lepas anatifera (assembly GCA_034440635.1). Lineage (NCBI taxonomy): Eukaryota > Metazoa > Arthropoda > Thecostraca > Lepadidae > Lepas > Lepas anatifera. Next base: position 34,316 of record JAOTON010002096.1, read on the forward strand.
TGCCATCCATCTTTGCTGGCCATCAATGCTTATTGAGGTTTTGTTTAGTGAGTGTAGTGAGTTAGTCAAACACTAATCCTATCAAGTATGGGCAATGCATTTAATGTTTCTGTTCTGCATTAATTAGGTTCATGAAGTTGCCAAAAAGCAAATTGTATGCTTAATTGATAACTATTCATTTTGGCCCACTGTTATAGCTGTGGGGTGCGCTCTTTGAAATATTCCAGCCTGGAATTCCAGGGACAGTGACGTCACAGTCGTTCTTTGAAACTTTTCCCGGGATTCCACGTGGAATATTCCCGCCAATCCGCGTGGAACGGTGGGAATAGAAAAAGCAGTCCCGCTCAAGATGGCGGCGCCCATGCATGAATTTCGTAACAGTAAGTTCGTGGACTCTGAATATTTATCTGCTTGAAAGGTCCATTATATGTGTTTGTAGGATAATCGGAACCTTATAATAACAGCTAAATGAAGGTAAATGAAAGATTTGCGCGTGCACAAGTCAAAATAAATAATAAGACTGTCGCACCTCGCCATTTACGCCACATTCCGGCCTCAGTCAAGAACGTTCCTAGCTGGAATCCGCGGAATATCACTACGTCACAACCCCTGGAATTCCACCTCGGAATAATTCAAAGAACGCAGCCCTAGTCTCATTTTGTCTGTCAACACCAATCAGCGAGCAGCATTGAGTCCCAGTCTGCAAAGTATGGCAGCAGGCTAGGCGAGTCACACCAGCCACCTAAAATCATTGCACTGCCAGACACCAAAAATTCACACCAAATTGCTATATACCATAGAGAAAAATGCACCCTTTCCTACCCACACAATGCAATGCTACCTCTTGTATTAGTTAGTTAAATACTTGTTATAAGGTCCCGTCCTGTGTCTTTATAACAATTCAGCCATTATTTGTTTGGTTTTCAGTGTCACCTTCCTTGCACCAGTCTGGGAAATTCACACCAGGTTGATGAACTTCACACCACTCACTCTTGTCTCCTAGGGCACTCACCCTGACGAGATCTCGTTGAAAATGCCATACTTTGCACACTGGATTGAGTCTATGTCACATGGCTATAGCCTCTCCCTGAGAACCAATCTTAGAACCAATCTTAGATTTATAGGCTGGCTACCTGCTGTGGTGCTGCTGGAAAAACAGTAACAGCACAACAGTGGTAGCATACTTTTTTGTGATTGGTAGATAAGTATTCTGGTTCATTTTTGTCTGATTAGCCATAGCACATACTAGAGACAGTTGTGGTATTTCTTTTCTAGAGGAGAGGCTCGAGGGCTCGTGGACAAGGCTGTGCTGGCAGACGGAACAAGGCGTATGAGCAGTGTCAATGCCAAAAAGTCCTCATTTTATTGTTGCACAGGTGAACTTGTGTACCAAAATAGGTGAAAATTATTTGGTGATGGCAATTCTCGAATGATTATTTAAGCATATTATTTTTGAATTGCCCATATTCCCTCTCTTTTTGGTCTAACTTTATATTTACAATATTTGTGCACTCTAGTAAAAGTCTATATCAAGCTTGTAATTTGAATTACAAATTTCTACCTGTTACAAATACTGGCTCTGCACAATGTGTGCATGCTAGTGCATTTGCTGCTTAGCTTACCTTCTTTTAAGTATGAAAATGTTTTTGATTAATTTTACAGATTGAAACAGATTTTCCATTTATTTTGGTACCATACAGTACATAGTAGTCAGTGTACTCCTATCTACTTATCAGATCCATTTACTCATATTTCAAGTGCTACTGTTTGTTTCCAGACATGAAAGTGACTGTAGCATGAATTCATCCATCTGCCCTCGGAAAATGCCCATCTGCATTCATGCCCATCTGCAGATTAATTCATCCATCTGCCCTCTGAAAATGCCCATCTGCATGCTTTTTATAATTGATATTAAAAAATGAACTGAAGGAAAACTAGGATAAGATGTATTATGATTTGAAACACTAGGAATGTACCCAATACAACAATATAATTGTGAACAAAGAGTATGGATAGTCATGTAGGAATGACAGGGGGGCAGTCTTGGGTGATGCAATTTTTTGTGTTTTCCTGGAAGAATATATGAAAGATTAGGCGGGTCTCTTCAAAGAGAAAATTTGTTTACTAGAAAACCTGTCTTTTGGAGCTGCTGTGTATCATCAAGCTATCGTCCCAATGGACCAGCTTGTGTATGATCATTTTGTTTGTTAGTTTGAATGGGATGAACCCAATCAGACCGATTCTCCCATAGACCTGAAATTTGGAATATTTGTTTCCTATTGTGGGCCAGTGTTGAAATAATGTATTGTAATTTATAAAAAAAACATGAATTTGCATGGTTCCACCTGACCCCTCCACAAACCCATGATCTAGACTATAGATCGTCTTTGGGGATGTCTTTGTTGTTGAATATATATATATATATATATATATATATATATATATATATATATATATATATTGCATATGTTTAAAACAAGATTCAGTGATATCTTGTTTGCTTTCATTGTGGGCTTGTGATATTTTATTTGTACCCTTTATTTGGTCCCATTTGTTCCTGCTGAGAAAATTTCTTCTAATTTAAGAAGAGCCTACCCCAGCAAGCTGAACGCAAAACAGAAATAATCAGGTGCTGCCCCTCGACAGTGACTATCGCAAATTACGTCTCCTGCTGGAAGACAAGCTTCAGAGGACGAGCAATGGAATCCCAGAGTTGGCAGAGTACCACAGCCAGCAGTTTTTTTGCATTGAACACGAACCTGCCTGAGTGCACCTCGGTCGTCTGCCTGTGTGCCCGCAGTATACGTTCATGTATGTGCGTAAGTGGTGTTTATCGCGGTATATTAAGGCAAATCCTCTGAGGACCTCAGTAAAACATGCCATTAAAAGTATTTTTAGCCTAAAGGTAAGAAAACTAGTAATGCAAAGGGTCTTTATAGTAAAAAACCAAGTGGTCAGATTTTGTTGGTGGTCGTACGTGTGAAAGTCGGCGAAAATAATAAGTGACACCTCTGTACTCAGACTATTGCGGTGAATATTTTATCAAACCGTGTAGCACTTATTGTGGACAGATGCAAAATCTGTTATGCTTTTGATGTACACTCAGTATTTGGTTCGCTCCCAGCCTTCTTAGAGTGCACTTCAAGGACTGGAAGCTAGGAGCTGCATACTCACTGGTGGGTTCAGGGAAAATTTACTTTCCTCCCAAACTCTGCGATTTTCACCGACCTTTAAAAAAATGTGTATTCACGATTTTGGACCCTGTCCTCCCCCTCCCCTCCCCCACAAAAAACATTGGCCTGGATCCGTCACTGACGTACTGAGTTATATCCTCTAGTCCACGTTGCACTCGGAAGACTGCTCGTTGGGGACTCGCAGACCTGATTGTTGCACGCGTTTCTCACCTGCCGAGGGTTATCACTCGCTTTTAATTTCCTGGTAGGTTATATTTTCTCATGTTTTTGTGAGATTGAATATAAGCCTCATGGATCAACTGATATCTGTTGGTTTTTAAAAGTAGATGAATTTTGCATTGCGTAGCCGAGGAGCATGATTATAAATTGGTAAGATGTTTCATGGCTTTGCCTCTCGAATTCTTGACGCAAAATGGAGCCTGTGGTCACACTGTGATCACATATTCGGCACAGCCCCTCGTCAGAATCCTCATAATACAATAAGCGAAAACTTTTGGTTATAGTGTGACCAAGGCTTGAAATTTAGATCTGATTTGGAAATCGAATGCTGGAATAATGCAGTTCAGTACTGGAATATTCAAATATTGGAACTCGATTCGAGGTTATCCTAGCACTCTGACTAAAAATGTATGTGTTCACCTATTATATTATGAGAATTTTGGTGAAGGGATGTACCTGAATATTTATCAGTGTATTAGCCCCATTTTGGAACTATGATTCGAGGAGGCTGGTCATGAAATATCTTATCAACGTAGATAATCTAATAAACAATCTAATAAAAATAACGGTTAATATACTATTTTATATAATGATATGATGTTATATGAAGTGCTTCTGGAATTGTTTGTTCTATTATGAGAAAGGACCGTTTCCGAACTCCGAAGTATTAAAAATAAACGCTTATCATTTTCATAAGCAAATGTCACTCATGAGGCTAGCAGCTTGCTTGTCTTAAAGCTGCGATGCGTCTTCTTAGGTTTAGACTCTGTGACTACCAATATTAAGATTAATTATAGAATCCTTTTTATTTAATACGAACTGTTCCAGGCTATAATTTTGAGGTATATTTTCTTGATGTGCCCTGATCAGAAACTAACTCAACTTGAAGTAAAAAACAATGTATTCTTAAATCTTGTATATCTATATACGAAAAAAATTAGAAAGAGCTACCACCACGGACAGAGGAATGAGGTGGCCAGTCTATCTCCAACCTGCAACACACAACAAACGTTCCCCCTGAAACAAAAAGTGATCAGGTTTGGGTTCGTGGTGCGTTCCACACTTTTGTTAGTTCATCCAAGGATCGTGGTGGCTGCTCTCTGGTTCCCCAGTTCTGACGCATATCAAGAGTTATTCTTCCGTATCACATTCAGCTATTCTCCGGTTCTCTAGACTACGTGTTTTTCTATTCTCCGGAGACCAAAGAATTACAATTATATCAAAGATTCAGATGTCGACGGACACATTTAATCTGATTGATTGATTGAATGTTCCGGCCATATGGGAGGGGGCGCCCCTGCAGGCGCCCCAACCGCCGCAGGAACATCGCCAGCCGTCGTGGGTCCGCCAGCGCTTCCCGGATGGGCGGGTCGTCCCGTCCAAATATGTCCCAGCGCAGGTCAGCGCACGCAGGGCACCGGGTCAGAAGGTGGTGGAGGATCTCGTCCTCTCCATCGTCGCATTCCTGTAACGTGGCCTCCGGGTTCAGGCCGATCCTCTTTCGGTAGCTGCACAGGAGAAGGGAGTGGCCAATGCGCAGGCGCTCCACCTCCACACTCTCCTGCCGTGAAAGGCCCAGGCGGTCTTTCAGGGTGGTCCGCCCTGGGAGACCGCCACATTTAATCTCGAACACGTTTTATCTCGTACGGTTAACGTTTTATCTCGTTGTTTTACCAGATTAACACGCGCATTGACGGGGCTCTGAGCCACCTTCGCTTTGACAGGGGGGCGCGGGTACCCCCTAAAATCTCCAAAACCACGATAGGTAGTGAAAAATGGTAAACGGCTTTGGGTAGCCCATACGCTTCTCCATCGAAATATTTTAACCATTTTGTCAGGTGACTTCAATCGGATGAGTTCACTTTGTTCGGACTTATGTTGTCTTAAACTTTGAGGTCAGGTCAATTGACCTGTACTGGTGACCTGACCTGAGATGACCTAACCTTAAAATTTTGACAGAAGTTGTAAAAATGATGAGAGAAGGTATACCAAGTTTTTTAACCCGAGTTTATTTTTTAACCCGAGTGTGTTAAGTACCTACCTTATAAATGTGTGATGGCTTAAATTCCGTGGCGGCGCCCCTGCCTAGTTTTCTTTGCCTAGTGTTAGGAGTGTATGTTTTACCATGTACTGCGTTTTTACTGTTAATATACGCGTATGGATACAAGTGCGGCGGCGCTACGCGCCGCCGTTTTTATGTTCTATCCGAAAAACCAGACGGGGGGGGCGGGTACCCCCTTCCGTCAATGCGCGTGTTAACCCGCGCCCCACCGGGGGTCCGGCGCCACCTTCGCCCCACCGGGGGCCATCGATGGCCCCCTCTAACTCCGAAAATATGGGCGTTAGCGCAAATCTGCAAAGTGCACTAGAAAGCTCGCGTGAATTCAGTAAGAAATTACTTTACATGTTTTAGTGTTCAGGTCAATGGTTTGACCTCCAGAGGTCAAATTAGGTCAAGATTGGCTAGTTTCACTCAAATATGCAATGCTTAAGCAAACTGGGCATAACTCTTATGCCCTTAGAGCTATTGAGGTGTGGGAAAGTACATTTGATAGGAAATTGGCAGTACTTTTTCTGCTATGGAAACGTAAAGACCTCCCGCCAGTAGTTTGACCTCCAGAGGTCACCTCGTGACCTAGTATGACCTGAGGTCACGAAAGGTCAGAAAGTGACCTTGCCGTATATCAAATGAAAGCCAATGACGAGACAAACACGATGGTGTTTGTTTCAGCGCTCTAGCTTATACAGGTCAAAGTTATTGTCAAAATACTGTTTTTGACCCCTGGTGACCTTGGATGACCTTGGGGATGTCAAAGGGCAAATATGGCCCCTGGAATCCGTGAAAGGGTGTCCAAAAAACGCTTTTCTGATCAAGCTGAGCACTTTCAATCGTTTTTGTGACTTTTAGATCATAAGACAGCTTTTCCCATGCTTTTTCAATGGGAGAGGTCACCTCGTGACCTGACCTCAGGGCACGAAATAGAAAAATCCCGGATATACACCTTGTAGACCCTGGAGGGGTCATAAAGTGTAGGAAGTTTCAAATCGATCGACTCCGAAATGTAGCTCTTACAGAGCTCTAAAGCTGAAGTGAGGTGACCCTGGTTGAACTCGTCTGGTGACCTGACCTTGGGTGACCCGGGGTAAAAAATTTCAGGGATGGTGGGAAAATGATGCAGTGAGAGGTAGAGCCCTCAACCACGGTACTGCGTCTCATCGTCTTTCTGCTATCCCGGAAAAACCTTAGAGGGGCCATCGATGGCCCCCGGTGGGGCGAGGGTTAAACGATTAATTAATCTCGAGACACATTAATCTCGAGATAAACACATATAATCTCGAAGAGCCACCCCTGCTTTTTATTGGGCCGGTTTCTGGTTCTTGGTTTGCACGAAAACTGGTCAGCCTTCAAGAATGGCCTTCAGCAAAGGACGCAAAAGACATTTTCGAACGGCGAACAGCGTGTCCCGCTGGTCAGAAAACAGGGGAACTGGTCTCCAATAGAGGGAAATCCGACGGATTGAGAACCATTGCAGGGAGCTGGAGACAAGCCGGTTGCAGTTTGGTACGCCGGTCAGATTAGAAAAATATTTGGGGCTAATATTCCCTTTCCCTCAACTACCCGGACGGAGGGATAACCAGAAGAAATTGTCCTTAGAATATTTACTTCATCCCATAGGAGGATCCAGGAGGGCAAAGGGGGCACGTGCCCCCCTCCCCTCTCTGATCAACTCTCGGTGAACCCTAAAATGTCGCGTCCCATCCCCTCCCCCAGGATGCGAAAATCGGCGCACACTGATAGGATTTAGCGTCCATCTGATAGGTTTTGCCGGTCAAAGGTGGCACCCCCTGGTCCGGATGGTGCCCTCCCCGGAAGTTACCCCTCCCCCCCGATCGGCAATCATGGATCCGACTATGCTTCATCCATTAGTACGCATGAACAAACAAGAAGAAAATCAGAAAAATTGTTTTTACAGTAAAAACTTCCACGACCTAGATTAGAACCCTCATTACCCGTGTAAGAGTCGGGAATGGTGGCCACTATACCATCCCCGCTGTACGACGCCTGCCCAATTTTAAAACTTTCCTGATTAGTTTTCTCAAGCCGAATGTTTTGAACAAACTAATCTAATATTTGTATTTTTTAAGGGTAAATAAAATAAATTAAATACGAATACAGCATAAAAACATTTTCTACTTCCAAAAAATCATTTATAGAACTTAAAACTTTGATTGATAGAATAGAGGTGAAGAGCAGGTTACAGTCTATTATTGATATTGTTAGCAAATTTGAATAATTGTTGAGTGGCCTCCAAAAATTTAGCTGAAGATAAAGAAATGATTGATAGTACCAGAATCAGGATTTTTTAAATATCAAGAAACCACAATAAAAATTTTGCGACAATGTCCCTTTAAGCTTGATTTGATAAAATTGACTTAGGGCCTGTTCCAGCGCCTCCTCAATCCTGCTCCAACCTCCTCAAAGCTTCTCCAACTTCCTCTTGCCCGGTCCAGCGCCTCCTTAAACTTCCTCCAAGCTCGCTAAAGCTCATCTCAAATCTAATCCAACCTCCTCTCAAGCGAAAGGTGGTTCTTCATAGGAAGTTGGAGGAGCTCAATGTGTGGCGCACGAATTTCAATTGAGAAACTAAAATAAGTTGTTTTACAGTGGAAAATGACGTTTGTGGGCAGCTAAAGGTTTTGATTATGTTGTTTTTCTGTATTCCACTTTCACTAAAATACATTAAATGAGTATCAGAGGCCTAAATGAGATTCGATAAGTTTCTTAGCTGTGCCACGCCCGCCATATTGGCGCTGATCTGGCGCAATCAGCTGATATCTCATCCAATCTCATCCGAAATCGGTCCAGCGGACACCGGTTTTTGCGCCTACTCCAACTTACTCCAAGCTACTCTCATCTTTTTTCTAAGGAGGTGCTGGAACGAGCCCTTAGGTAGGCACCAAAGAAACCTGCAGTTACCTGCAGTTTACCCGACTTCATGGGCACCAAACAGCATATAATTTTCTATGTGCAAAGCCAGAACTTGCAACTCTCATATTGATCTCCACAGGTCTACAGTTTGGATATCTCGCCCGCACTTGATTAAAATGTGTACTCTAATTGACACCCTCACATCGCACTACTCTCCTGGGCTTTTGAGATCTGGCAGAGTTACCTTTGTCCCTACGTTTCTCTGGCTGAGGCATATATAAAAATTGGTAGTGGGTTTACCACTGACAACAAAACCTCCTATTTTGATTTAGGTCAAAATCTACAGCCTCATAGCAAGGTACCTACACAGCAGCGGTATTATGGTAGTAGGCAGACCACATCTCACGGTTCAAAAGGATCACATCAGATAGAGACGGCGGATTCCATTTTCGAGAAGTGGTGCAAGATTTTCTGGAGGGGGCGCCTTCCTCCCCAGGGGGCGCCATCATCTCTTGGGGGCGCCTTTGCTATCCAAGGGCGTTCTGCAAAAATCTTTGGACTCGGCCTGCGAGGCCACTTGGGGTGGTTAATTTCTAATATTCCGAAAAATAGGTATTTTAGATGTCGCGTAAGCTCAGTCGTATCTGATTGGTATCAGCAACAGAGTAGCATAGCCCAGGATTCTGTGATTTTCATAGCCTTGTTTGCAGTTATGACCAATGATATTGCAGACACTTACCGCAAACATACGTCAGGTGCTTTTCGTTGAAGACTTCACAGTATGTGTGACAGCGTCTACTACAGCAGCTGCGCAGAGGCGGCTGCAGCTTGGCCTTGACATATTGCAGCAATGGATCCCACGCAATGGACTGAAATTTTCAAGTTCAAAGACAAAGTGCATGCACTTCTATAATAGACATTGTGACTGAATACCCGATTTTGTAAATTCGTGGAAATCCGAGCAACGTTGTAGCAGAAACCAGATTTATCGGGCTCACACTCGATAAGCTTTCATTTGTGCCACACCTGAAGGATTTCCGCAAAAAAATGTTTCGATACGCTGAAAATACTGGAAGGTGTTGACGAGGATGAGGTACCGTGTGGATAGAGAAATGTTTCTCATGCTATACACGTTATACGCTTATCGCCTATATATACGTTATGCGCACGTTATACGCTACGTTATAAGCTTCTTATGCTGTATAGATCACTTATTCGTTCGAAGATCGAGTACGGCTGTGTTGTGTATGAGGCCACTCCTTAGTCCGCGAAAAAGATTATCGATATGTCCGTCATCACGCTATCATAATAGTAACAGGGGCGTTCCAAGCTTCACCCATAATAAGCATGCTAGTGGAAATTAATGAAATACCGCCACAAATGCGCAGTAAGATACTCGCTTTGCATAAAGCCATTAAAAGGAATGTGGCGCCTTTAGAATGTGATTTTAACTGAGATAGCCAAGTTGTAAAGCAAATCGGAAAACCAGGTGCTCTATATATCATTTGTCTTGGAACTCGATATTTCCGTAGAAAAACTAAAACCTACCCGAAATGTACCTCTCATGTACCTCTCGCCAGGCGGCCATTGTTGTGAACTGCTGGTGTGATGACATATGCTGACATCACGATGAGCATCAGCCAATCGAAGCCCTTGAAGTGTTTCGAGTATGGTAGTGGTTGTCAGATCATGACATCATCCAGAGGCAGATATTTATTTCTTTTCCTGGAGGAGTATTTTTAAAAAATAAAAGTATTGAGCTTGTTGTACATTTTTCAGAGAAATCATGAGTTGTTTCGCTATTTTCGGCTAAAAGTACGCCTAATTACACAAAATTCCAGGATTTTACCAAGGTGCCACGTTCCCTTTAAAATCAGTCACCAACACGCCACACATACCAATCATTTTTTTGGCGACGCCTACCTCTGTCAGATAGGCAGTGGCTCGCGTGTTGCAACCCGTCACCAGGGAGTGAGAGTCTGTGCCTGGCTAGCACAGGCTGGTATCGACAGCAATCTCGTAGAACCACATGAAGCAGCTGTTATTGAACCATAGCTCATCTCGACAGTTAACACGAACACAGACCTACTCCAACAAAGCAAAATTTGCCTCCCTGAACCGACGCGCCGGTAATTTATGAACTTACGTGCGGAGCCGTTCGAAAACCACGTCTGTTTCTATATAGACGGTTGTAAAAGAAAGTGACGATGGCACAGGGCGTGCATTTGTTGGTGACGATGTTGAGAAGTTTTCTAGTTTGCCTTACGAAGGATCCATTTTTACTTCAGAGCTGTACTCAATTTTTTGCTGTTTGGACCAGGTGTCTAAGCTGATGGTGAGGAAGTTTGCGATTTTTACCGATTCGCTGTCTTATCTGCAGACATTGAAGCCATTTTATTTCTATAATGCGTTGCAGTCCTGGGCAGCATCTCTTATCTTTAGAATATGGAATAACAAAAATTAGGAGACATTTTTGAACACTAGCACGTCTAAATTTTATTAACGCCCCCTCCAAATGGGGGGTGTGATCCCCGAAGACATTATAATGGCCAGCATAAAGAAAATTTCCCCCCACTGAGTTTTTCTTAAAAAATGCTCTGCTTTCCTCTCCAGGGGGCGCCTTTCCTATCTATGGGTGCTTAATCTTTCAAGAGGGGGGGCGCCTTTTTCTTTCGGGGGAGGCGCCTTTTGCTATCCAAGGGTGCCTGTGCTAACCAGTGGGCGCATATGATATCCAGGGGCGCCGTTAATCTTCTTTGGAGGCGTCTCTGCTGTTCAGGAGGCGCCTGCACTATCCAGGGGTGCCTATGCTATCCAGAGTCCCGGATCCTTTTACTCAGGGGCGGGGGGGCGCCTTTTGCTGTCCAGGGGTGCCTGTGCTAACCAGGGGCGCATATGCTATCCCGGGGTGCCGTTGCTCTTCTTTAGGAGCGCGGGGCGCTTCTGCCGTTCAGGGGTGCCTATGCTATCCAGAGGGTGTCTTCTGTCCATGGGGCACTTCTGCTATCAGGGGCGCTTTTAGTATCAAAGGGCGTATTTACTGTTTTGGGGGCGCCTATCCTATCCAGGAAGGCGCCCCTGCTGTCCAGGGAGCGCGATTGCTATTCAAGGGAGCTTATGCTATCCAGAGGGGGGTGCCTTTGCTCTATGGGGGCGCCTCTTGGTGTACAGGAGTGCCTGTGCTAACCAGAGGGCGCCTATGCTATCCAGGGGTGTCGTTACTCCTCAATTGGGGGTGCCTGTTTCTGTCCAGGGGCGCCTCAGCGGTCTAGGGGTCGCCTTTGCTATCCAGAGGGGCGCCTTTACTCAAGGGGGTGGGCGTCTTTTGCTGTCCAGGGCGCAGCTTTGATGTCAGGGGGCGCCATTAATATTTGAAAGTGCATTTTATTTTACACAGAGGGTACTACCTCTCCAGACAGGCGATGTGTCTGATTTTCTCTTGACCGGCCGGGGGCGCCAGCCAAATCCGGGGGTGCCACCCAAATCCGTGAGGGCCTCCCCGGACGAGGTCAAAACAAGGTGTGCAAAAATATACTTTTGTACACCATCATTTTTTTCAAGGTGTGCAACTGCACACCCTGTCCCGCGGAATCCACCGTCCCTTCCACCCCTGCTCATCAGGGAGCGCCTTTGCTATTCAAGGGAGCTTATGCTATCCAGAGGGGGTGCCTTTTCTTTATTGGGGGGCGCCTTTTGGTGTACAGGAGTGCTTGTGCTAACCAGAGGGCGCCTATACTATCCAGGGGCGTCATTACTCCTCTACTGGGGGCGCCTTTTTCTATCCAGGGGCGCCTCTTGCTGTCTAGGGGCGCCTTTTTCTTTCCAAGGGCACCTATACTATCCAGAGGGGCGCCTTTACTCAATGGGGGCGCCTTTTGCTTTCCAGGGCGCAGCTTTGATGTCAAGGTGCGCCATTTATACATGAAAATGCTTTTCTCACAGAGGATCCTACCTCTTCAGGTAGGCGGTGATTAGACCTGATTTTCTCTGACCGGCCGGGGGCGCCAGCCAAATCCTTGGGCGCCGCCCACATCCGTGAGGGGGTGCCCTTCCGAACCAGTTCAAAACCAGGTGTGCGAAAATATACTTTTGTACACCATCATTTTTCATGATGGGCAACTGCAGACCCTGTCCCGCGGAATCCGCCGTCCCTGCCGCCGTTGCTCTCGGGGGGGAGGGTTCTCTCCAGGAGGCACCTCTGCTCTCCAGGGGGCGCCTTTCTTATCCAAGGGCGCCTATTTTATCCAGGGGGCGCCTTTTTCTCTGCGGGGGGCGCCTTTTGCTGTCCAGGGGGTGCCTGTGCTAACCAGGGGGCGCATGTGATATCTGGGGCGCCGTTTCTCTTCTTCGAAGGCGCCTCAGCTGTCCAGGAGGCGCCTACGCTTTTCAAGGGCGCCTATGCTATCCAGAGGGGCGCCTTTACTCAAGGGGGAGGGTGCCTTTTGCTTTCCAGGGCGAAGCTTTGATGTCAAGGTGCGCCATTAATGTATGAAAATGTCTTTTTCACAGAGGATCTTACCTCTTTAGGTAGGCGGTGATTAGGCTTGATTTTCTCTGACCGGCCGGGGTGCCGGAAAATCCGGGGTGCCACCCAAATCCGTGGGGGGGCACCTCTCCGGACTAGGTCAAAACCAGGTGTGCGAGAAGATACTTTTGCACACCAACATTTTTATGGTGTGCAACTGCAGACCCTGTCCCGCGGAATCCGCCGTCCCTGCCGCCGTTGTCCGGGGGCGTCTTTTTCTCTCCAGGATGCACCTCTGCTCTCCAGGGGGTGCCTTTCATACCCAAGGGCGCCTATTTTATCCAGGGGGCTCCAATTCTCTGCGGGGGCGCCTTTTTGCTGTCCAGGAGGCGCATGTGATATCCAGGGGCGCCATTTCTCTTCTTCGGAGGCACCTCGGCTGTCCAGGAGGTGCCTATGCTATCCAAGGACGCCTATGCTACCCTGAGGGGAGCCTTTACTCAAGGGGGCGCATTTTGCTGCCCAGGGCGCAGCTATGATGTAAGGGGCGCCATTCATATGCAAAAATGTTTATTTTTCACAGAGGATCCTACCTCTTCAGGTAGGCGGTAATTAGGGCTTGATTTTCTCTGACCGGCCGGGGGGCGCCGGCTGAGGTCGGGGGAGGGGGCGCCTCCCTGGACAGAGCCAAAACAAGGGGTGCAAAAAGATACTTTTGCACCACTTGAAAAAAATCGAGTGGTGCAACTGCACCACTTGCACCCTGGAATCTGCCGTCCCTGGGTTTCCCTCGAAATTTAGGGAGCTCGCGAACCCCCTAACCCTTATATCCGCCACTGGTACCATGACGGGTCAAGTGGGTGAGGGAAAGGGGCAGGTGCCTCCCCAATTGACCCTCGAGGTGCCCCTAAAGTGGTCACGGTGCTCCCTGAAAGGTCGATGGCGCCCCTGAAATGTCGCTTTCCACCCAGCTCCCCCCATATAATTCCGTGTTCCATTGTCCCCAATAACAATTCTGTGGCGACGCCCTGGCCATAGGTACCGGGTTGAAGTCTCGGCAGAGCCTCTGAATAAGTTGATCTGATCCCCAAAATCCTTCCCTCCTGGAAGGATTTTCCACGACGCCGTATAACCTTGGCAACTGGTGCGTTGTTAAACCCGAACAATTATTATTATTGCGCTCGGAGGGGAAGGGAGTGCACGAGGAAGGAACCGTGCGCAAACCAGTATAAGGGGTTATGTTAAGTACAAGGATTTACGACGCCAGGTAGCTGAGCTCGAGGATATGCAGGAGATACTTCAGATTCTCAAAAACAGGTGAGTGATCATTGGAGGACGTAGGGGGGGGGGGGGCAATCCGGCCATGGCCCCCCAAACGCTGGAAGGGCGGGGAGCAAACTATCCTTTGGCCCACCCCAAAGGCCGGAGAAGTTTTTTTAAGTGTTAACCCTAGGTCTGTAGAGCAAAATATTTCCAGCTCCCGATATATTGGCAGGCCCCGAGACCAACTCTTAGGGGCCCGAGACCAATACATCGGAAACGCTCTTGATACTTGGAGCCCCCAATACAAACACTTGAGGACCCCCATGACCAACTCTTAAAGGTCCCTGATACAAATTCTTGAGCACCCTGGACCAAAATTCAGTTGGCATTTGGGTTCCCAGAAACTCCATCAGACATCTCTGGTGAACTCTCATGCAAGGGGACCCCTTGCATTGCTTAAACTCAGCCCAACGAGTGGGGGCGGTCGCCCCAACCGACCCCTGGATTGGCGCCTGATGAGTGATGCTGTGTTTTACCGATATGGGTAAGACAACGTGCGGGTTATTTTCTTGCTTGAGAGGTGGCTCAATGTTTTTTTCTATCAATGCTTCTCAATACCCTTTTTCTACCGATGGTCTGCCGGTTGCATTTGGGGCCAGAAAACGCTTTAGCTTTCGCATAGAGACTGAAAAGTTCCTTTTGAAGCAGAGGTAGGTACAAGGGGAGGGGCTAAGAGGGCTCAGGCCCCCTTCCACACCATGAAATATCAGAGTGCCTAAAGTAAATGCGTAGTCGGATGCTGTCGACTAGGGCAGCACTGAACGGGAGACGTGCAAAACCGGTACGTTGCAAAACGGCGCCGTCGGCGGACGGGCAGCGCACGCATTCCGGTGGTCAGACGAACTAAAAATTTATCTCGTTAACATCATCGATGCATAGGCATGCAATTAAAAACCGCGACGCAATATGAAGCCGAGCTGATGGGAGAAAGTAGCTCAGGGACGCTTGGCATCACCTAGCACGGAAGAGGATTAAGATATTTCATAAGGCCTGCTGTGCAAGGCAACTTTCCAGTCTTCAAAGTATGGCAGCAGGCCAGACGAGTCACACTAGCCATCTAAAATTCTAGCACCACCAGCTACCAAAAATTTGTACCAATCTGCCACATACCAGGGAGAAAAACGCACCCATTCCTACCCACACCATGCAATACTACCTCCACCATTACTTGGTTAGTTAAAGGCTTTTTATAAGGCCCATCTTGTCTCTTAATAACCATTCAGGCATTATTTGTTTAGTTTAAGTGTCACCTTCCTCGCACCAGTCTCGTAAATTCGTACCAGGTTGATAAAATTCGCACCACTCGGTCCTGTCTCCAAGGGCACTGAAACCGACAAGATCTCGTCGAAGATTCCATGGCTTGCACACTGGGCACTTTTGCTCGCCTCTAAAAAGTGTGTGGGAGAATTTAAAGTTTTTAGGTGATAGTGAGTCATGTTAATCTCGCAAAGCAAGGGGGGAGGGTATTTCGAGTAATAGATCACAAAATGTTTCCAACTTGCAAATGGATGGTCGTGGCAACGGAAAAAAGGCCGAGCCAAGGGAGTTGATTTAGAACTTTGGATTTGCGAATTGCGAGAAGACGACTGCCACCACCAAGCCTGAACGCCTTGAAGTTTAGAATTTTGGCCAAGTTACCGAGTGTCCACTTTGCCCACGTTACTTGAGTTCCCCACACGGGTGGAAAAACCAACCTGCTCGCCAAACAGTGATTGCGACAGACCTTGGCTACTAAAAATATTCAGTGCGGCAGAAAACGTCTATGAAATTGGAACTCCGGCAGCCACAGAGAAAACAAAGCTCACAGGGAGCGGGGCCTTTACGCAGCTAAAAACCTCGATAGGTACATAGGCAGATCCAGGAGGCAAGGCGGCACTTGAACCCCCACCCCATCAAAGCTCGCCTCCATCTGAAATAGTTACGGGTCCCCTGAAACGTCGATGGCGCCACCTACAATGTCACCTCCCACCTCCTCCCCTTCAGTATGCAGGTGCCGGCGCCCCAACAATTAGGTTTTGCTCCCAAAAATGCGTCATCATGGTTGCCATGGCGACCCAGCTTGTGCGCTTCCCGTTTTCCCGCAGGATTGGAAATCCTGGATCCGCCTATGTCGATTAGATAGACGATTCAATAGACAAGACTTTGTGACAAATACAGCACGTGAGTTACAATTGTTTGATTAGTAGTTGCGTCCCTTTCCTGCTTTTCTCCGGCCAATACGAACCGCAGCGCTACGGCCAGCAATGGCCTTTGTCAGGCGACAGCCAGAGTTTCCGGATACACAGGGCCCGAAGGCAATTCCTAAATATTGGAGAACAGTCTCTGTTCATTCTCCAATGCATTTAGAAAACTACTAGCACAGACTTTAGCTTATTAATATAATTCGCAGGCTATCCGATTTAAGTCAGATTTGAACATTGGATACTTGGAAGGTAATTAAGCCAGCTAACAATTACTATTTTTTTCTGTAGGCACTTGTTACCATCCCACCTGACGGATGACCGGCATGGGCAGCTCAGTTGCTAGAGCCATGGAGGAGTAATTCGTCAACTGCGGGCTCGATTCCCGGGTGGCTTAAAGGGACATTGTCGCAAAAATTTTGATTGGCTAGATCAAAAGGTTGCAAAAAGTTGTTTCAGAAGTCATGTTCTCATTTTTGCAAATTCAGGCTCAAAATGCCTCAAAATCGGCCTCAAAGTCAACATTTATAGACGACTTTACCGAGTCCTTATGGTATCGATAAAATGATGTAGTCCGGGCTGTAGCTTTCCATTTCTATACCAAAGAATGTAAAAAGTTTCAATCGAAGCATTTTGGTAGCTAAACCTGAGATATAAAAAAATATTTTATAAAAATAACTTTCCAAAATGCTTTTGAATAGGAAATATAGGACTTTAAAGAAATACCATCAACCAATCAGAAGCCCAGTCCTTATAGGATCTGGTCACGTGGGCTTATCTTACATCAATGTGATGTCATCACGGCTTTCAACGAGTTATCAATATTTACCATTTCAAAAGCCGCGGCAAACACGGAGATATGAATACAAATTCTATAAGACTTATTAGCGCTGCGGCCAGGCCCGATCACTCTAAAGATTATAATTAATAATTGTTCGTTATTGCATGATTGCATTGCAGCGACAATGATACAAGAAAAAGATACGGGTAGCGCGATCCAGAAGAGCCTCTTTTGAGGCATGACAAAAGGTTTTGGTGGTTTTAAGGACGAGGAGATTGTCGCCGGTCCGGTCTCGTGATCAACAAAACAATATCGTCGGTTATCTGTACGTAAAATATTTAGAGCCTTTGATGTGGTCAATTGAGATTTTCTCAGAGGAAAAATGTAGGAGTGAAAAGTTGATGAAACAATTTTAATTTTTGCCATCCATCGTTGCTGGGCACCAATGCTTATTGAGGTTTTGTGTAGTGAGTGTAGTGAGTTAGTCAGGCACTAATCCCATCAAATATGGGCAATGCATTTATTGTTTCTGTTCTGCATTAATTAGGTTCACGAAGTTGCCAGAAAGCAAATTGTATGCTTAATTGATAACTATTCATTTTGGCCCGCTATTATAGCTGTGGTCTCATTCCGTCTGTCAACACCAATCAGCGAGCAGCATTGAGACGATGTCACATGACTATAGCCTCTCCCTGAGAACAAATCATAGAACCAATTGTAGATTTACAGGCTGACAACCTGCTGTGGTGCTGCTGGATGAAACAGTAGAAGCAGAACAGTGGCAGCACACTATTTTGTGATTGGTAGATAAGTATTCTGGTTGATTTTTGTTTGATGAGCAGTAGCACATACTAGAGGCAGTCGCGGCACTGATATTTCTTTTCTAGAGGAGAGGCTCAAGGGCCTGCAGACAGGACTGTGCTGACAGATGGAACAAGGCTTATGAGTAGTGTCAATGCCAAAAATCCTCATTTTATTGTTGCACAGGTCAACTTGTGTACCAAAATGGGTGAAAATGATTGGCGATGACAATTTTCCAATGATTGTTTAGGCATATTTTTTTTAATGTCCCATATTCGCTCTCTTTTTGGTCTAACTTTCTATTTACAATATCTGTGCACACTAGTAAAAGTCTATATCAAGCCTGCAATTTGAATTACAAATTTCTACCTGTTACAAATATTAGTTCTGCACAATGTGTGCATGCTAGTGCATTTTCTGCTTAGTTTACCTTCTTTAAAGTATGAAAATATTTTTGATAATTTCACAGATTGAAACAGATTTTACCATTTATTTTGGTACCATGCAGTACATAATAGTTTGTGTTTTTTATAATTGCTATTTAAAATAAACTGAAGAAAAACTAGGATAAGATGTATTATGATTTGAAACACTAGGAATGTACCCAGCCAATACAAAAATATAATTGTGAACAAAGAGTATGGATAGACATATAGGAATGACAGGAGGGCAATCTTGGGTGATGCAATTTTTTGTGTTTTCCTAGAGGAATATGTGAAAGATTAGGCTGGTCACTTCAGAGAGAAAATTTGTTTACTAGAAAACCTGTCTTTTGTAGCTGCTGTGTATCATCAAACTATCATCCCAATCAATGGACCAGCTTGTGTATGATCATTTTGTTTGTTACTTTGAATGGGATGAACCCAATCAGACCGATTCTTCCATAGACCTGAAATTTGAAATATTTGTTTTCTATTGTGAGCCAGTTTGGAAATAATGTATTATAAATTATAAAAAAATCATGATTTTGCATGGTGCCACCCAACCCCTCCAAAAACCCATGATCTAGACTATAGATCGTCTTTGGGGACGTCTTTCTTCTTGAATATGTATATATATATATATATATATATATATATATATATAATATTTTTTATATGTTTAAAACAAGATGCAATGATATCTTGTTTGCTTTCATTGTGAGCTCGTGATATTTTATTTGTACCCTTTATTGGTCCCATCTGTTCCTGCTGTGAAAATGTCTTCTAATTTAAGAAGGGCCTGCCCCAGAAAGCTGAATGCAAAACAGAAATAATCAGGTGCTGCCCCTCGACAGTGAGTGACTATCGCCATTTACGCCTGCTGCTGGAAGACAAGCTTCAGAGGACGAGCAATGGAATCCTAGAGTTAGCAGAGTACCACAGCCAGCAGTTTTCTGCATTGAACACGAACCTGTCTGAGTGCACCTCGGTCGTCTACCTGTGTGCCCGCAGTATACGTTCATGTGTGTGCGTAAGTGGTATTTATCGCCGTATATCAAGGCACATCCTCTGAGGACCTCAGTAAAACATGCCATAAAAAGTACTTTTTAGCTTCAAGGTAAAAAACACGTAATGCAACAGGTCTTTATAGTAAAAAATGAAGTGGTCAGATTTTGTTGGTGGTCGTAAGTGTGAAAGTCGGCGAAAATGATAAGTGACTACTTTGGGCTCACACTATTGCGGTGAAAATTTTATCAAATCGTGTAGCACTTATTGTGGACAGATGCAAAATCTGTTATGCTTTTGATGTACGCTCAGTATTTGGTTCGCTCCCAGCCTTCTTAGAGTGCACTTCAAGGACTGGAAGCTAGAAGCCGCATACCCACTGGTGGGTTCAGGGAAAAATTTACTTTCCTCCCAAACTCTGCGATTTTCGCTGATCTTTAAAACATTTTTATTCACGATTTTGAACCCTGTCTTCCCCCCACAAAAAACATTGGCCTGGATCCGTCACTGACGTACTGAGTTATATCCTCTAGTTCACGTTGCACTCGGAAGATTGCTCTTTGGGGATTCGCAGACCTGATTGTTGCACGCGTTTCTCACCTGCCGAGGGTTATCACTCGCTTTTAATTTCCTGGTAGGTTATATTTTCTCATGTTTTTGTGAGTCTGAATATAAGCCTCATTGATCAACTGATATCTGTTGGTTTTTAAAAATAGATGAATTCTGCATTGCGTAGCCGAGAAGCATGATTATAAATTGGTAAGATGTTTCATGGCTTTGCCTCTCGAATTCCTCATGCATAATGGGGCCTGTGATCACACTGTGATCACATATTCGGGCACAGCCCCTCGTCAGAATCCTCATGATACAATAAGCGAAAACTTGTGGTCATAGTGTGACCAAGGCTTGAAATTTAGATCTGATATGGAACTCGGTTGCTAGAATAATGTAGTTCAGTACTGGAATATTCGAATATTGGAACTCGATTCGAGGTTATCCTAGCACTCTGACTAAACATTTATGTGTTCACCTATTATATTATGAGAATTGTGGTGAAGGGATGTACCTGAATATTTATCAGTGTATTAGCCCCATTTTGCAACCATGATTCGAGGAGGCTGGTCATGAAACATCTTATCAACGTAGATAATCTAATAAACAATCTAATAAAAATAACGGTTAATATACTATTTTATATAATAATATGATGTTATATGAAGTGCTTCTGCGTTTTTTACTATTATGAGAAAGGACCGTTTCCAAACTCCGAAGTATTAAAAATAAAAGCTTATCATTTTCATAAACAAATGTCACTCATGAGGCTAGGAGCTTGCTTGTCTTAAAGCCGCAATGCGTCTTCTTAGGTTTAGGGTCCGTCACTACCAATGTTTAGATTAATTGTAGAATCCTTTTTATTTAATACGAACTGTTCCAGGTTAGAATTTTGAGGTATATTTTCTTGATGCACCCGGATCAGAAACTAACTCAACTTGAAGTCAAAAAGGATGTATTCTTAAATCTTGTATATCTATATACAAAAAATTGAACTAGCTACCACCACGGGCAGAGAAGTGAGGTGGTCAGTCCATCTCCAACCTGCAGCACACAACAAACGTTCCCCCTGAAACAAAAAGTGATCAGGTTTGGGTTCGTGGTGCGTTCCACACTTGGTGGCTGCACATATTTTTTGTTAGTTCATCCAAGGATCGTGGTGACTGCTCTTTGGTTCCCCAGTTCTGACGCATATCAAGAGTTATTCTTCCTTATCACATTCAGCTATTCTCCGGTTTTCTAGACTACGTGTTTTATATTCTCCGGGGACCAAAGGATTAAATTATGTCAAGTATTTAGATGTCGACGGACACATTTAATCTGATTGATTGATTGAGTGTTCCGGCCATACGGGGGAGGGCGCCCTTGTAGGTGCCCCAACCGCCGCAGGAACATCGCCAGCCGTTGCGGGTCCGCCAGCGCCTCCCGGATGGGCGGGTCGTCCCGTCGAAATATGTCCCAGCGCAGGTCAGTGCACGCAGGGCACTGGGTCAGAAGCTGGTGGAGGGCCTCGTCCTCTCCGTCGTCGCATTCCCGGCACGTGGCTTCCGGTTCCAGGCCGATCCTCTTTCGGTAGCTGCACAGGAGAAAGGAGTGGCCAGTGCGCAGGCCCCGCCTCCACACTCTCCTGCCGTGAAAGGCCCAGGCGGTCTTTTAGGGTGGTCCGTCCTGGGACACCGCCACATTTAATCTCGAACACGTTTATCTCGTACGGATTAAGGTTTTATCTCCTTATTTTACCAGATTAACACGCGCATTGACGGGGCTCTGAGCCACCTTCGCTTTGACGGGGAGGGGCGGGTACTCTCCCTCCTAAAATCTCGAGAACCACACTAGGTAGTGAAAAAGTGGTAAACGGCGTTTGGTAGCCCATACGCTTCTCCATCGAAATATTTTAACCATTTTGTCAGATCACTTCAATCGTATGAGTTCACTTTGTTCCGACTTATGCTATCCTAAACTTTTTTGAGGTCAGGTCACTTGACCTGTACTGGTTACCTGACCTGAGATGACCTAACCTTAAAATTTTGACAAAAGTTGTAAAAATGATGAGAGAAGGTATGCCAGTACGGCGACGCTACGCGCCGCCTTTTTTATATTCTATCCGAAAAACCAGACGGGGGGCGGGTACCCTCCTCCCGTCAATGCGCGTGTTAAAACGATTAATTAATCTCGAGACACATTAATTTAGGGACTAACACATTTAATCTCAAAGAGCCACCCTTGCTTTTTTATTGGGTCGGTTTCTGGTTCCTGGTTTGCACCAAAACCGGTAAGGCTTCAAGAATGACCTTCAGCAAAGGACACAAAAGACATTTTGGAATGGCAAACAGCGTGTCCCGGTGGTCAGAAAACAGGGGAACTGGTCTCCAACAGAGGTAAATCCGACGGACTGAGAACCATTGGAGGGAGCTGGAGACAAGCCGGTCCCAGTTTGGTACGCCGGTCAGATTAGAAAAAATATTTGGGGCTAATATTCCCCTTCCCTCAATTACCCGGACGGAGGGATAACCAGAATAAATTGTCCTTAGAATAGCTACTTCATCCCATAGGAGGATCCAGGAGGGCAAAAGGGGGCACGTGTCCCCCTCTCTGATCGACTCTCGGTGAAACCTAAAATGTCGCGTTCCATCCCCTCCCCCAGAATGCACAAATCGGCGCACGCCGATAGGATTTAGCGTCCATCTGATAGGTTTTTCCGGTCAAAATTGGCGCCCCCCGGTCTGGATGGTGCCCTCCCTGGAGGTTACCCCCCCCCCCCCGATCGGAAATTATGGATCTGACTATGCTTCATCCATTAGTACGCATGAACAATCAAGAAGAAAACCAGAAAAATTGTTTTTACAGTAAAAACTTCCACTACCTAGATTCGAACCCGTATTACCCGTGTGAGAGTCGGGAATGGAGGCCACTATACCAGCCACGCTGCACGATATCTGGCCGAGTTTAAAACTTCCCTGATTAGTTTTCTCAAGCTGAATGTTTTGGACAAACTAATGTAATTCTTGTATTTTTGGGACTTAATAAAAATAAATTGAATAATAATACATCATAAAAACATTTTCTACAGCAAGAAAAATCATTTCTAGAACTTAACACTTTGATTGATAGAATAGAGGTGAAGAGCAGGTTACAACCTATTATTGATATTGTTAACAAATTTGAATAATTGTTAAGTGGCCTCCAAAAATTTAGCTGAAGATAAAGAAACGATTGACGGTACCAGAATCAAGATTTTTCAAATATTAAGAAACCACAATAAAAATTTTTGCGACAATGTCCCTTTAAAGGGACATTGTCGCAAAATTTTTATTGGCTAGATCAAAAGGTTACAAAAGTTGTTTCAGAAGTCATATTCTCATTTTTGCAAATTCAGGCTCAAAATGCCTCAAAATCGGCCTCAAAGTCAACATTTATAGACGACTTTACCGAGTCCTTATGGTAACGATAAAGTGACGTAGATCCGGCTATAGCTATCAATTTATATATGAAAAATGTCAAACATTTTTTTAAAGCAGCTCAGTAGCTAAAACCTATAACATCTAAAATTATTCTATAAAAATATATTTCCAAAACGCTTTTGAAAAGAAATATAGGACTTTAAAGAAATACCATCAACCAATCAGAAGCCCAGTCCTTATAGGATCTGGTCACGTGGCCTTATCTTACATCAATGTGATGTCATCATGGCTACCCATGAACTATCGTTATTCACCATTTCAAAAACCGCGGCAAACGCGAAGATATGAATACAAATTCTATAACACTAATTAGCGCTGCGGTCAGGCCCGAATACCCTAAAGATTATAATTAATAATTGTTCGTTATTGCATGATTGCATTGCAGCTAAAATGATACAATAAAAAGATACGGGTAGCGCGATCCAGAAGAGCCTTCTTTGAGGCATGAAGAAAGCTTTGGGTGGTTTTTCGGACGAGGAGATTGTCGCCTCTCCGGTCTCGTGGATCAACATATCGTCGGTAATCTGCACGTAGAATATTTTGAGCCTTTGATGTCGTCAATTGAGATTTTCTTAGAGGTAAAAAATCTATGCGTGAAAAGTTAATGAAACAACTTGAATTTTTGCCATCCGTCTTTGCTGGCCACCAATGCTTATTGAGGTTTTGTGTAGTGAGTGTAGTGAGTGTAGTCAAACACTAATCCTATCAAGTATGGGCAATGCATTTAATGTTTCTGTTCTGCATTAATTAGGTTCATGAAGTTGCCAAAAAGCAAATTGTATGCTTAATTGATAACTATTCATTTTGGCCCACTGTTATAGCTGTGGTCTCGTTTCGTCTGTCAACACCAATCAGCAAGCAGCATTGAGTCCCAGTCTGCAAAGTATGGCAGCAGGCTAGACGAGTCACACCAGCCACCTAAAATCATTGCACTGCCAGACACCAAAAATTCACACCAAACTGCTATATACCATAGAGAAAATGCCCCTTTCCTACCCACACAATGCAATGCTACCTCTTGTATTAGTTAGTTAAATACTTGTTATAAGGTCCCCTCCTGTGTCTTTATAACCATTCAGCCATTATTTGTTTGGTTTTCAGTGTCACCTTCCCTGCACCAGTCTGGGAAATTCACACCAGGTTGATGAACTTCACACCACTCACTCTTGTCTCCTAGGGCACTCACCCTGACGAGATCTCGTTGAAAATGCCATACTTTGCACACTGGATAGAGTCTGTGTCACATGGCTATAGCCTCTCCCTGAGAACCAATCTTAGAACCAATCTTAGATTTACAGGCTGGCTACCTGCTGTGGTGCTGCTGGAAAAACAGTAACAGCACAACAGTGGTAGCATACTTTTTGTGATTGGTAGATAAGTATTCTGGTTCATTTTTGTCTGATTAGCCATAGCACATACTAGAGAGAGTTGTGGTATTTCTTTTCTAGAGGAGAGGCTCAAGGGCTTGCGGACAAGGCTGTGCTGGCAGACGGAACAAGGCTTATGAGCATTGTCAATGCCAAAAAGTCCTCATTTTATTGTTGCACAGGTGAACTTGTGTACCAAAATAGGTGAAAATTATTTGGTGATGGCAATTCTCCAAGGATTATTTAAGCATATTATTTTTGAATTGCCCATATTCCCTCTCTTTTTGGTCTAACTTTATATTTACAATATTTGTGCACTCTAGTAAAAGTCTATATCAAGCTTGTAATTTGAATTACAAATTTCTACCTGTTACAAATACTGGCTCTGCACAATGTGTGCATGCTAGTGCATTTGCTGCTTAGCTTACCTTCTTAAGTATGAAAATGTTTTTGATTAATTTTACAGATTGAAACAGATTTTCCATTTATTTTGGTACCATACAGTACATAGTAGTCAGTGTACTCCTATCTACTTATCAGATCCATTTACTCATATTTCAAGTGCTACTGTTTGTTTCCAGACATGAAAGTGACTGTAGCATGAATTCATCCATCTGCCCTCAAATGCCCATCTGCATTCATGCCCATCTGCAGATGAATTCATCCATCTGCCCTCTGAAAATGCCCATCTGCATGCTTTTTATAATTGATATTAAAAATGAACTGAAGGAAAACTAGGATAAGATGTATTATGATTTGAAACACTAGGAGTGTACCCAATACAACAATATAATTGTGAACAAAGAGTATGGATAGTCATGTAGGAATGACGGGGGGGCAGTCTTGGGTGATGCAATTTTTTGTGTTTTCCTGGAAGAATATATGAAAGATTAGGCGGGTCGCTTCAAAGAGAAAATTTGTTTACTAGAAAACCTGTCTTTTGTAGCTGCTGTGTATCATCAAGCTATCGTCCCAATGGACCAGCTTGTGTATGATCATTTTGTTTGTTAGTTTGAATGGGATGAACCCAATCAGACCGATTCTCCCATAGGCCTGAAATTTGGAATATTTGTTTCCTATTGTGGGCCAGTGTTGAAATAATGTATTGTAATTTATAAAAAAACATGAATTTGCATGGTTCCACCTGACCCCTCCACAAACCCATGATCTAGACTATAGATCATCTTTGGGGATGTCTTTGTTCTTGAATATATATATATATATATATATATATATATATATATATATATATATATATATATATATATATATATATATATATATATATATTGTATATGTTTAAAACAAGATTCAGTGATATCTTGTTTGCTTTCATTGTGGGCTTGTGATATTTTATTTGTACCCTTTATTTGGTCCCATTTGTTCCTGCTGTGAACATATCTTCTAATTTAAGAAGAGCCTACCCCAGCAAGCTGAACGCAAAACAGAAATAATCAGGTGCTGCCCCTCGACAGTGACTATCGCCAATTACGCCTGCTGCTTCAAGACAAGCTTCAGAGGACGAGCAATGGAATCCCAGAGTTGGCAGAGTACCACAGCCAGCAGTTTTCTGCATTGAACACGAACCTGCCTGAGTGTACCTCGGTCGTCTGCCTGTGTGCCCGCAGTTTACGTTCATGTGTGTGCGTAAGTGGTGTTTATCGCCGTATTTAAGGCAAATCCTCTGAGGACCTCAGTAAAACATGCCATTAAAAGTATTTTTTAGCCTAAAGGTAAGAAAACTAGTAATGCAAAGGGTCTTTATAGAAAAAAATCAAGTGGTCAGATTTTGTTGGTGGTCGTACGTGCGAAAGTCGGCGAAAATAATAAGTGACACCTCTGTGCTCAGACTATTGCGGTGAACATTTTATCAAACCGTGTAGCACTTATTGTGGACAGATGCAAAATCTGTTATGCTTTTGATGTACACTCAGTATTTGGTTCGCTCCCAGCCTTCTTAGAGTGCACTTCAAGGACTGGAAGCTAGGAGCTGGATACCCACTGGTGGGTTCAGGGAAAATTTACTTTCCCTGCGATTTACAAACTCTGCGATTTTCACCGGCCTTTAAAAAAATGTGTATTCACGATTTTGGACCCTGTCCTCCCCTCCCCCCACAAAAACATTGGCCTGGATCCGTCACTGACGTACTGAGTTATATCCTCTAGTCCACGTTGCACTCGGAAGACTGCTCGTTGGGGACTCGCAGACCTGATTGTTGCACGCGTTTCTCACCTGCCGAGGGCTATCACTCGCTTGTAATTTCCTGGTAGGTTATATTTTCTCATGTTTTTGTGAGATTGAATATAAGCCTCATTGATCAACTGATATCTGTTGGTTTTTAAAAGTAGATGAATTTTGCATTGCGTAGCCGAGGAGCATGATTATAAATTGGTAAGATGTTTCATGGCTTTGCCTCTCGAATTCTTGACGCAAAATGGAGCCTGTGATCACACTGTGATCACATATTCGGGCACAGCCCCTCGTCAGAATCCTCATAATACAATAAGCGAAAACTTTTGGTCATAGTGTGACCAAGGCTTGAAATTTAGATCTGATTTGGAAATCGAATGCTGGAATAATGCAGTTTAGTACTGGAGTATTCAAATATTGGAACTCGATTCGAGGTTATCCTAGCACTCTTACTAAAAATGTATGTGTTCACCTATTATATTATGAAAATTTTGGTGAAGGGATGTACCTGAATATTTATCAGTGTATTAGCCCCATTTTGCAACCATGATTCGAGGAGGCTGTTCATGAAACATCTTATCAACGTAGATAATCTAATCAAGAATCTAATAAAAATAACGGTTAATATATTATTTTATATAATGATATGATGTTATATGAAGTGCTTCTGCGATTGTTTGTTCTATTATGAGAAAGGACCGTTTCCGAACTCCGAAGTATTAAGAATAAAAACTTATCATTTTCATAAACAGATGTCATTCATGAGGCTAGCAGCTTGCTTGTCTTAAAGCCGCGATGCGTCTTCTTAGGTTTAGACTCTGTCACTACCAATGTTTAGATTAATTATAGAATCCTTTTTATTTAATACGAACTGTTCCAGGCTATAATTTTGATGTATCTTTCTTGATGTGCCCTGATCAGAAACTAACTCAACTTGAAGTAAAAAACAATGTATTATTAAATATTGTATATCTATATACGAAAAAATTTAGAAAGAGCTACCACCACAGACAGAGAAGTGAGGTGGCCAGTCCATCTCCAACCTGCAATACACAACAAACGTTCCCCCTGAAACGAAAAGTGATCAGGTTTGGTTTCGTGGTGCGTTCCACACTTGGTGGCTGCACATATTTTTGTTAATTCATCCAAGGATTGTGGTGGCTGCTCTCTGGTTCCCTAGTTCTGACGCATATCAAGAGTTATTCTTCCGTATCACATTCAGCTATTCTCCGGTTCTCAAGACTACGTGTTTTTATATTCTCCGGGGACCAAAGGATTACAATTATATCAAACATTTAAATGTCGGCGGGCACGTTTAATCTGATTCATTGATTGAGTTTTCCGGCCATATAGGGGGGTGCCCCTGCAGGCGCCCCATCCGCCGCAGGAACATCGCCAACCGTCGCGGGTCCGCCAGCG
Source organism: Lepas anatifera (assembly GCA_034440635.1). Taxonomy (NCBI): domain Eukaryota; kingdom Metazoa; phylum Arthropoda; class Thecostraca; family Lepadidae; genus Lepas; species Lepas anatifera. Next base: position 62,626 of record JAOTON010002096.1, read on the forward strand.
CCTCCCGGATGGGCGGGTCGTCCCGTCCAAATATGTCCCAGCGTAGGTGAGCGCACGCAGGGCGCCGGGCCAGAAGGTGGTGGAGGGTCTCGTCCTCTCCGTCGTCGCATTCCTGGAACGTGGCCTCCGGGTCCAGGTCGATCCTCTGTCGGTAGCTGCACAGGAGAAGTGAGTGGCCAATGCGCAGGCGCCCCACCTCCACACTCTCCTGCCGTGAAAGGCCCAGGCGGTCTTTCAGGGTGGTCCGCCCTGAGAGACCGCCGCATTTAATCTCGAACACGTTTTATCTCGTACGGATCAACGTTTTATCTCGTTGTTTTACCAGATTAACACGCGCATTGACGGGGCTCTGAGCCACCTTCGCTTTGACAGGGGGCGGGTACCCCCCTAAAATCTCGAGAACCACGGTAGGTAGTGAAAAATGGTAAACGGCGTTGGGTAGCCCATACGCTTCTCCATCAAAATATTTTAACCATTTTGTCAGGTCACTTCAATCGGATGAGTTCACTTTGCGCCGACTTATGTTGTCTTAAACTTTGAGGTCAGGTCACTTGACCTATACTGGTGACCTGACCGGAGATGACCTAACCTGAAAATTTTGACAAAAGTTATAAAATGATGAGGGAAGGTATGCCAAGTACGGCGACGCTACGCGCCACCGTTTTTATGTTCTATCCGAAAAACCAGACGGGGGGAGGGGTTACCCGCTTCCCGTCAATGCGCGTGTCAAAACGATTAATTAGTCTCGAGACACATTAATTTCGAGATTAATACATTTAATCTCAAAGAGCCACCCCTGCTTTTTATTGGGTCGGTTTCTGGTTCCTGGTTTGTACCAAAACTGGTCAGCCTTCAAGAATGGCCTTCAGCAAAGGACACAAAATACATTTTCGAACGGCGAACAGCGTGTCCCGGTGGTCAGAAAACAGGGGAACTTGTCTCCAATAGAGGGAATTCCGACGGATTGAGAACCATTGGAGGGAGCTGGAGACAAGCCAGTTCCAGTTTGGTACGCCTGTCAGATTAGAAAAATATTTGGGGCTAACATTCCATTTCCCTCAACTACCCGGACGGAGGGATGACCAGAAGAAATTGTCCTTAGAATAGCTACTTCATCCCATCAGAGGATCCAGGAGGGCAAAGGGGGCACGTGCCCCTATCCTCTGATCGACTCTCGGTGAACCCTAAAATGTCGCGTCCCATCCTTCCTCCCCAGGATGCTAAAATTGGCGCACACTGATAGGATTTAGCGTTCATCTGTTCATTCATCTGGTCAAAGGTGGCGCCCCCCCCTGGTCCGGATGGTGCCCTCCCCGGAAGTTACATCCCCCTCCCCCTGATCGGCAATCATGGATTCCACTATGCTTCTTCCATTAGTAAGCATGAGCAAACAAGAAGAAAATCAGAAAGTTGTTATTACAGGAAAAACATCCACCACCTAGATTCGAACCCGTATCACCCGTGTGAGAGTCGGGAATGGAGGCCACTATACCATCACCGCTGAAAGACATCTGGCCGATTTTAAAACTTTCCTGATTACTTTTATCAAACCGAATGTTTTGGACAAACTAATGTAATATTCTTATTTTTGAAGCTTGATAAAAATAAATTGAATACGAATACAGCATAAAAACATTTTCCACTCCAAACAAATCATTTCTAGAACTTAAAACTTTGATTGATAGAATAGAGGTGAAGAGCAGGCTACAGCTCATATTGATATTGTTAACAAATTTGAATAATTGTTGAGTGGCCTCCAAAAATTTAGCTGAAGATAAAGAAATGATCAAGGGTTCCAGAATCAGGATTTTTCAAATATTAAGAAACCACAATAAAAATTTTTGCGACAATGTCCCTTTAATCTTGCGTTAGTGTCGTTTTGCAGGAGCCCTGTTCCAGCTGTCAGCAGAGTTTTGTCAGCACCAATCAGCGGGCCGCGTTGCGCCTACGTCACAGGACTGTAGCCTCTCCCCGGGAACTAGTTCTAGAGGTTTTGGTAAGTAAATAGTAGCCCTGTTCCACCTGTCAGCACAGTTTTGTCAGCAGGACCTCTAGCCACTCCTCCAGAAAAGAAATATCAGCGCCATAATCGCCTCTAGTTTGTGGTAAGCAAAAGGAACTTCAACCTTTATACCATTAAAAATATTAGGCTGCCACTTCGTGCACTTGCTATTTTTCATCAGCGCAAACATCAGGCCATCAGCCCGTAAAACCTCTAGAACTAGTTCCCGGGGAGAGGCTACAATCCTGTGACGTAGGCGCAACACGGCCCGCTGATTGGTGCTGATAAAACTGTGCTGACAGGTGGAACAGGGCTAGTAAGTGCACGAAATGGCAGTCTAATATTTTTTAATGGTGTAAAGGTTTGAGTTCCCTTTGCTTAGCACAAACAAGAGGCGATTATGGCGCTGATGTTACTTTTCTGGAGGAGAGGTTAGAGGTCCTGCTGACAAAACTGTGCTGACAGCTGGAACAGGGCTAGGGTTTGTGGCAGCCTTTACACAGGTGGTAGAATTACGCCTATGAATGATGTTCAGTTAGCCTCATTGCGAATTCAGGAATATTATAGCCTGGGCGTTATATGACCTCACCAGGTTGGTGTGCCCCAAGATACCTTTACTTAACCCGCGCCCCACCGGGGGTCCGCGCCACCTTCGCCCTACCGAGGGGCCATCGATGGCCCCCTCTAACTCCGAAAATATGGGCGTTAGCGCAAATCTGCAAAGTGCACTAGAAAACTCGCGTGAATTCAGTAGGAAATTACTTTATATGTTTTAGTGCTCAGGTCAATGGTTTGACCTCCAGAGGTCAAATTAGGTCAAGATCGGCTATTTTCACTCAAATATGCAATGATTAAGCAAACTGGGCATAACTCTTATGCTATTAGAGCTATTGAGGTCTGGTAAAGTACATTTGATAGAAAATTTTCAGCCCTTTTTCCGCTATGTGAAACGCAAAGACCTCCCGCCAGGGGTTTGACCTCCAGAGGTCATCTCGTGACCTGATATGACCTGAGGTCACGAAAGGTCAGAAAGTGACCTTGCCGTATATCAAACGAAATCCAGTGACAAGACAAACACGATGGTGTTTGTTTCAGCGCTCTAGCTTAATTAGGTCAATGTATTGTCGAAATACTGTTTTTGACCCCTGGTGACCTTGGATGACCTCGGAGAGGTCAAAGGGCAAATATGGCCCCTGGAATCCGTGACATTGTGTCCAAAAACGCTTTTCTGATTAAGCTGAGCATTTTCAATCGTTTTTGTGACCTTTAGATCATAAGACAGCTTTTCCCCATGCTTTCTCAATGGGAGAGGTCACCTCGTGACCTGACCTCAGGGCACGAAATCAAAAATCCCAGATATACACTTTGTAGACCCCGGAGGGGTCATGAAGTGTAGGAAGTTTCAAATCGATCGATTTGGAAATGTAGCTCTTACAGAGCACTCAAGTTGAAGTGAGGTGACCTTGGTTGACCTCGTCTGGTGACCTGACCTTGGGTGACCCGGGGTAAAAAATTTCAGGGATGATGGAAAAATGATGCCGTGAGAGGTAAAGCCCTTAACCGCGGCGCTGCGCCTCGTTGTTTTTCTGCTATCCCGGAAAACCCTTAGGGGGGCCATCGATGGCCCCCCGCTGGGGCGAGGGTTAAAGGTACGTTGAAGAGGGATTCCTCCACGCCCGAGTAACGTCACACGGGCGTGGAGGAATTCCTTCACCATTGAGCAGTGTGTTAAACTGCTGCTAATGGCACTTCCTGCATACAAATTTGTGAGAATACACGGTAATCAAATTTATCCCAAATACAGTGGATAAATATTTTATTTTCGATTCTGGGCCTCTTTTTGCAAAATTTTGGATTTTTAACCTGTAGTGTCTGCAGCTCAAGCCTCCAACTCTTCCAGTCCCATCTCCAGCAGAACCAAGGAGCAACTTGCTCTGATGTATTCACATGGTGAAATCTAGGCCAAGACTGACTGAACAAAAGAGGCAAACATCTGACAACAGCTTGCAGTGAAAGGGTGGCGCCACAATCGCAAAAAGGCGCCAAATATGAAAGTCACAAAAGCGCCACAATTGAATCTGGCGCCAAGTGCTACTCAAACTCTAAATTGAAGGAACAACACTAAATTATAGTCCTTCAGAACACTACATTCTCCCTCCCTTCAAAATAGAGAATGAACGGAGGCAACATAACATCTTCCATGACCAGCAATGCAACTAGAATGAAATACAAAGGAACTATGCATGATGGCCAGCAATGCTAGCTGGCACAAAAGCAAACAATGCCTGCTAGTCAATGCAAATAATTATCAACCATGCCAGCAAGAACAAACATGAATGCCAACATGGCAGCACATAGGATCACTCTTCAATGAGTCTCTTTGGTTTCTGGATGGACCTCTTAGACCTACGAAGTCTAGAGCTCTCAACACACTGAGGCGTCCCACTCAAAGAACCCGCCTGGTCCTGCGGCACTGACGCAGCATCACCAGGCGACAGGTCCCGCGCTTCACGAGTTGGTGGTGTGGATGATGAACCACTACCACCAGACTTGGGTACCTCCTGCTGTGATGTTTGTGATGTCCGGCCACCAGAGAAAGGCGCCTGGCGCCTGTCCTCGCAGGTCGCCGCATCCAGCAGAGGAGAGGAGACTAGCAGATCTCTGTTGCCGCCCCCAAGCCGACCTGCACCAGCTGGCTCAGCGCACCTCGAATCAGCTCCTGTAGGGGAATGCGCCATGAGCGAGAGCACGAGTCATGCGCTCCACATGAACGAGGGTTCCGTCTGACAGCTCATATGTAACTGGTCCGCGACAGTCCTTGATCTGCAGTGGCTCAGAAAACCTGGATTGGCCTTTACGGGGAACTGGCATCAGCCTGTACCGAACCCAATCTCCTGGCTTGAACGTGACTTGTTTAGCCCCAAATTTCTGATCCCAATACTTCTTTTGCTTCCCTTGTTTCTTTTCGACATGTTTTCTCACCTCTGGTCCTCCTTGGCTCACCAACTGACTCTGACCCGCCGATACTCGCAGTGGTGTCCGGAGTTTCCTCTCCCCGCAGCAGCTCAGCTGGGCTCCGGCCTGTGGTGGCGTGAGGTGTCGTCCGGTAGGACATTAGGAACTGGCGAACACACAACATCCAATCACGACTCTGCTGGCTTGCTGACTGAAGCACTCCTTTCAACACTCGGTTGAATCGTTCAACAGCCCCAGCCCCCTTGGGTGATAGGGTGTTACTTTAATGTGTTTGATACCCACATCGCACAGATACTCTGCGAAGTGGTGCGAGGTGAAAGCTGTGCCGTTATCCGAGACGAGCTCCTCAGGATAACCCTCCCGACACGCTACTGACTCGATGAAGTCTACCACAGCCTGTGTAGATGGGTGTGAGCAGAAACCAACTTCAGGCCACTTAGAGTGATAATCAATCATCACAACAGCAAATCTTCTATGGAGTCCTCCTCCCTCAAGTGGCCCTATAAAGTCAATGCCCACCTTACTCCATGGGGCATCAGGGTAGGGCACTGGGTTCAAGGGTGCATTGCGAGTCTTAGACGACTTATCGCATGCATCACACACAGTGCATTCACGAACAGTCGCCTCCACTTCCGCGTCCATATGTGGCCACCAGAATAGTTCTCTCAGGCGCTGCTTGGTTCGGACCATGCCTTGATGACCATCATGGGCCTGGGTTAACAGCCGGAGTCGGAGGGCTGCAGGCACGACTAGCCGCTCGCCCCTGAAAATGAGACCTTCCGCCACTGTTAGCTCCTGCCGGAACCTGTAGAACGGCCGGAGTTCTGGCCTGCACCCTGAAAACCGAGCCGGCCAACCTGCGGTCACCTGATCAGTGAGAAGACACATGGTTGGGTCATCTCCCAGACCTGCGCGGATGTCTTCACGTGTTACTGCCGTCTTGCGCTCCACGCGGTCGGTGACAGCTGCCACCATCAGCTGTTCGTCGTCCGAAGGGACTGAAACAGAAGCTGGGAGACGAGACAGCCCATCCGCAACGTTCTTGACGCCACTCATGTACTCGACGGTGAATGTGTAGGCCATCAGTCGGACGGCCCAACGAGACAGTCTCATACCTGCACGGCCAATGCCCTTGGAGGTCAGCAGAGACTGTAGAGCCTGGTGGTCGGTCCGCAGTTTGAAGTGCTGACCAAACAGGTACCGGTGCCAGTGTTCCACTGCCCAGCGTGCGGCCAGCGCTTCCCGCTCTGTCACACTGTACTTGCGCTGTGCTGCGGACAAGGTCGCCGAGGCAAACGACACCACACGCTCACCCTCTTGGTGCACCTGACTTAGCACAGCACCCAAACCAACATCTGAAGCGTCTGTAGTCACGACAGTAGGCAACTCGGGATCATACATGGCTAGGACAGAGCTCTCAGTGATCTTAGTCACCACTTGCCTGAAGATTTGCTCCAGCTGCTCTGTCCATTGGAGGTGCTCCTGCTTAAGAGCAGCTCGCAAAGGATCCACCAGAGTTGAATACCCTGGCACAAACCTGGAGTAGAACCCGAACAGGCCCAGAGCAGAGTGGAGCTCCTTCTGTGAGGTAGGACTCTTCATGTCCTTCATGCCGCCCACCCGCTCCTGACTTACGGCTACCCCTGCTTGGCTTACCGTAAAGCCAAGGAAGTCCAACGAAGTTGCGCGAAAGGTACACTTCTCCTCGTTGAGAGTCACCTGATGCGCCTTCAGCCTTGTCAGAACCTGCTGCAGATGGTGGTCATGCTCACCTGCTGTCTTCCCAAAGATGATAATATCATCAAGATAGACTTGGACCCCGGACAGCCCATTCAGGATCTGCTCCATTACTTTCTGAAAGGCTGCCGGGATGGATGACAGACCAAAACAACACCTTGTGTATCTCCACAGGCCGTTGTGTGCGATGAATGCAGTGAGGTTCCTGGAATCTCTGTGCAAGCCTAGCTGATTGAACGCACTCTTCATATCCAGTGTCGTAAACATGGTAGCACCTCGCAGTCTGTCCAACATGTCCTGCATATCAGGGATGGGGTGTTTGCTTGGGATCACATTCTTGTTGACCTCTTTTAGATCAAGGCACACTCTGATCCCACCTGTGCGTCTCCTGGTCACCACCATTGGTGAGATCCACGGAGAAGAGTCGATCCGCTCAATCACACCCTTCCTCTTCAGGTCCTCCAGGTGCTCCTCGACTTCAGTCCGGACAGCATGCGGTAGCGGCCTCAGCTTCTGCTGGACTGGAGTCACACCCTCCCTGATGTTGATCTTGTGGACAAAGCCACGGATCTCTGGCAACACAGCTGTGGACAGGTCAGACACAGTGCACACGATGCTGCCATTCTTCACAGTGATCATCAGTCCTTGCTGAAGGTCCCTCCCCAGCAGCGGAACTGTACCTCCATTCATCACGTACAGATCTGCTTTTGCAGATTTGCCTTCTGTAGTGATGGTAGCATGCACAAAACCATGCACATCAAGCATATGCCCCCCATATCCATGCAGCTTGATATCACAGCTTTGCAATGGCAAATGAGCTAGGCAAGCCTTGTAAATGTGCAGCGGAAGCAGGCTGACTGGAGAACCTGTATCAGCCATCATCTCGAGAAGCTGTCCTTCTACCCTCACTTGGATCATGGGACTAGGTGCATCCGAGTTTGATTGCACAGTAGAGACTTCAACAGTGGACACTCTGGCACTACCTCTCTTGCATGCCCTAGCAAAGTGGCCAAGCTTATGGCATAGGTTGCAAGCCTTGCCCCTGGCAGGGCATCTCTGGTCCCCTGAACTGTGTCCCTTGAGGCCACATGAAAAGTAGGTCCTCACCTCTGAAGCTTTACTTTGACTGTTCTTCTTTGAAGGCCTTGGCTTGTACGTAGCAGCTACTTCCTTGCAGACAGCTTGCGAGAAGTCAGGAACTGGCTGGCTGCTCACAGTGTGATGTCGCTCCGTTGCCAGATCTGCTGCCACTGCTAGATCCTCGAGACGAGAAAGGGTTAGGTTCTGCTCTGAACACAACCTCTCCCGTAGACGAGCTGAATAGCAACCCTCTAGGAATTGATCCCTTATCATCTCGTCCTCCAGGACCCCGAAGCCACACCTCTGACTCCGCTCCCGCAAGTTTGCCAGGTAAGTGCGAACACACGTCTGACTCCCTTGCACACAACGTCTGAATTGAATCCTCTCCGTGATGAAGTCACTCTTAGTTACAAAGAGTCTTTCAAAGACTGCACGGGTCTGCTGAGGCAGCGTTACCACCTCCCTTGCCTCCCCATCCTCTGGCTTGGGTTGGGCTACCCCCGAAGCTGGGCACTCAGCTCTGTATAGCCTACGGGCTTCCTGCCCCACACAATGGAGAAGCAGAGCTTGCTGTCTCTCCTGAGACCACTCAGACCACCCAATTGCCATGGCATAGACCTCGAAGTCCGCATACCAATCTGGCCAGGGTACCCGAGGTTTCCCTGCCACTGGCAGAAAGGCTGATGGTGGCTGAATGCCGTCCATGCTGACGTACCTTAAGGCTGAATGCAGAGTCCAAATTCCTGGTCGCCAAAAAAAATGTTGATGTAGTGTCTGCAGCTCAAGCCTCCAACTCTTCCAGTCCCATCTCCAGCAGAACCAAGGAGCAACTTGCTCTGATGTATTCACATGGTGAAATCTAGGCCAAGACTGACTGAACAAAAGAGGCAAACATATGACAACAGCTTGCAGTGAAAGGGTGGCGCCACAATCGCAAAAAGGCGCCAAATATGAAAGTCACAAAAGCGCCACAATTGAATCTGGCGCCAAGTGCTACTCAAACTCTAAATTGAAGGAACTACACTAAATTATAGTCCTTCAGAACACTACATAACCATTTAATTTTCCCATGTTATATGCTACGAGGTGTGACGTCACATCCGGTGGTCTGTTCTTGCTGTTGGAGGGGTCGGGGGGGCTGGAAGCGCCCACTAAACCCAAATAACTAACGAATATATTAATAATATTATAGCCTGGATGTTTCGTCTCAATGCAGGTACTATGTGTCGCATTATGTGCGCTTGGGCAATTGCCTGTATATAACAGTTAGAAGCCACAGCTTTCAGTGTTAGACATAAGGTCGGCGACAGGTTGCAGGTTTTTCCTCCCCTAATCTTCCATTTAACCCTCGCGACGGTGGGCAGTGTTTGAACACCCCCTCGGGTTTTTTCGGTGGCAAGAAAAAAAACGGCGAAGCGAAACGCTGCCGTACTTGGCACACCTTGCAAGTCAAGTTACCTCACTTAAGAAAATGTTAAAGTCGGCATAAGTGAGAAATACATGAGTCTATCGGATTGAACCTTTTAACACATAATGGCCCTACCGAGCTTCACAAAATATGTTCCAGGATTTTTCATATTGATGACTTACAGTCAAGTAGGACCATGACCTCTCCATTAGATATACATGGAAAAACAGAAATTGGGCTGAATTCGTGTAGACACACCTGATAATACCTTCAAATTCTCCGGATCAAAGTGTCCTGGGTTCCTTCCCAGGTTCATGTCGCAATTTAGTGACCTGTGACCTATAAGAGGTTATCTGGAGCTAAGGGGATGAGGTGGCTTAGTGGATAGCACCTTTGTCTTCTAAGCCACCGGTCCCGGGTTCAAGTCCCAGCGGAGCCTCTGAATAAGTCGATCTGATCCCCAAAATCCCTTCCAACAGGGTGAGAGTTGGCGACGCCGTATGACCCTGGCAGTTGGTGCGTCTTTAAACCCCAAAAATTATTATTATTACATCTGGAGCTACTTAACCAGTTTTCAGATTTGTGTCAATAACCTTGCGTGAAATGATGATACAGCTTTTATTTTCATACTATTGCGTTCGGATTGGTATTGCGAGTCAATTTATGTGGATATTGACTATGATAGGTCAAAAGTGAACTTGACCTGACCTGAGGTCAGGTAATTTTTCATTTTGACCTAGTAGAGTCATTTTATACATCATTCGATTCGGCGTGACGAGAGGGAGAAAATGCTACTTAAAAATGATTCTAACTCAACGCTGTCAGATACTAAGAGCCCAACAACGTCCTTACTTCTAGAGCTCAAAATGCCAACATCTTTGACCTGTCATGATCTCAATATTGACCTGAGCCAAAAAGTCTTGATATAGTTTTGTCATGAATTTGTATGAGCTATCCACCAGCTTTCGCGTTTTTTCGCTATTCCAGATAAGGACTGAGATCAAGGGAATATCCCCACCAGGGTGAAGGTGGCTCGAAGGAGGCCTACCGGTGCGGTTTAGCACCGGTTAAGCAATAATCCTGGCAAAGACTACAACTGATGGTTTTTTTCGATTAGACTATTCTGCTATTAGATAGTTGCAATTTTGAATTCTGGCCTTGTATCTATCAGAGTAGATCTCCAATTAGCGACATCGTCAACAAGCAGAGAGTAATTTATTTCAGGCGGTAGTTGTCTTGGCGAAAATATCATTGATGATCACTAAAAGACGATGGGGGATAAAATGTTACCCTGGGGTGTGCCTGGTCATGATATTCCAGGTAAGAACAGTGGACTTTGACATTTCTGTCCATAAAGAGGTTACAATGAATTTAGCAAGGTCACTTAATCCGCTTAACTTGTAAAAAAAGGTGCCTTTATGTACACGATCAAAAGCCGATTTAACATCCAAGAATGCAGCTATGGTTACTTTAATCCTGGACAAGCCATTTTGGATGTCACTGACCAGTTTGACCAGATTGTCAGTGGTGGCTCGCCCGCGGGAGAAACCTGATTGCATAGCATCAAGTTTCTTTTCGAGAACCACCGCCGTGGCGCAGTTGGTTAAGGCGCCTCGGTCCAGTGTGGGAGGTCCTTGGATCAAAGCTGACCTCTGGCAGACTTTTTCTCGACCGCCTCCTACCCAGGAGATGGCAGTATCATCATCATAGTTGGGGTTTAAGGGCGCGTCGACTGCAGTGGTCATATTGCGCCCATAACTTAGCATATTGCGCGCATAGGAGACGTGTAGATACGCAACGAGTAGTAGTAGTCAGTACGGGTTTCTACAGGTCAAGTACTAAAACTAAAAGGTAGTGTCGCGTCCTAAAATGTGCTAAATCTCTAATCTCTACATTATAAGATCCGGGCTAGACATTGACGTTTCACATCACGGGACTAGGTCGGCGAATAAATTATATTGAAGTCGATACTTTTCAAAAAAGCCACGATACCTGATAACTCAACAGAAGGGGACTGTCCCAAAAGACATTCCAATGATGGAGACCCCCCCAAGTGTCGCATTCTTTCGATCTGGTAATCTGGACAATCCACAAGAACATGCCTAACGCTAAGCGGGTCACCGCATCGCGGGCACTCAGGTCGCTCTCCTCTGCTCAAGAGGTACGAATGGGTAGCGTGCGTGTGACCAATCCGCAGCCTAGAGAGAATAACCTCTTCTCTCCTAGATCCCAAACTACTCGACTGCCACTCCCCTATCTTAGGCTTAACCCGTCTGAGCTTGGAGCCTCTGGCGTCCTCGTCCCATCTCTGCTGCCAATTCTCTAAAACACACTTCTTGACCAGAGCGTAGAGGTCAAAAAAATGGGACACGAAGACCAGGGAGAGCGGCACGCTCTCCAGCAGTCTTTGCAGCTCTGTCAGCTCGCTCGTTTCCAGTGATGCCACAGTGGCTCGGAACAAAGACAATCTCTACACTTTTCCCCTTCTCCTATAGGTTGTGCAGCTTGCGTCTTATAAGGGCCAAGAGATAAGATGATGATGCTTTGTAAAAGTAAAAAGACTGCAAAGCCTGCAAAGAGGACAATGAGTCGGTAAAAATTGCAAACTTCCTCGCCCTGGACTTAGACACCTGGTCTAAGCAACGAAAGATCGCATACAGTTCTGAGGTAAAAACAGATGATTCGCGAGGTATACTGAAGCCCTTCTCAACATCGTCACCGACGAATGCACATCCTACGCCGCTATCACTCTTAGAGCCGTCCGTATAGAAACGGGTATGATTTTCAAATGATTCAGAGCAGAATTCCAGAAACAGCTGACATGTTGCTTCAGGGGGTACATTTTTGCAAAGTTCAAGTAAATCTGTATTTGTGTGAACTGCTGAGATGCGCCATGGTTTGACATCGAGTGTCTCATACGGTTCTACGAGCCTTGTGTTAATATCTGCTTCCGTCAGCCAGGTACGAACTCTGACCCCAGGATGACGGGATGCTAAGCGCGAGCCATCGTCAATCTGGCGGAGGTGGGCGTCCGCAAAAAAGGTTTGATATGTGGGATGTGCTGGTGATTGTTTGATTTTAACGGCGTATCGCATAGCGAGCATCTTACGGCGCAACTCAAGCGGCATTTCATTAATGTCAACCAGCATGCTCATAATCGGTGAAGTACGAAACGCTCCTGTAATTATCCTGATGGCCTGATGATGTACAATGTCAAGAATCTTTTTCGCAGACTGGGATGCGGCCTCATACACAAGGCTACCGTATTCGATCTTCGAGCGAACGAGTGACCTATAAAGCATAATAAGCGTTTTTCGATCAGCACCATATCTCATCTTTGTCAGCACCTTGAGTATATTCAGCGATTCAAAGCATTTTTTGCGGAGTTCCTTTATGTGTGGTACATATGATAATTTTTTGTCGAGTGTGAGTCCAAGGAATTTAGTTTCATTTACGACTTCGATTCGATTCCCGTAAATGTGTAGTGTCGGATCTTCACAATCTCTACGTCTGTTGCAAAAGTGCATACACTTTGTTTTTGTGCTGGAAAAGTTCAATCCATTGTGCTTACTCCACTGTTCTAGGCGATCGAGGCCAAGCTGCAGTCGCCTTTGTGCTGCGGCGGTAGTAGAGGCTGTCACCCATATAGTGAAATCATCAACGAAAAGAGCATGACGTATGTTTGTAGGAAGAGTGTCTGCGACATCATTGATCATGACGGCGAACAAGGCAATAGACATCACGGATCCCTGGGCTATACCGCTCTGTTGTTGGTAGCGGTTCGATAATGCAGTGTTGACGCGGAATCGGAAATATCTATCTTTCAGGAAATTCGAAATAAACCATCCCATGTGGCCTCGAATGCCGAGTTCAAAGAGTTTGCGTAAAATTCCGTGCCTCCACGTGCAATCATAGGCGCGCTCGACGTCAAAGAACACTGCTATTGTGTGGAATTTCCGTAGAAATCCTTCTCGTATTGATGCGTCTATGGAAACTAGATGATCAAGCGTAGAGCGACCTTGACGAAAACCACACTGACTCTTGCAGAGTAACTGGTTGCTCTCGAGGTACCATACAAGACGTGTATTTACCATTTTTTCAAACACCTTACCAACACATGACGTTAAGGAGATCGGACGAAAGTCGGTAGGCAGGGAACCAGTCTTGCCGGGTTTCAAAATCGGTATAATAGTTGCTTCACGCCACTGGTCCGGAAAATCATTATTACTCCACATATTGTTAAGAATATTTAACAATGACAAGAGAGACAACTCAGGCAAATGACAAAGCATACTGTTTGTGATGGTATCCGGACCGGGCGACACCGGTCTAACGGTGGAGAGTGCCGCCCTGAGTTCAGCTGTAGAAAAAGGGGCATTGTAACAGGCGGAATTATTTTGTCCAAAATCCACGGGCCTTCGCTCGGCTCTCTCACGGATTCGTGTGAACTCCCTACTTTGCAAAGAAATGCTGCACCGGTCCGAAAAGGCTGTCGCCATACACTCCGCCACGTCATGCGCGTCGGTGATTTTAATCCCATTTACTTCAAGGACAGGGGCAGACGGGGGACGGTTTTTTCCCTGCATGCTCCTTATGCGGGTCCAGACCTGGGTTGACGGTGTAAAACGATTCACAGTGGAAACGTAGTCTATCCACCACCTCCTCTTGGCGTTCAGTATCACACGGCGCGCAAACGCCCGGGCGCGTTTGAAGTTTATGAGATGCAGCTCCGTAGAGTGCCTATTAAAAACCCGGAAAGTCCGTTTCTTTTTAAAATAGCTGTTTTACATTCGTGGTTCCACCACGGTACCGGAGTGCGCTTTGGCTGGCCGCGTGTCATAGGTATAAAAGCTTTCGCGGCTGTCAGAATCATACTGTTAAACTCTCCGATAGCTTGAGTAGCCGAGGCCTCCGGGGAGGCTCTACCGTACCACACGCAGCCTCAAAGCCCGCCCAGTTCGCACGGCTCTGGTTCCAACGGACTCGGCGGGGACTCCCCTCCCATGGCCTCGTTGGATAAATAAGGATGGGGAAATGGTCGCTACCAAAGGGTTCGTCTAGGATGTTCCAATGGAGTTGAGTAAGGAGAGACGGAGAGCAAACAGAAAGGTCAATAGATGATAAGGAGCCAGAGGGGAGAGTGATATGAGTAGCGCGGCCTGAGTTTAGGAGACAGAGGGAATTAAGGTGAAGGAAACGCTCGACTGTGCGGCCCCGGGGGCACGTGCGGCCGGCAGATCCCCCCAAGCTGAGTTATGGGCGTTAAAATCGCCAAGTATAAGAAACGGAGTTGGTAGCTGGTCAGACAGATTATTAAGATCATTTAAATTCAGATGCCCACCGGGTGGGAGGTAAAGCGAGCAAACTGTCAGTTTAGTAAAACCAAGGTCTACCCGGGCTGCCACCGCCTGCAGCACTGTAATTAAAGGAATACTGTAACAAGGAGTAGCATGGTGCACCGCAACGATGACCCCTCCATATGGTACCGTGTTACTAAAAATATCTTTTCTAAAACTCTGATAGTTTCGAATCTTAAAAGTGACACCAGGAGACAGCTTTGTCTCCTGGAGGCACAAAACAGAGGGTGTGTATTCGGATAAAATTTGCTGCAGGTCAATAGAGTTCGCACGGAGGCCTCGGCAGTTCCACTGCAAAAAAGTCATTTAGGTTAAAAGAAACGGACTTTGTACAACACAGCCCCAAGTCCGTTTAACCCTTCCACGGGGGACCAGAAGCACCGTGCAGAGCCTTAGTTGGTGCCGCACTAGAGCCACCCAGCCGGTTACGAACGGGACCGCGGCCTCGCCCGCTTTCTACCGAGTTCCCACGGGCGCGCGAGGTTTGGGGCTGGTCTGGAGGGCTACCAGCCGGGCGCTTAACAGGAGATCTGGCTCGTGACGCAGACTCAAAGTTCCTCCGCACTGCGGCTACAGTAGAGGAGGAAGCCTGGGCAGCGGGAGGAGTTGGCGACGGCTCCATTCCGGACATGTCCGGTGGCAGCGACGATGGGAGAGTGCCGACAGAAGGTGGTAGGACAGGGGATGGCGGGCGGCGCCTCCCCGTGGGGGAGGGTTTGCCCCCTCGTCCCACGACCGTCCACCCCTCCGAATCACGCAGTGATTCGGCGCGAGAGGCACTAAGTGCCGAATCCGAGGCACCAGCAGGCATCGCTGGCTGGGGCTCATGGTCAGGGGCAGACACCCGACTCTCGCCCCCAGCGGGAGGCGGAGAGGTGGGGGCGGAAGCGGCGTCCGGCTCCCGTCCCCCGGCCCCCTTGGAGGGGGGGTCGCGGAGGAGGCGCCGCCTCCGGCTCAGGTGCCGGGGCGGTGGGCTGGCGCGCGAACACCAGCCCCACCTTTCCTGCCAGGCGGATAAAGTCCGCCACGGTCAGGGAGCGGATGACCTCCTCCGCGGTCATCCTCACAGTGTTCGATGCGCTTGTGGATGCAGCTTGAGCATAACTCTTACGGGGGTGGGAAGCTTCATATGCTTCCCGGGCTTCACGAAAGCTTATCTGTTGTGTTGTTTGTATTTGAATTATTTCTTTTTCTCTAAGGGATTCCGGACATGAACGATCCGCCACCTCGTGGCAGCCCTTGCAGTTCGCACATTTGAGATAGTCGGCATCGCAGTCAGTGGTAGTGTGTTGGTCTGACGAGCATTTACCACACACACGCCTACCTTTGCATGATCGGGAGGTATGACCGTACTTCTGACACGTGAAACAACGCATAGGCGAGGGTACGTAAGGCCTAACTCCGACCCTCGAGTACCCAACATAGATGTGATTTGGTAGTTCTGTGGTGTAAAAACCCCGCAGGGGACCGATTTTCATCTGCTGGACTTGTTGGCACCTGCTGACTGGTCCGGCACATGGATAATTGGGCACGGGATGTGACGACACCCGCGACCCCAGTTGGCAGGATGGGTTTCGTCCCTCGTCTTCGGGCGAGAGGCTAAATCGAAACTGCCATCCTCATCCTTTCTTGGCCTTCCTAAATTCAAATCCCTCCAACTCCTTGTTCCTTTTCCTCTTCTTTCCTTATTTCCTTGTCTCTCCATGCCTTTCCACCCGTATCCTTTCTGTCCACTCCTAAACACCCCTCCTGCCCACTGTCTGCGTTGTCTGGCCCGGCGTGTCTCCGCGGGTGGCGGGGGTGTGTGCACTCTTGCTCGTCTTGAGTGTGGACACCTCGGTCGCATGCGGCGCGTGTCTGGGCTGGACAGCACAGACCGACCCTCTTCCTTTTCCAACTCATAACTTCCCAGTTACCCACATTATCCCAGTATCATGGGCGTCCTTGCACGTGCCTATGATTCCTGGATGGTCTGGGTGTATGTGGGCCTCCGGCTCGTGTGGCTGACGATTGGATCCCTCTAATCACCGGCCCTGCGAGCCGGGGGCCGGCTTTTCTCGGACCAGCCGGGAATCAGTTGTGACGAGCAGGTGGTAGTCGCCTGCTCCGATGAGGCCGTGTGGGGGCGCCTGTCTTTTAAGGTGAGCTGCGCACCGACCCGTACCCCGGGATGAAGGAGTCCTGGTAGCTGAGCTGAGGTAGGCGCTGTTATGGTTCGTGTGCCTCTAGCAACACTCTACTTTGGTCTGGATTTCCGCAAGGGCGGGGAACTCTTGAAGGCATCGACAAGAGTAGCAGCATTGTAAAAGTCTGTCGGCTTTTGGTGGGGCTCGGCTGCCCCTCCCTCCTTGGGTGAGGTCCCGACTTCACCCGGAGAGGAGGGGTGTCCGCGCCCCGCCCGGGGTCGTCCAGGCTAGGTGCAAGGGGGGACCGTCGTCGGGGCAGTGGGGGTTTGGTGAGTCTCTCTCCCCCTCTGTAACGGCGGCGTCTCCCCCGTATAGCCAGCCCGTGCGTCGTTTCGCCTCGTAGCACCCTCGTCGGAAGGGGGCGCACGTGGCTGGCTGAAATTAATCATACTCCCATGGATACCACAGACACCATAAATCCCACTCCTTACCCTCCACAGGAGGTCGACACCTCCCAGCCCCTAGTGGGGAAGGGAACGCGCGAACACTGCCACCTGGTTCTCGGAAAACAGTCGCTCAACCATCCTGTCCTCGTGTCCTAGTGATGCGGGGACTGGACACGCCTATTACATCCCTGTCACCGTTCAAACTAAAAGAGGCACTTGATCATCTGGGCAAAGTCAAAAGATGTCAGAAACTACGTGATGACGCATTGGAGGTTGAGTTTTCGTACACAACGGATGCTGAGCGAGCACTTTCGGTCTCCAAACTGTCATTTACTAGAAAGGAGGGCGGATTGAAAAAGACGTGCAAGATTGCAATATCAGTAGAGGCTCATCGGACAAAGAACTTCCGTAAGGGCGTGGTGAGCAGCCAGGAACTTAGGGGATTGTCAGAGGAGGAGATCGTTGAAGGCCTTGAGGAACTCGGAGTGGTGGAGGTGAGGAGAATTCGAAGGAGAAGTGGAGAGGACATGTTAGACACTGATACGGTCATACTCACTTTTGACTTTTACGGACATACTCACTTTTGAGGAGATGGCAGTACACTGGGTAGTGCCCGCCTTGACTAGGGACTTCCGCTGACCAACCAGCGCCCTTGTTATTGGGAGCACGGGCTTGATCTGCCTTTAAATAGATCCACCGGTCCGGTGGCACCGCCCGAGGGCACGGCCTCGCCGCGTGTCACCGGAGCAGTCCTCTGTTCCGCCGGGTCCGAGAAATCGGGATAGCTCCACTGCCTGGTACAGTGGGGCGTGTGACAGGAAGCGTGCGGACATGACTGTCCCGCAAGGGTGCCGATAGCGTAAGCCCCGCTGCCGTGTACATGGTGTGTGTCTGCTTGTGTGTAGTGCAAATGTGAAAAATGTTCCCAGGTTGGGAACGCAAAAATATAAAAAAAAGTTTCTTTTCGAGAATTTCGTGAAGTCTTACGTTAACCATGTGCTTGACAAACTAGCTAGCACAGCCACTGGGCGCAATTGGGCGATCACCTTTAGAGTCTGTTTTTCTTTGCCAAGTTTTTGTAGGGGAATGATGATGTTTTCCCGCTACGTTATGGGGAAAGAGTGACTCAGAAGCATGTTGCTAGTAGCCGAAAGCAAGTATTTTAGTGCTGTATGACTGATGTGCCTGAAGAAAGTGTTGTAAATGTTGCGAGTCGTGCCTTTTATGGAATTGATAGATTATTGCCAGTTGTATTTTAGTGCCAAACACGCCACATGATTTACAATACAACGTACGTACATAAAACCAGTCCAAACCGTCGTCTACAATGCTCTACTTCTATAACCCAGGTCCTCATGCTGTGGGTGGGCAGCCTGCCCGACCCTGCCAGCGGGCAGCCAGCCCGACCCCGCGGCCGGGCAGACAGCCCCAGAGCCACCCCGCCCGGCTGACCGCCAGGCTCAGACTCCCGTGTGCTCGGCTGCGACCCCGTGGCTGATTGATTGATTATTGGGTTTTAGGGGCGCGCCAACCTGCAAGGTCATATAGCGCCCATAACACTTCTCTGCAGTCAAAGCTTATAAATTTGTCTGTCTTTAAAGGAAAGTAAAGTCTCGTCTACAGTGAACTAATATTTACATTAAAGAGTGACTCTTTCACATCGCAGTTATGATTCTCACTGCACGGATGCATGGTCACAGATTCAAACAGGCTTACCGCGCCGGCAGGCGCTCGGCGCGGGGCGCCGGGGCATCACTTCCGGCGCCCACCCCGCGCCAACGGACCCAGGGGCCCGGGGGCGCGGGGGCAGCCTAGACGCCGGACCCAAGCCCGACGTCTAACGGAGGCCCTCCCCGTCGCTCCGAGACTTGAAAGGCCCCGGAGCGAAAGGGAGGACCCGCCAAATCGGCGCCAGGCGCCTATCAGCGCAGTTGACTACCACAACACACGCTTTTAACCAGGATCAAATATTATCGTAAAGTCAATGTCTCTAAGATAGGACAGCACCCGTTCAACCATACTGGAGTCACGGCCGATCAATTCTAAAAGTGTGGACTCCTGCCGGTGCACGCCAAAATGCAAAGACCTGCGTCTAGCATATTCCGGACATGAGACCAGCACGTGTCGGACCGACAGGGGCGCCGCACATCGCTGACATTGTGGTCGAGGTTCGCCGCATAACAGATATCGGTGAGTGGCCAGCGTGTGGCCAGTCCGCAATCGACACAACGCCACCTCCTCACGGCGGTTAGGCCGCAGCGAGGATGGCCACTCACCGATCTCAGGTTTGATAACTTTCAACTTGTTATTTATTATATTATTCCATTGTTCTTGCCATACACTGCGAAGGTGGGTACATATATATGGGTACAAATCTCTAGCGGGGATTCGTTGCGCACGCCTGCAGGGCCTACGGGAAGCACGTCGGGCCGCTGCGTCTGCCACTTCATTCAATTGTATTCCAACATGACTTGGGATCCAGCAGAGTGTTACATACTCTCCCAGTCTGGCAAGGCGGGTTAAGCGCAGGACAATGTTTAAAACAAGTCCATCACTTGGGTTGAAACCACTCACAGCTTGAATGCTGCTAAGGCTATCGGTGAAAATAACGTATTTCGTGGCATCACTAACTTCGATAAAGCATAGAGCCTTATCCAAGGCGGTGAGTTCAGAGGTGAAAACCGATGCAAAAGATGAAAGTGAGAAATTTCTTGTTACTGTATCCGTAACAAAAGCGCATCCCACTCCAATATCAGTTTTTGATCCGTCAGTGTAGAACGACACATGATCTGCATACTGTGCAATGTGTTCGAGCGCCAATTGTTTAAATTCAGTAGGGATAGTATCGGATTTAGTTTTCCCTGCGAGAGTCATGTCGGTTTTTGGGCAGATAAGTTCCCAAGGAGGGATGTCTGAAAGCTCGCTATGAGTCACAACACTCGGCTGGATACCACTTTCGGCCGAGAAACGTTGGACGCGTACGCCCAGTGGGATTCCTCTTTGCACGTTCACAAACAGCCGTAGCATGTTCCGCGAAAAAACTGCGTTATATGTTGGGTGTGACGGAGACTGGAGCCAGCTTACAGGCGTAACGCTGCCCGAGCAGGCGCCGTCGCAATGCGAGAGGTGGTTCATTTGCTTCCACCAACAATCTGGAGCACGGTGTTGTCCTAAACGCACCTGTGGCCACTCGGAGTGCACTATGGTGAATCGTATCTAAACAGCGTTTAGCTGATTCCGACGCAGAATCGTATACAAAACAGGCGTAATCCATCTTGGAACGAACAAGAGACCGATAGAGAATGAGAAGTGTCTTCCTGTCCGCTCCGTACGATAGACGAGATGCACATTTCAAGGCATTCAATGACTTAAAACACTTGTCACGTATATTCCTAATGTGTGCGTTGTATGTCAGCCGTTTATCAAATGTTACTCCGAGAAACTTTGCTGTCGGTTGGAAAGTGATAGTTTTTACCGCGCAACGATACCATAGGTTCCGGACAGGTCCTGCGCCTGCGACAGAAATGAACACCAGCGGTTTTTTCGGTCGAAAAATATAATCCATTTTTACTACTCCAGCGTTCCAGATGGTTCACGGCCAGCTGGAGCTGACGGGAAAGTGCTGGCGTTGTTGAAGCCTTTGCCCATACTGCGATGTCGTCCACGAAAATGGATGCCTGAATGGAAGGTGGGAGTGAATGTGTGACGTCATTTATGGCCAGAGCGAAGAGGCAGATACTAGAGACGCTCCCCTGCGGAATGCCTTCTTCTTGATAAAAGGTGTTTGAGTATGTACCACCTACTCTGACACGGAACGTCCTATCAGTCAAAAAATTTTTCATAAAGAACCCCATCTGACCTCTGATACCACACTTATGCAACTTTAAAAGGATACCATGTCGCCACGCTGTATCACAAGCGGCAATGGCGTCAAAGAAGACGGCTCCCAGGTGACGCCTCTCTTTAAATGCAATTCGCACTGAGGTGTCAAGTGATACCAAGTGGTCCACCGTACTGCGGCCTCTACGAAACCCACACTGGTTGTTATTGATGATGCCCCGGCTTTCCAAATACCAAACGAGTCTTACATTCACCATTTTTTCGAACAACTTGCACATGCACGAGGTAAGCGAGATCGGCCTAAAGTGCAAAGGGTCCAATCCAGATTTACCAGGTTTAAGGATTGGTATCACTATAGCCTCCCCGCCACGCCGGTATAAATTCGCCGGACTCCCACATCATATTGAATGAGGCCAGCAGTACCCTGAGTGCGCTCTGCGATAGTGCTTTAAACATATCATTGTGAATTAAATCCGGGCCCTCGGCCACAGGGTGGAGCCCACGAATGGCTGCCGCTAGCTCATGCAAGGTAAAGGGCTTATTGTATGACAGTGTGCTGGTGGTTCCAAAATGTATACTTTTCTGTTCAGCTAGGGTTTTATATCGCATAAATGAGACATCCTCCCTAACTGAACTACAGCGCTGTGCAATCGCATTTCCTATACAGTCGGCTACTTCTGTTGGATTGAATATATTCCTACCACCAATCTGCAGAGTTGGTAGTGGTGTGGAGACCGACCTACCTTCGATACGGCGGATTTGACCAAACACTTGAGACAATGGCGTAAATCGATTCCAGTTTACCTACGTATTCTCTCCAACATTTTCTCTTAGCTTGTTTTATTGTGCGCCTGCAGGCGGCTCGAGATTTCCGATACATATTTAAGTTTTGCTGAGTGGAATTTCGTTTAACCCCTATTCCCCTCGGGCCCCGGCTACCCCAATTTCCGGAGGGGGGGAAAAACCCCCCCTAAAATCTCCAAAATAAAACCGGCCAATTTTAAAAATATTAAAGGTATAAAATACCCCCAGAAAAATTATTATTGAAAAAAAAAAAATTAAAAAATTTTGATTTTTGAGGAAAAAAATATAAAAAAAATATAAAATTTTTAAGATTTTTAATATTCCTTACCCTCTTGTACCATTTTCACAAAATTAAAAAAAAAAAAAAAAAAATTTAAAAAAAAAAATCAAAAAAATTATTAAAAAAAAAAATTAAAAAAAAAAAAGAAATAAAAAAAAAAGTCAAAACCAAAAAAAAAGGAAAAAAATATAAAAAAAAAAAATTATAAAAAAAAAAAAAAAAAAAAAAAACAAAAAAAAAAAAAAAAAAAAAAAAAAAAAAAAAAAAAAAAAAAAAAAAAAAAAAAAAAAATTAAAACACAAAAAAAAAAAAAAAAAAGGGGAAAAAAAAAAAAAAAAAAAACCCACAGTAATAGAAAAATATATAATAATATTAAATAAAAAAAAAATAATAAAAAAAAAAAAAACCCAAAAAGGAACAAGAAAAGGGGAAGAAAAGAGGAAAAAGAAAATAAAAAACAGGGTAAAATAAAAAAAAATGAAAAAAAAAAAAAAAAAAAAAAAAAAAACAAATTGAAAAAAGGAAAAAAAATAAAAAAATAAAAAAAATTAAAAATTAATTAAAAATTAAAAAAAAAAAAATTAAAATTAAAATATTAAAACTTTAAATAACCAAAAAAAATAAAAAAAATTTTATAACTTAATAAAACACCCCCCCCAATATTAAAAACCCCAAAAAATAAAATCAACACAAAAAAAAAAAATAAAAAAAAAAAAAAAAAAAAAAAAAAAAAAAAAAAATAAAAAAAAAAAAAAAAAAAAAAAAAAAAAAAAAAAAAACCATAAAAAAAAAAACAAAAAAAAAAAAAAAAAAAATCTTTAAAAAAAAAAAATACCCAAAAATTATAAATAAAAACCCAAAAAAATAAAAAAAAAACAACAAAAAAATAAAAAAAAAAAATAAAAAAAAAAAAAAGAAAAAATAAAAAAAATAAAAAAAAAATTAATTAAACTGTCTGTAAGCGCGCCGCCGCTCTCCGGACAGCGTCACGGCATTCCATGCTCCACCACGGTACCGGTGGTCGCCGAGGGTTTTTTGATGTTCGCGGTATAGAAGCATAAGCAGCGTCTCGGAGGATAGCTGTAAATTGGTCGACTGTGAACGGTGTTTGGGTTGAAAAGGTTTCCAAATAGTCATCCACGAGGGAGCTAAATAAGGACATATCAGCATTTTTCATCTTCCAACGTTGCGGTCTCGTGCCTAAAACAGATGTGTTGTCACAAGTCACTAAAACAGGGAAATGGTCACTTCCCATGGGGTCACTGCACACAGCCCAGCTAAACAGAGCAGATAGCTCTGGGCTGCAAAGGCTAAGATCCAATGCCGATTCCAGAACGGATGGAATAGTAAGATGTGTTGGTGCTCCGGTGTTTAAAATACAAAGGCTCACACCCTGGATAAAATGATCGAGGTGCCGACCCCGAGAGTTAATATCTTCACACCCCAAGCGGTGTGGTGAGCATTAAAGTCTCCCAAGAGAAGGATGGGCGGTGGTAGCTCAGATATAAGCAAATTTAGTTCAGGAGTGGGCATGTCTACCCCAGGGGGTAGATATATAGAGCAGAGCGAAATCTGCCTTCGAGCGATATATATACGTGCTGCCACGGCTTGCAGCCGTGTTTGGAGTGATATTTGCTTTGCTGGTATATAATTATTGATTGCGAGAAGAACACCACCGTGGGCGACTGGGTTACGTTCTAAATCCTTTCGAAATATTGAAAAACCTGTAAGGGAGAAAGGGATCTCAGCTGAGAGTTTAGTTTCTTGCAGGCATATAGCTGCCAGTCCCCTGGATCTTATAAAAGCCTGGAGATCCCCGGCGCTAGTGCGAATTCCACGACAGTTCCACTGCAGAAACGTGTTAATGATGGGGGTGGAAGTTAGGGTGAGCGCCTACCAGAGCAGCTACTTGCTATTTCCAGTATGGGCCTCCTTGCCCATAGGTTTTCTTTGGGGGCGCAGAGGGCACCCCACTTTGCCTGGGTCGAGACGATGCCCCAGGCCTAGATGTCCCTATTGATGCTGCTCGGGCTTTAGAAGGTTGTGGCTGGCCTGGAGGAGTCCCGGATGCCACACGTTTGGTGGGAGATCTTCCCCTAGTGCTATCCTCCCTCCGTGACTCCTCAAACTGCTTCCTGACAGCCGCAACCGACGTCGGCGGCGGTGGGGGTGGCGGAGGTGGCTGATTATCGGACAGAGGAGAAAAAGGCAGGAGTAGAGGGCTGACCGTCAACAGAGATTTCAACGGGGGCTGGACTGGGGACGGCAGTTGACGTCGCTTCCCACCCCTGCCCACCGTCGTCCAGCCCTCAGTCGCAGGAGGGGGTCAGGCTCCGGTGTCGCCAAGGGCACCCTTTGCCTCGGAGTGGCGGGAGTCTCAGACGGGGTGTTGGGGGCAGGAGTGGTCCCTGCTCTCCGCCCCTACCCCCAGCCGGGGCCACGGGCGGCGGGGAGGGGCGGGAGGGATGGGTGGAGGAGGTGCCGCCTCCGGCTGTGATGTCGGGGCGGCGGGCTGGTCAGAAATGACCAGCCCCATCCTCCCTGCCAGGCGGATAAAGTCCGCCAGGGTCAGGGAACGGATGACCTCCTCCGGGGTCATCCGCGGTGTCGGCGTCCTTGAAGACGCCGCTACGGTGGGTGCTGTACTACGTACTGCCTCTGCATAAGAACTCCGAGGGTGGGAGGCCTCGTAGGTATCCTTTGCAGCTCTGAATGGGATGCGCTTTGTAACCATAATGGAAAGTATTTCTTTTCTGTCTTCATACGTGGACAATTTTTGTCGCCTGCTGAATGGGGTCCCTCACAGTTTATGCAAAACAGTTCTCGTGCATCGCATTCCCTTCCATCGTGCTCGCTTGTTCCGCATCGTTCACACACTTTCTTTCCTTTGCAGAATTTGGCTGTGTGTCCGTAGCGCTGGCAGGAGAAGCATCGCATTGGGTTGGGGACATAGGGTCTAACTCGGACTTAAACATAACCTACATTCACATCTGTTGGTAGGTCCACACTATCGAACGTCAATATCAAAGTATCTGTCTCCTCAAGGATCCCTCCTACTTTTCGTCGTACTCTCCTCGCTTCCACTACCCCGCTTTCCGTGAGTCCATCTACTATCTCCTCTTCAGAAACTCCTTTCAGATCAAAACATGTAATGACACCCTTTGAAAAGTTCTTAGTCTTGTGTGGTACGATAGTGACATACACAGTTACTACTTTCCTCTGGCCAGCCTCTCGCTTTGTGTATCTGAGTTCGGTTATATCAAGTGCACGCTGTGCGTCTGCAGAACTACTGAGCTCCACCTCCAGGACACCGTCCCGAAGGCAGCTACATCGCATCACCTTACCCAGTCGGTCGCATGCCTCCTTGCGTTGGAACGGTGAAAGTGACGATAGGGTGGAGTCCACACCCCGAATCATCACAACTCGTGGATGGGAGGGCTTCGGAGTGACCCTTTGAGAGCCGGCAGTTTCGTTCTCACCACCCCCGATGGGGGAGGGGAGGGGAAGGGTTTGCGGTGTTGAGTGTATCCATGAGAAAGTTATTAAATTCAGCCAGCCACGTGCGCCCCCTTCCGACGAGGGTGCTACGAGGCGAGACGACGCACGGGCTGGCTATACGGGGGAAACGCCGCCGTTACAGAGGGGGAGAGAGACTCACCAAACCCCCCCTGCCCCAACGACGGTCCCCCCTTGCACCTAGCCTAGACGACCCCGGGCGGGGCCCGGACACCCCACCCTCCCCGGGTGAAGTTGGGACCTCACCCAAGGAGGGAGGGGCAGCCGAGCCCCACCAAAGGCCGACAGACTTTTACAATGCTGCTTCTCTTGTCGATGCCCTCAAGAGTTCCCCGCCCTTGCGGAAATCCAGACCAAAGTAGAGTGTTGCTAGAGGACGACGAACGAACACAGCGCCTCCCTCAGCTCAGCTACCAGGACTCCTTCATCCCGGGGTACGGGTCGGTGCGCAGCTCACCTTAAAAGACAGGCGCCCTCGCACGGCCTCATCGGAGCAGGCGACTAACACCTGCTCGTCACAACTGATTCCCGGCTGGTCCGAGAGAAGCGAGCCCCCGGCCCGCAGGGCCGGCGATTAGAGGGATCCAATCGCCAGCCACACGAGCCGGAGGCCCACTTACACCCAGACCATCCAGGAATCATAGGCACGTGCAAGGACGCCCATGATACTGGGATAATGTGGGTAACTGGGAAGTTATGAGTTGGAAAAGGAAGAGGGTCGGTCTGTGCTGTCCAGCCCAGACACGCGCCGCATGCGACCGAGGTGTCCACACTCAAGACGAGCAAGAGTGCACACACCCCCGCCACCCGCGGAGACACGCCGGGCCAGACAACGCAGACAGTGGGCAGGAGGGGTGTTTAGGAGTGGACAGAAAGGATACGGGTGGAAAGGCATGGAGAGACAAGGAAATAAGGAAAGAAGAGGAAAAGGAACAAGGAGTTGGTGGGATTTGAATTTAGGAAGGCCAAGAAAGGATGAGGATGGCAGTTTCGATTTAGCCTCTCGCCCGAAGGCGGGAGGCGAAACCCATCCTGCCAACTGGGGTCGCGGGTGTCGTCACATCCCGTACCCAATTATCCATGTGCCGGACCAGTCAGCAGGTGCCAACTAGTCCAGCAGATGAAAATCGGTCCCCTGCGGGGCGCGACCCCGTGGCGTCGCTTCGTCCCACGGCCGGCCGACCAATCAGCGCGATAGCTCACCACCGAGCATAACGCGGGCATGAGACTCCTAGATGACCTAGAATTCTATAAGGTCACTTTGGGACCCGCTGCTACGGGTAGGTGGTGCTGTTTGGGAAGAAGCGTCGCTTTTTCCCATTGGGTGTAGAGTAATTTCGTTTGTGTTGCTAACGATTTTTTTATTTTATTTTGGCCTGAGTGGCAGCCGTTCTACCCTGAGGGGACGAGCTGCCTGTCTTCAGAAGCCCCTCGTCGCCTACCTTTGGCTCCGCCTGGGGAGGTGCGCACCAGTGAATGTAGGTCTTCTAGGGCCTGGGAGTGAAGGATACGCGGCATTTACAGGCACTTGGGAAGGGCAGCGTTGCCACCCCTCCGCTGGTGTTCAGATCTTCTGTGCGTGAGGGGCGGAGGGATTTCCAGTCGGAAGACCTGATGGCTAACTAGTGTGGGCGGGACTGGCTGGAAGGCCCTTCCAGCCTGTATTTGGTGTCAAGCTCCGCTACCAACAAGTGTCTGCACCGCGTAGCACGGGGCGTGAGGCGGCGAGGATGGTTAATCTTAGGGGTGCCATAATTAGTGGCTCTATTAGGGTTCGGATGCAGCGACTTAACGCCTGCCCTGGTGGATTTCTGACCCACTTTTGAAATTCGAGTGGGGCGTGTTCAAGCACCTCCTCTCGAATTTGGCACCTATGCGGGATAGCGTATAAATGAAAAAGGTGGTGAATAGCTCATACAAATTCATGACGAAACTATATCAGTCACTTTTTGGCTCAGGTCAATATTGTGTTCATGAGAGCCAAAGTAGGTGACATGGTATATCAGAGTTTCTGGGCTCTAGTGTCCGAGAGAGTTGAGATAGGATCAATTTTTAGGCACCAATCGCTTCCTCATTACGGTGAATCGAACGATTTATTATATGACTATACTAGGCCGAATTATAAAAATGACCTGATCTGAGGCCAGGTCTAGCAGACCTGAGGATCCGATCTAGCACAGGCAATATGCAAATCAATCGACTCCCAATAGCAATGCAAACCTATCTGTATAAAAGTAAAAGCTTTATTGTCATTTCCTGCAAAGCTTTTGGTCCAAGTCTGAAATTCTGCTTAGTAGCCCCAGATGACCTCTCCGAGGTCACAGGTCCCCCAATGGGGGCGAGGGTTAAGGAACTGAATGAGAGTATGTATGTACAGTGTATATGAGTATGTACATTCGCACTGATTGGTAGGTATTAGTGTCGGTTGTCTTAAAAATATATTAAAAACGATTACACTTCTCGCAAAAGGCTACGCCACTGGTAATGTATTGTTACGATATCTTTAAATATGGGCCCATACGAACTGCATGAGACGTCGATTTTGAAAATTAATGAAAAAAATGTTTTCGTTGTTGCCGGTGATTTTCTGTGCTTTTCACAATAACTTCCGATCGTTGGACTCGATGTAGTATTTTTTCACGTCGCTTCATGCTTCCAGTTAAAACGCAGCAGGTGAGGCAACAATGGTGTCGGCAGGAAACATCACTTGCGAGATATTTCGCAAAAGCGACCGCCGCCCAATACTTATCAACCGGTATGGAACCGGCTATACATGCCCTCAAATGAGAGGTGGAAAATGTAACCATTTATTGCACCAGAAACAAGCGAGGGCTAGATTCAAATTCATAAGCAGTGTTTCATCAAAAATCAATCTTCCTTCTCCCACCAGGTTCGCAGACCGCTGATTACTTGTCACGTGACAATCAAGTTTCATAACATCGTTTGCTATTTAACGTTATTATGTACAAACTTGAATCCCTCCTCTAAGATTACACCTTTCAGAAATGCACTCGTAAGACCTATCACAACGTGCCATAAATGGCTTGCGGTCGGTGCATCGCATTGGTAGTTCAACGCCTTCAATGAGGTCGACAGGGGCGCAGTACTGTCCTTCAGGGCACTCTTGACCAGAATTAGTCCCCACTGTGGTGCACATGTTGACGTTGACAGGCGACGGAGGGCACATTGAACACGTTATTGGCTCTGGACACGTTGTTGGCTCTGGACACATTGTTGGCTCTGGACACGTTGTTGGCTCTGGACACGTTGTTGGCGCTGGACACATTGTTGGCTCTGGACACGTTGGACATGTTGTTGGTGGAACTGAGGCTTGTCCCTTTCCTAGCAGAGCAGCAGTGGTGCATACATTCCTCTCGAGCAGTTTCTTCAGGATTTCAGTGCCGCCAAAGAAATTGAGTAGGCGGCTCGTTCTTGGAAACGGCGGTTCAGAATCTAGCGCGCAAGATGGCTTTAAACGAGTCATTACTCCGAATGCAACAATAGCCGCAAAGATAAACCTCATGATTCCCTTTCTTGTCAGATGAGAAGTCGCGGAGTTTCCTACGATGCACAGTCCCGGGAGAAGTGCAAAGGCAGTATGAGCTCAAACTACATTGGAGGAGCTTTATAGCCACAGAAGCTTTCTAATATACAGCCTAGCAAGCATGTTTAGCTGCAAACTCTGCATTTTTACAACAGGTAAGAGCAACCAGTTTACTTGCACGGCACCCAGATTTACGACACCATCCCTCCGCTGGTGTCCAGGTCTTAGAAGCGATTTGCAGTGCCTGGGGGGCGGGGGATTTCCAGTCGGGACACCTGGTGCCGAACTAGTGCGACACGAACCGGGAAAGAAACCCAGGATACTACGGTTTGGAAAATATTGAGGCATTCTCAGCTGTATCCACACAAATACAGCCTAATTTCTGTTTTCTCCTTGCGCTTTCAATGGAGAGGTCATGCATGATCTGTATCTGACCCAAGATCATAGACATAAAAAATACCGGAACATATTTTGTAGCGCTCGGTGGATCATTGTGTTGGGTAGAAGGACTCTGTTCTTATTTATACCATCTTCAACTTTTTTGGAGGTGAGGTCAGGTTGGAGTGGAGGTGGCGCTGCGGGGCGGCACGTGGTCTATTTAAGCAGCGGCACCGGGTGGTCCTCTCGTGGTGGTGGCCGGCGTCGGGGGGCTGACTGTGCGAGCGGTGCGTGTTATAAGCACTCGTGCTTTTGCACCAATTGCGAATAATTACTGAAAACTTTTGTATGTTTCATTATGAAAATATATGTTTGTCTGTCTGTCTGTCTGTCACTTGACCTGCACTGGTAGCCTGACCTGAGATGGTCTGACCTTAAAAATTTGGATCTCTAACAAGTTTAGCAAC
This sequence comes from Lepas anatifera, assembly GCA_034440635.1. Taxonomy (NCBI): domain Eukaryota; kingdom Metazoa; phylum Arthropoda; class Thecostraca; family Lepadidae; genus Lepas; species Lepas anatifera. Next base: position 92,587 of record JAOTON010002096.1, read on the forward strand.
GAATAGGCATAGAGAAATAGGGTCTAACTGGGTAGACTCAGTCGCTAAGTTTAACACGCGCATTGACGGGGGTCTGAGCCACCTTCGCTTTGACGGGGGGCGGGTACCCGCCGCCCCCCTAAGATCTCGAGAACCACGGTAGGTAGCGAAAAACGGTAAACGGCGTTGGATAGCCCATCCACTTCTCCATCGAAAATATTTGAACTATTTTTTTCAGGTCACATTTAAGGTCACGAGAGGTCAAAACATGTTGTCATAGGGATAACATGTAAATTACGTTTTTCGGCCATTATATCTGAACAAGTAAAGATAGAGCAAAACGACTGGAACCATATGAATCCTCGCAGGAAGCCAAATCGAATGATATATAATATGACCTTGCTATGTCAAATTAAGGATTTGACCTGACCTGAGGTCAGGTCAGGGTCAAATTATATAAAATGCATATAATTAGAACTGCAGAGCCAAGGCGAGTCTAATGCAGCTAAATAAATGTTCGATCAACATCCGTTACTGAGCTATTCAGTAAAAACCATTTTTCCCATGTATTTCCAATGGAGAGGTCATGCCCCGTACCTGACCTTAGGTCATCCATATAAAAATACCGGAACATATTTTAGAGAACTCGGTGGGGCCATTATGTGATATGAGTTTCAATCGGATAAGTTCACCCTGCTTCGACTTATTCTATCTTAAACTTTTTTTGAGGTCAGGTCACTTGACCTGTACTGGTGACCTGACCTGAGATGACCTAACCTTGAAATTTTCACAGAAGATGTAAAAATGATGAGGAAAAAGGTATGCGAAGTACGGTGGCGCTACGCGCCGCCGTTTTTCTGCTATCTCCGAAAAACCCGAGGGGGCGAGTACCCGCCCCCGTCAATGCGCGTATTAATTTGGCTGCAGTCACCTCCGTAACTTTATGTCGAAGGTGACAATGCAACGGTGATCTCTAAGGCGAGGGTTTTTTTGCGTCTTTTTGTGGGGGGTCAGCTTTTCTATCGCTAGCACACTCTGGCCCTCGAAGTCAAAGATGTGGTCGATGTTTACATCTAATAAGTGGAATTCTCCGGGGCATAGATGATGCCCCGTTAAAAATTAAGGGAGTGGTATAGCGCGAAGATGACGGGTTTGGATCTACACGTTTTAGCAGCCAGCAGGGCTTTGGTGGATTCTGGGTTGGTGGTTTTTACAAGAACAGCCTTCTGATACCTGGTAATATCGAAACTACCTTTCAATTTTTGGCTGATGGCCTTATTTAAACTGAAGGTTGATTCCTTGGCCAAGTTTAGGTTGGCGGAAAGGTAGCGGCCAAACAGCCAAACTCCGCTTGGCAGGTTGGCTTTATTTTTGACGGGGCTGGAGGTGCGGAATGACGCTTTGCTGGAAGCCATAGTGTGTTTGGGACCAAATACGTTAAATCTTTGATCAAAATGAAGCTTTTGCTTTGCTAAATGATAGACTTTAGTTAGATAGGCTTTAGTTTGAGAGCTATTGGGAGAGAAGAATTTCTGGTAGTCGTATCAGAGAGGGCAAATTTTGCAAATATAGCTAGAGCTAGTGGGAGAATTCGCTTAACTGGGTTTCTTAGTGGGGTTTTATTCTATATCGGGAGAGTTTGGAAAAAGCTCCTAACTTAATCTGGCGTTATAAAGTTCTATCCAACAGGATGACACAGTCACAAATCGGGGGGATTTAACCCGCACCCTGGTGGGCCTCCGAGGCACTGCGCCCTGGTGGAAGGTTTTTGAAGAAACCCTTGAACTCGGCCCATATTCGGGATGGCAAAAAAAAAACGCAAACGCTAGTGGATAGCTCCCTACAAATTCATGAAGGAACTATATTAGTCACTTTTTGGCTCAGGTCAATATTGTCGTCATGACAGGTCAAAGAAAGTGGGATTTCAGCAGAGTTTTGGGCTCTTGCGTCTGGCAGAGTTGAGTTACGGTCAATTTTTAAGCATCATTCGCTTGTTCTTGTCACAGTAAACGCATGATGTAGAATGTGTTTTTACTAGGTCGAAACATAAAAATAACCTTGACCTTAGGTCGGATCAACGACACTTTTTAACCTAGTATAGTCAATATGCATATTAAGCGACTTGCAATAGCAATCTAAACGCAATGATATCAAAACAAAAGCTGTTTCATCATTGTATACAAAGTTATTGACCTAAGTCTAAAAACTGCTTAAGTCGCCCCAGATGACCTCTCAGAGGTCACAGGTAAAAATATTGCAACAGGAACCTGGAAAGAGGCCCATAATACTACGATTCCGAGAATGTGAGGGTATTTTCAGGTGTACCAACATAAAAACAGCCCCAATTTCTCTGATTCCCATGTATTTCCAATGGCAAGGTCATGGTATATACTTGCCATGATGTCATTGATATGTAAAATCCCGCATTATATGTTGTAGCATTTGGTGGGTCCATTACATGGCATCAATTTCAATCCGATGGATTCAACAAATTTTTACGCATACCACCTTAGACATTTTTTGGGTTCTGGTCACTTCACCTGCACTGGTGAGCTCACCTGAGATGTCCTAACTGTAAAATTTTGGGAAAAGTTGCAGAATTGATTAAGGATAAGGTGTGCCAAGTACAGCGGCGATTCGGCGCCGCTTTTTTCGCGCCTCCGGAAAAACCCGAGGGGGTGTTGAAAACCCCACCGGGGCGAGGGTCAAACTTCATCCCATTGTGGCAGAGCCATTGAGAGGCAGAAGTGAGGGCAGCCTCCATGCGGGTGACAATCAAATGTAAATCACGGTTCTTACCGCGAACCAAGAGACATGTATCATCTGGATAGCAGACTGTCGTCACTCCCTCACCGATATACGAACTCAGAGCGTTGGCCAAAAGTGAGGAGAGGATAGAAGGCTCCTTCCTGAAAAATACCAATTTTGACATTTCCAGTTTCTGACAACTTTCGACTCTCTGCTCTGTCAACGCAGCTGGTTGTAGGGGCATCCCCCATCAAAACTTAACACCAAATATCGCCCTCAATTCGGAGGTTCAACCCTGTAGAGTTGGAGGGAAACCTCTGAATCTGGCAGCACTGCTCCCGCTGCTCTGTGCAGAGGTGAGAAGTGTCTCACACATTTCCGGTGTGTACTTATTACTACAGTTCGATGACATCATTGCAGCAATTCTACACCTATGCCCCGCCTGTGCTAATTCGTTACCCCATCCTATCTCGGCTTATTAAACCGGATTCAACCTGGAAGACTTACAAAAACACTATCTACGGTTCACTCTAGCTTTTGGACCGTCCAAAGTTCGGACTTAGGCTCTAGCTATAAAGCGAGACAGTGCCTAATGATTGCTAAGAGTGCCTAATAATTGCTAACAATGCCTAATAATAGCTAATGAGGTGTACCGATACACTAGCCTTGAATGTCACAGAGCCTAGCTACCTCACATCAAGCTGCCGGCTCTTCGCCTTACTGCATCGCAACGGCCGTTTAATTACCGGGGGACGAAGATCTGGAATGAGTTGCCACCGCCCGCCGTAACTGCACTATCACTAGCCAGCTTTAGAAAGGTGGTCAGAGAACAACCAGTTGTCCGTAATTAATTACCGGACTCGTGCCACTTCAACGTAGGCGTTTCGTGTGTCTTGCTTTATTGCCTGTGTGCTGGTTGGTGCGCTGTGTGGGAAAGTGCATCTTGTCAGACGATGCCTGAAATACCCAATGACATTTGGATGAAATCGAATATAAGAACGAACGAACATCCTGCTGGCCTCGAATGGCGTCCGCCGCTGATCGGACAGACCTGTCCGGTTCCGGCGCGTCTGGAAAATGCAGCAGCCGAGCGATGGTCGCGGAAAGGGCTCACGGCCGCCCCGCAGGTTAGGTTATCACTGTACTCATGACTGTGGACGTTTCAAACTGAACGCAAAGTATCTCTTTGCACTTATGACCTTGTGACTTTTTGAACACCGCTTCTCTGACCTTTCTGCATTTTTTAACGTGCTGCACTTATGAACTGTGGGCAATTTGAACGTGCTTGATAAACCTTACCTAATCTAATCTAGGTTTAGATAAAGCTAACCTTACCTAAACCCCATAGAGGTTTTTGACGCATCACTCTGTCAAAAATAAATCAAGGCTTATGTCAGACACCGACACTGCCGGTGGAAAAAAGCAGAGGTTAGTTTAAGTTAGGTTAACACGCGCATTGTCGGGGGTCTGAGCCACCTTCGCTTTGACGGAGGGGCGGATACCCGCCCGCCTCCCCCCTAAGATCTCGAGAACCATGGTAGGTAGCGAAAAATGGTAAACGGCGTTGGGTGGCGTCCCGTCCACTTGTCTATCGAAAACATTTGAACCATTTTTTGCCAGATCACATTCAATTTTTTGTCAGGTCCCCCGTCATCATCATCATTTGGTGTTTTAGGGCGCGCCGACAACAAGGGTCATGTGGCGCCCATAACGCTAGACAAGATATGTATAAAAGAGTTTCAACATCTCAGGGGCTTAAGGTGTGTCAAGGGTAAAATGTAAATACACCGCACGTGCTTCAACAAGTCAAAGTGAAAAGACAGGTATTACGTCCTAGGATGGTGAGTAAATGACATTAAATGAGACACTCTTTAAAAAAGCGGCAATAGCCGTGAAGTCCACGGTTGGATGCTCTCCAAGCAGCGAATCCAGTGAAGGCGACCCGTGAAAGTATCGCTGTCTCTCAACCTCAAAATCTCGACAATCCACAAGAACGTGGCGCACAGACAGGCGCTCCCCACAGCGAGCACACTCCGGCGGGACATCTCTACAAAGTAAAAATGAATGTGTTGCGTGGGTGTGGCCAATGCGGAGCCTAGAGAGGATCACCTCCTCCCTCCTTGAACTCGCAGAACCTGAAAAGCGCTTACCGATCAGCGGTTTCAGGGCCCGAAGCCTCTGACCCTTTGGGTCCGTATCCCACCTGTCCTGCCATAATTTAGTCACGTGTTTTCGAATATGTGGGAACCAATCAGAGCAAGGGATCCGAAGGCCCGATGGTACGGTGCCCTGTGCTGCCTGCTTTGCAGCGAGATCGGCGCGCTCGTTTCCAACGATACCTGAATGACTGGGGACCCAGGCTAGTATAACTTGCTTTTTCTTGACATGCGTTCGGTGAAGTCTGTGTCTGATTTCATCTAGATAAAATGATGATGACGACTTAGTTCCGAAACACTCGAGGGCCTGTAGCGAAGATAGAGAGTCAGTGAATATAACACATCGGAGCTGTCTCGATAAAAGAATAGCGTCCAGGCAGCGTAGAATGGCGAATAACTCCGCAGTGAAAACCGAAGCAGCAGACGGTAGAGTGAAACACCTTGCAACATCATCACTTACAAAGGCACATCCGACACCATCCTGACCCTTCGATCCATCCGTATAAAAGAGCCTGTGGTTTGGATAGGAAGTCTGACAGTGCTCCAGAAAAACCTGTTGCGAGGCTACCGGAGTCAAATATCTGGTTTTTGAGACCAGGCTTGTGTCTACCGTTGGCTCAGCTACCATCCAAGGTTCGATGGACGGGGCCTGAAAAAGTTCCACCTGTTCCAAGTTAACTTGGGCGTCATCAAGCCAGCTAGCTATCCTGTAATCTGCGTGCCGGGCATACTGAGGAGAGTGTTCAATTTGACGCCGTTGTTCATGTGAGAACAGCTTTCGGAAGGTTGGGTGATTTGGGAACTGAAAAAGTTTTAGGGCATACTGCATGCCATGCATTCTGCGCCTTAGGTCCAACGGCATCTCACTTGCCTCCACGAGCATACTGGAGGTGGGAGATGTGCGAAAAGCACCGATTATTATCCTGATGGCGTGATAATGAACTGTGTCTAGCATGCGTTTAGAGCTTTCCGTGGCGGCATCATATGCTATGGAACCATATTCTATTTTAGATCGGACCAAAGATCTATATAACATAAGGAGGGTTTTCTGGTCCGCGCCATACTTGGGCTTGGTCAAAACTTTAAAGATATTTAGGGCTTTGAAACATCTATCCCTTAGATCCTTGAAATGTGGCACGTATGTTAATTTCCTATCAATGATTACACCGAGAAAGCGGGTTTGTTCTACTACATCTATGGCTTGTTTATACATTGTTAGGACAGGATCAGTGCAATCATTTCGTTTACGACAAAAATGTATGCATTTTGTTTTTTGCATTGAGAACTTCAAACCATTCTGTCCGCTCCATCGTTCCAACTTATCCAGAGCAATCTGCAACTGCCTCACGGCCGATAGTGTGGATGATGTCGTGACCCAAATAGTAAAATCATCGACAAAGAGGGCTGTGTTTATATTCGGAGGGATACCATTTGCTATATCGTTGATTGCAATTGCAAACAGCGCAACAGAGAGGACGCTGCCCTGCGGTGTTCCATTTTCTTGTGTGTATTCATCAGATTCTGATGTGCCAACGCGGTATCGAAAACGTCTGTTCTTAAGAAAATTGGACAGAAACCATCCCAAGTGACCTCGCACACCTAGATCGAAGACCTTCTGCAGGATACCGTGCCTCCAGGTGAGATCGAATGCTCGCTCAATGTCAAAAAGACGGCAATTGTGTGCTGCTTTCTGCTGAAGCCTTTCCGGATAGACAAGTCTAAAGCTAAGAGGTGGTCAATGGTGCTTCGACCCCTCCGGAATCCGCATTGAATGTTCGACAGTAGATTATTGGTCTCCAAAAAAGACATGAGGCGGAGGTTAACCATCTTCTCCAGCAGCTTGCAGACGCAAGAGGTCAGTGAAATTGGGCGGTAGTCCCCAGGTGACCTACCTTCCTTACCAGGCTTCAGTATGGGGACAACAACCGCGTCTCGCCATTGCTCGGGAAAGTCATGTTTTACCCAGATGTGGTTGAAGATGTGGAGTAGAGATGCTAATGAGCTGTCAGGAAGATGGGAAAGCATTTCATTTCGAATAGTGTCAGGCCCAGGTGAAACTGGCCTAACAGAACGAAGTGCTCCTTTCAGTTCACGCATTGTAAATGGAACATTGTATGAGGCAGAATGGTTATGTCCGAAGTTAACATTTGTTTGCTCTGCTCGTCCGCGTAAGCGCCTGAAGCTATCGTCCTGGACATGAGAGCTACATCTCATGCTGAAGGCTGCCGCCATACGGTTCGATACTTCTTTTGTGTCAGTTATTTTGATGCCGTTATCATCTAATACGGGTGTGGATGTGGATTGTGACCTACCCTGAAGTTGTTTTACTCTGGTCCAAACCTGTGTAGTTGGTGTAAATCTATTCACGGTACACACATACTCCAACCACCACCTCCGCTTGGCATTTAACACAATGCGGCGAGCGAGTGCTCGGGCACGCTTGAAGGCTATAAGGGTCGTGGTTGTCGTACTCCTCCTAAGAACTCTAAAAGCCCGCTTTCTACTTAAAATGGCCTGCTTGCACTCGTGGCTCCACCAGGGAACAGGCGTTCGCCTGAGTTTGCCAGACGTCATGGGTATAAAAGTCGCTGCGGCCTCCAAAATCATGTTGTTAAAGTCTCTTACGCTCTGAGTAGCCGAAGTCGCAGAGGAGAGGTTCACCAAACCACACGCACTCTCAAAGCCAGTCCAATCTGCCCGCCGTGTGTTCCATCGTGGAAGATTTGTTCTGCAGACGGATGTCCGGGTTTGTGAGATGATAATAGGGAAGTGGTCGCTACCGTGTGGGTCATCTAGAGATTTCCACCGGAGCTGGGCTAAGAGAGACGGTGTACAAATTGAAAGGTCTATAGCAGAGTGATTTCCAGATGGAAGAGATACGTGGGTGGGGCGACCGGTATTCAAAAGACATAGTGAGTTTAGGTGGAGAAAGCGTTCAAGTGTTCGACCTCGAGCACACGTACGGCCCCCAGCCACTCCCCACGCGGCGTTGTGGGCGTTGAAGTCGCCCAATAACATATAAGGGGTTGGGAGCTGATCAACAAGGCTGTTCAGATTATTTATGTCAGTGTTACCTCCCGGTGGTAAGTAAATGGAACAAACTGTCAGCTTCATAAAACCCAAGTCGGCCCGGGCTGCCACAGCCTGCAAGGTACTTCTTAAAGTGATTTGATGACATGGTATGGATGTGTGGACAGCTAACATCACTCCACCGTATGCTATTGTGGTGCTAAATACGTCTTTTCGGAATATATTGTACTGTCGAACTGAAAACTTACCACCTGGACGCAGCTTAGTCTCCTGGAGGCAAACAACAGATGGATTATAAGCAGATAAGAGGCTCTGCAGGTCCGAGACGTTTGAACGAAGGCCTCGGCAGTTCCATTGTAGAAATTGTGTCATTTATTTAAAAGAGAACGGGCCAAGATTTACTGCGGGCGTGTTCAGCAGGCAGAGAGAGTTGAGATGGAGGAAACGTTCCACTGTTCGGCCTCGGGGACACGAGCGGTCCGAGGACGCTCCCCATGATGGGTTGTGAGCATTAAAGTCGCCCAATAGAACAAAAGGGGTTGGCAGTTGGTCAACAAGAGCATTAAGACTATGCAGATCAATGTTGCCACCAGGAGGGAGGTAAATAGAACAAACTGTGATTTTCACAAATCCTAAATCTACCCGGGCGGCCACTGCCTGCAGAACCGTGTTCAAGCGAACAGGGAAGCACGGGGTGCAGTGGTGAACTGCCACCATAACACCACCGTAGGCAATGGTGCTACTGAAAACGTCCTTTCTGAACGTCTGGAACTGTCGCAGGTTAAAAAGGCTTCCAGGCGACAGTTTTGTCTCTTGAAGGCAAAGCACACTAGGGTTATACTGTGATATAATGTGTTGCAGGTCAGAAAGATTCGCGCGAATACCACGGCAGTTCCACTGAACAATAATCATTTAAATAAAGGGAAACGGGCTTAGTGAGTGAAAGAAAAAGAACTGGCCTACGGTAACTGACCCTAGCCCTTCCAAGGGGGCCGGAACCCCCGTATGGCCCTCTGGCTAGTCCCACGTTTGAACCACCCAGCCGGTTGCGAACCGGTCCGCGGCCTCGCCCGCTTTCGGTGGAATTACCGCGGGCGCGCGAGGTCTGGGGCTGGCTGAGAGGACTGCCCGCCGGACGTTTTGTCGGAGACCTACCGCGCGGCACTTCCTCAAAATTTTTTCGCATTGTTGCGACAGTGGACGAGGCAGTGTCGGTAGGAAGCTGTGCTGGCTGCGTCTCGGTACCCGAAACGGGTGGTGGCTGTGGCGCTGCAGCAGCGTCGCCAACGGGTGGGATGACAGGGGACGGCGGGCGGCGCCCTCCCGCGGGAGAGGCTTTTCCCCCTCGTCCCACGACTACCCATCCCTCTGAAACCGGCGGGAATCCACCGGGAGGCGCACCAGGTGTTGGTGCAGAGTCACCGGCACCAGGAGACGGCTGGTGCTTAGGGGCGGTGACAGACCCCTTTCCCCCATCCCTGGCGGGGGCCGAATGAGGAGAGACAGAAGCGGGGGCGATGACCTGCCCCTCACCCCCCACGGAGGGGGCGCGCGGAGGAGGTGCCGCCGTCGGCTCAGGAGCCGGGGCGGCGGGCTGGCGTGAAAACACCAGCCCCATCCTCCCTGCCAGGCGAACAAAGTCCGCCACGGTTAGGGAGCGGATGACCTCCTCCGCGGTCATCCTTGGGGTGTTTGGTATACCTGTAGAGGCTACCTGTGCGAAACTTTTCCGCGGGTGGGACGCCTCGTATGCGTCCCGTGCCTCACGAAAACTGATACGTTGTGTGGTCTTTATAGATAGTATTTCTTTTTCTCGGAGAAACTCTGGGCATGATCGGTCTGTTACCTGGTGGCAACCCCCCACAGTTTGCACATTTCAATGCTTCGGCATCACACTCAGTGGTGCTGTGGTGTAACGATGAACACTTCCCACATACACCTTTACCTTTGCAGAATCGGGCACTGTGTCCATATTTCTGGCACGTAAAGCATCGCATGGGGCTTGGCACGAAGGGCCTCACCCCGACTCTTGAATATCCAACAAAGATGTGATTCGGTAACTCTTCTGTGTCAAACGTAAGTATAACAGTGTCAGTGTCGAGCATAGCATCTCCAATTTTCCTACGAATCCTCCGCACCTCCACCACTCCGAGTTCCTCAAGTCCTTCAACAATCTCTTCCTCAGACAGCCCCCTTAGCTCCTGACTATTCACCACGCCTTTCTTAAAGTTCTTAGTTCTGTGTGGCTCTACTGAAATGTTGATTTTGCATGTCTTTTTCGATCCCGAGTCCTTCCTCGTGAACGTCAGTTCCGTCACGGAGAGTGCACGCTCGGCATCCTCGGTTCGCGCAAACTCAACTTCCAACGATCCGTCACGTAACTTGTCACATCTCACGACCTTGCCCAGACGATCTAGTGCCTCCTTTCGCTTAAATGGTGACAGTGCTGCAAGGGATGAGGATGTGTCCAGTCCCCTCATTACCAAAACGCGAGGACAGGAAGGCTGGCTCATCGTCTTTTGCGGTTTGGGCGCAGGTGTCTGCATGGTCCCTTCCCCTCTAGGGGGTTGAGAGGTGTCTACCTCCAGTGGAGGGTGCGGAGAGGGATTTGTGGTGCGTGTGGTATCCATGAGAGTATGATTAATTTCGGCCAGCCACGTGCGCCCCCCTTCCAACGAGGGTGCTACAGGGCGAAACGACGCACGGGCTGGCTATACGGGGGAGACGCCGCCGTTACAGAGGGGGGAGAGAGACTCACCAAACCCCCACTGCCCCGACGACGGTCCCCCCTTGCACCTAGCCTGGACGACCCCGGGCGGGACGCGGACACCCCTCCCTCCCCGGGGGTGAAGTCTGGACCTCACCAAAGGAGGGAGGGACAGCCGAGCCCCACCAAAGGCCGGCAGACTTTTACAATGCTGCTACTCTTGCCGATGCCCTCAAGAGTTCCCCGCCCTTGCGGAAATCCAGACCAAAGTAGAGTGTTGCTAGAGGAACACGAACGAACACAGCGCATCCCCCAGCTCAGCTACCAGGACTCCTTCATCCCGGGGTACGGGTCGGTGCGCAGCTCACCTTAAAAGACAGGCGCCCTCGCACGGCCTCATCGGAGCAGGCGACTACCACCTGCTCGTCACAACTGATTCCCGGCTGGTCCGAGAGAAGCGAGCCCCCCGGCCCGCAGGGCCGGCGATTAGAGGGGATCCAATCGCCAGCCACACGAGCCGGAGGCCCACATACACCCAGACCATCCAGGAATCATAGGCACGTGCAAGGACGCCCATGATACTGGGATAATGTGGGTAACTGGGAAGTTATGAGTTGGAAAAGGAAGAGGGTCGGTCTGCGCTGTCCAGCCCAGACACGCGCCGCACGCGACCGAGGTGTCCACACTCAAGACGAGCCAGAGTGCACACACCCCCGCCACCCGCGGAGACACGCCGGGCCAGACAACGCAGACAGTGGGCAGGACGGGTGTTTAGGAGTGGACAGAAAGGATACGGGTGGAAAGACATGGAGAGATAAGGAAATAAGGAAAGAAGAGGAAAAGGAACAAGGAGTTGGTGGGATTTGAATTTAGGAAGGCCAAGAAAGGATGAGGATGGCAGTTTCGATTTGGCCTCTCGACCGAAGGCGAGGGGCGAAACCCATCCTGCCAACTGGGGTCGCGGGTGTCGTCACATCCCGTACCCAATTATCCATGTGCCGGACCTGTCAGCAGGTGCAAACGAGTCCGGCAGATGAAAATTGGTCCCCTGCGGGGAGGTCCCCCGTCAATGCGCGTGTTAATGATGTATAATATGACCATACTAGGAAAACAAACGACCTGACCTCAGGTCAGGCCGATGTCACTTTTTGCTCTAGCATAGTCAATATGCTAATCAAATGACTTGCAAGAGCAATCCAAACGCCATGGTTTCAGAATAAAAGTTGTATCATCATTTCATGCAAAGTACCTAATTGACCTAAGTCTGAAAACTGCTTAAGTAGCCCCAGATGACCTCTTAGAGGTCACATGTCAAAAATTGAAAGATTAATCTGGATAGGGTCACGGGATACTAGGTGTGGAGAATGTGAAATTATTCTCAGATGTATATACACAAATACAGCCCAAATTTGTTTTCCAATGTAGTTTCAATTGAGAGGTACTTGAACTTAGGTCATCGATATGAAAAGTTCCAGAATATGTGCTGTAGCTCTCGATGGGTCCATTCTGTGGTTTAAGTTTCAATCCGATGAATTTACCCATTTTGTACATATACCACCTTCAACATTTTTGAGAGTGAGGTCACTTGGCCTGCACTGGTGATCTGACGTGAGATGACTTAGCCTTAGCATTTTATAGAAAGTAGGAGAATTGATCAAGGACAAGGTGAAACAAGTGCGATGGCGCTTCACGTCGCCGTTTTTTCGTCCCGCCGAGGGGGTGTTCAAATCAAATATCCCCCCATCAAGGCGAGGGGTAAACTGCGCCCATGCTTGTGTTAACCCATTACCCAGGGGGTGCGGGTGTATGCAGGGGAAAGGGGGGGCGGCGTTCGGCTAACGCCACTGATGGGAAAATGTATCAAGCGATGATCACGTTGCAGTTTGAAGGCGAGAGCTGGAATATTGATGGAATCGACCAAAGACAGGGTGATCTATAAGTTTCACATTGTGACCCTGACCTTACTTTGACCTTAGGCTGAGGTCAAATAATTGCCTTTAAGGTCATTTTATGCAACATTAAAATACCCGGATCATGTTTGTCACTATCATGAAAAAATTGATGATGTATCTTGTGTTCTAAATCTGTAAACATAAACCGTTTCGATAGACGTGAACTTTGATGACCTCTAGTAACATTGTTATTAGCATCTCCTGAACATAGATGACAACTTGCAGATTTCAAAAGATGGTTTTTTTCTTCATATTTTTGCATTCCCATTCCTGGGAGCATTTAGTGTTAGTAGCTTGTCTGATTCATAAAACGCACTCACACTATGTACAGAGCGGAAGTTTCCATCTGCCATTACGGGATAGCGACAAAGCACTCGGCGGGCTATGGGCTGTTCCGGTCTCCCCAAGCCGCAGCGCCCTGCTCAGGCTGAGCCCTCACATGATGGCCGCGGGCGGGGAGACCAGACCAGTGGATCACTTTAAAGGCCGATCAGGCCCGTGCACTCACAAACAGGTACTCCGGCTGGCACGGCGTTGATTCCACTGCTGCGGCGCGCATTCCCCAGTGTGCCGCCAGACCGGTGGATCACTTTAACACCCGCCCTGCTTGGGTCCCTGGAATGACACATCCCGCTGGGAGGGGGGGCGTATTTCGCCCTCCCCCTCCGTATCTCATTTCCCAGGAAAGCTAAATAAAAATTACGGGCGGCGTTCGAAAGCTCTTGACGAGACCAAGAGAAAATATAGAAGCATTTTTATGTCAGGTCCATATTGAGGTCAGCATAGGTCATAGAAGGTTTCATAGGCTCACAACAGAGCAGTGTACGTTTACACCTCTAGATATTCATTCAGCAAAGTTAGAGCAAATATGTATGCATCAATGAATTTTTCTCCTCGTGGGGAATCGAATGATGTATTATATGACCTTGGTAGGTGACATTTTGAAAATGACCTGACCTCGAGTTAAGTCAGGTTCACAGGGTGACCTGAAATGGTCATGTTGCACATCAATCAACTCCCCTGACAATATATGCACAATACAAGCAGAATAAGAGATGTATCTCAATTCATTCAGAAGTAATTGGCAAAACAATCACTGTATGCTCCTGTGACCTGACATGACCTTTGAGAGGTTAAATCGTAAAAAAATCAACTTTATCTTCAAGATCGGGGTAAGGATACACGGTGTGAGAATTTTTACCTTGATCTATCCAGTATTTACTGAATACGGGCCCTTTCAATTTTTCACCGTAGACTTATAATGGTGTGACCAAAGTTTTGACCCCACCTTAGGTCACAAACGAAAAAATTCTGGGACAGCAGATTTGTAAAACCTAATAACCTTATCCTTTTGTGAAAGGTTCAAACTTATCGGTTGGCAGATGTTCCTTAGGCGCTGCTTGAAGCTCGTGATTTTAGGTTTTGAGGTCGGGTCGCTTGGCCTTATACAGCTCCTTGACCTGATATGCTCTGACATAAAAAATTGGTCATATGCGTAAAATTGATCAAGAATAATGTGCTGTCAGTTTCGTTGCTCTGCGTTTCTTTGTTTTTGCGTTATCTGGGGAAAAACAGGAGAGAGGGGGCGAATTCCCCCAGCAGGGCGCATGTTAAAGGCCGATCAGGCCCATGCACCCACAAACAGGTACGCCGGCTGGCACGGCGTTGATTCCACTGCTGCGGCGCGCACTCCCCAGTGTACCGCCATCTCCTGGGTAGGTGGCGACCGCGAAGAAGGCTGCCATAGGCCAGCCTACGCAGAATGTTTCGGTTATAAGCTGACATGTATCCTTGCTTTCAGGCGGTGCCGACGTTCTCCGCTGCGACCACTGCAGCTACCATTGTCTGTGTAACGTTCCGACTCCGGGAGGTCATTACGTTCCGCATAACAGAAAATGGTATGACATTTTTATATCGAATGTAGTTTACCAGATCTCAATAGCTCTGATGGAATAAGTGTTATGCCCAGTTTTCTTAAAAATTGCATATTTGAGTGAAAATAGCCTATCGTGACCTAACTTGAACTCTGGAGGTCAAAACATTGACCTGAGCGCTTGATTGATTGATTATTGGGGCTTAAGGGCGCACCAGCCTTAGTGGTTATATAGCGACCAGATCAACTAAGGCCAATGCCTTTAATAGCCTCTTCCTGAATACATGTTTATGATCTGTTTGAAGTGGTCAGTTCTGCCGTAAGACAAACACTCGCTAAAAATGAAAATCTCCCACGTTCCTATCCCCATCACCGGCCAGACAAACAGTTACGTAGATTACACATCCACAGTAAAACGTCAGCACTCACCAGTAAGCTCCACACTCTGCACCCCTGAGCAGGGCAATCACCCTGGGTCATATATGACTGTGAAACATATAGCTCTGAGAAAATCGAGGATCTGGCTGATCATATCAGCATTCCTACCTATCAAATCAATCAATGTCAGTTCTTGTTCTCGAGGGCAAAAGTACCTGTCTCTTTCAAGGTCATAGTCAGGGCACGACACCAGTACGGGGCGGACTGAGAGCGGTTCCAGGCAGCGTCGGCAGAGTGGTCTCGCCTCCCCGCAAAGAAGATATCGGTGGGTCGCCAGGGTGTGACCAGTGCGTAATCGACAGAGTGCCACCGGCATCGCCGCGACGAACAGGGCCACTCACCAATCTCTGGCTTTATCTCTAGCAATTTATTGTGCGTATGCGTCATCCACCAGCGCTGCCAGGAATTCCGAAGGTGCAAAGAAAGATGGGGAAGTAGGTCTCGGGCCGGGATTGGTAGTCTGCGTGTACAGGGGCGGCTTGAGACACACTTCAGGGCTGCGTCCGCCTTCTCGTTCCCCTCTATTCCCACATGGCTGGGCACCCAACACAAAGTAACATTTTTACCATCTTTGGCCAGACAGGTTAAGCGGAGCTGCATCTTCTGAACAAAATTGTCTTTAGAATTAAAACTCAGTAAGGCTTTGTTGTTGTTGTTTGGGGTTTTAGGGCGCCTCGACTACTAGGTCATTTTGCGCCCATCTTAGTGTAAAAAAACAAAAATTAGTGGTAGTCAGCAGTAACCATTCAAAACATATCGAGAATGAAAACTAAGTGGATCAGCCAACAACTTCTAATGTGACGAACCAATTACCCAACACTGACTAGGTCTCCCAGCTCCTGCCGTCGAACATTTCAGATACACACCAGGCTGTACGCGTGTTCCACTCTGCTGGTGGTCTGGCCATTCGTTCCGGGTATCCGAGACCCTTAGGCGGAGAGCGACGCACGAAAGTAGTGTCCCTATCCATGTAGGCCTCTCTGACTCTCGGCCCCGGATGCCTACCATCACTAGCGGGGGATGGGCGCGGCACATCCTGCCAGACGTGCTGGACGTTTCCGATACTCTCGGTGGAGCCCGAGTGCAGCCTTGGTTGAAGAACCTCTTTTTGTACCCTCGGTACCGCAATTCGCTTTCCCTTTGAATCCCGAAACACCAAATCTGTTTCCTCTTCTCTGTCTTGGGATTTTCTTTCCTCGAAACGTAGGTTTGGAGAGGAGAGCCTGCGCTTTCCTTCACGGGTGCCTGTGCTCAGGTGGTCCCTGCCTGTTGCTTTAGCGGGAGGTGTTGGTGGAGGCGGGGGTGGTGGAGGGTACGGCGGCGGCATTAGCCCCGTGTCCCCGCGACCTGGAGATGAAACGGCTTCACCACGCTCCTTGCGCATACGACCCTTTGGAGGCGCCGACGAGGACCGCTCTGACCCATACCGCTTGGTAAACACGTCTGGGGGTGCTGTTGTGTTCGATTGTATGGGAGTCTGTGGTGTTGAAGATTTGTCGGTGACAGGGGTGGATACTGTAGTTTCTGGTTGTTTGTGTGTGGATCCTAAGCTGCGAGCCGCAGCAGGATGTACCTCTGTGCCTGAAGAACTAGTATCTGTTTGATTGACTCGTGCGCGTTTTGCTGCAGGATGATCTTCCCACTGTTCTGCGGCTTTCTTAGTCTCAGTCACTGGCTGTTCCCTACTTCTGTCAGCTCCTGCATTGTCCTTGGAAGAACCTAACCGTTGTTGTTGTAGTGTGACGTGCGCTACCGTTAGGGGTTCCTTGGCTGTGGATGTCTGAGTACCCCTTTCGGCTGTGTGGTTGCTCAGATCCTCTGGCTTCGAACATGTCACTGGCAATGACACGTTCTCTGTGAAGCATGTTTGGGTGCTCTTTTCAGCTCTGAGCCTGTTTGGCACGTCAGACTGGGCGTCATCGGGTGTGCAGGTGGGGGTAATAGTCTGTGGGGTCAGACCACCGGATAGACCCATGAAATCGCGGACAGATAGGTGCATAATGTCTCGCATGGTCGAGTCTACACTGAGTGATGACTGCAATCGTCCCGACTCACCCACGAGAGCGTCGCGGAAAGTGGAGCTCTTTGTGGTCCAAACTTCAACAGCTGGTTCGGATGAACCAGGAGACCTGCGGTGATTGTCTACTCGCGCTCCAACTTCTCCGGACGCCGTACCCAGAGCCTTAGCCTTCAGCTTCTCTCTCTCGGAGAGAAACCTGGAGCACGAGCGTGACCATGCCTCGTGGTCCCCTTTACATGCAGTGCATTTTGCTTTGTTCGCAGTGCACGCGGTGGAGGTGTGACCTTCCTCCGAGCACCTTGCGCATCGCTCTTTTCCCTTGCATGATTTTGCGACGTGGCCGTACCCTTGACACCGGTAACACCGTATTGGATCCGGAACGTACCGACGTACACGCACTGAAATCCAACCAATACGCACTGCTCGAGGCAGCTCCTTGCTGTTGAATGTAAGGACATAAGTGTTAGTGGCAACTAGCTCGCCGTCCTGCCTCCTGTTCATCCTACGCACCTTGATCACCCCTTGCTCCTCCAGACCAAACAAAACATCCTCCTCCGCTGCGCCCTCGAGCTCGCGGCAGGTAACAACGCCCAATGCGTTGTTCTTCGTCGGGTGTAAAGCTACAGAACCCGGTACCAACACCAAAGATTTATCTTTCCCTACAAAGCTGAGCTGCTTTGCCGCCAAGAGATCACACGTTTCCTTGTCCGACGACATGACAACTTCAAGTTTTGTTTCCGAGTGTCGATAAACATGGGTTGCAGTCCCGAATTTCGACACAGCCTGATTAACCTGGAAGGGGTTCATCTTGTGACTGCCCTCAAGAGTCACCATCAGAACTCTAGGAGAAGTTCTGTCCCCCGCAGGGGAGGAAGAACCCGTCGGTTGGACGGGAGTGTTGGAGGTTGTGCTATTTTGAGACGCCATAGTGATTTCATTTACCTTCGGCCCCCGGGTTGCCAGCTGTCAATAGCTGGACCCGGGGGCTGGTACAGTGCCTACGGGGGCAGGTGCGCCCGTCTCAGAGGGGCGAGAGGTACTCACACAACCCCTCCGATCAGAACGCACCCACCCCCTTGACGCCATCAGCCCAGTGTGCCGGCAGGGCCATGAGTCGGGACGAAGCAAAACGCGGCAGCCCTAACGCAGCGGAGACTGCGGTCTACCAGGCGCGCGCAACAAGCCGGAGTCTCGCAAATCGACGGTTTCCGAAACCCCGGCCCGCGTCGCGTCCGGCAAGAGCTATCACAGTCCCCACCGCGAAGGGCGCCGCGCCGCACGCCCGAAACATAATCCCCCCTGCTCAGCTGGACCGAGCGACAGTGCCCGTAGACACTGCCGCGTAGCTAGGCCGCCCGCGGCAGCCTACGGACGGCTTACCCCCGGTTGGATCGAGATATCTGAGCCAAAGGGGGCGTGTTGGAGCCCTCGGGACTGACCCACCCGAGGGGGACCTCAACCCCCAGGATCCCGTCAACCTCGTCGCCGGGGCTCGAGATAGGCCTCGAGTGGGCGCCTTACACCCATAAAATGCCGAAGAAGGCAAATAACTGTGGGACCAATAACTGAAGCATAAAAAGAGGAAAGGAACTAAAAATACAGCCATACACAGTATATTATTACATCAATACATCAATACACTTAAAACACATTCAAACAAAAGGAGCATTTCAGGAGCCCTACGGGCTCGCGCATCAGACACCCCCGACGCGGGGCCCCTACATGACGCCGGGGGCATTGCGCAGCTCCAGTTTAAGAATATCGGCACTGAGGTATGCGATAAAAGTACACAAAGCAGATAAAACACCGCAGCAGCAAGGACCATCTCGGAAAGTCACAGACTCCGCCACCAGAGAAAGCTCCAGGCATCACTCCAACAGTGCGGACACCATCGCCAAGCCCGCACCCGCACCACAACCCTCGACGGCGCGCACACAGCCCACGCACGGAGCGCGCCACAGATCGTAGCCCAGCGCGGGACGCAGCGCGAGCGGACGGACGGACGAGCGAGCGAGCGAGCAGGCGGGCAGCCGGGCGGGCGGGCGAGCGGGCGGGCGGGCGGGCGGACGGACGGACGGACGGACGAGCGGGCAGGCGGGCGGACTGGTGGGCAGGCGGGCGGACTGGCCGGCCGGCCAGCTGAGTCGCGACCCGGCCGGGGCGTGAGCGAGCCCACCGGCAGGTCGGCGAGAGCTAACGGCTCCCGGCAGGCCGGGGCGGAGTCATCCGCCCCACCCGGTGGCACACCAGGGCGGCAAAGCAACCGCTCAGCGGTGGCAAGCCAGGCCCCGGCCACGCCGGAAACACTGAAATGAGAGAGAAGTATGTAGTTACCAGGCGGAGGGATTAAGGGTTTTGGTTCATTGATGCTTTACCGAGACAGTTCACGGGAGAGTTCAGAGGCGCACGGTACAAATCAATTGTTATTTAACTTAGGATTTGGACAGGGGGGGTGTCGGAGGCGTGCCTGTTAGATGCCCCTAACTGCCAGATCAGAGCTCCGCGCAAGTTATGTGCCTGAGGTGCGATATAAAGACCCAGTGCCGAGGGTAATCAAGAGGAGGAAGAATGAAAGCTGTAACAATGTATTTGAAATTTAGGTTGAAATTAGTAGGAATCCAGATATAATTTTCTTGCTCCTTTTTTGAAAAACACTTTACTGGTTGGTATATCTGGAAGATTCCTTATCTTTGAGGCAACAATATTGTTCCAAGTTCGAGGGGCCGAGATAAAGAGGGAGAATTTGCGGTATACGGTGGAAGCAAAGGGTACTTGAAAGTGTTGGCTTCGCCGCGCAACTCTCCTGGCTACATTTACGTCGATCAGGTTTAATTGACTAGCCATTGGGGAAGGGAGAGAACCAAGCAAGAATGAATGCAAAATTTTGATTTTGCTAAATCCTACAATGTCATGAATTTTGAGGATTTGGTACTTTCTGAAAATGGGGCTACTATGGGCAAGTCTGTCAGCGCCATCAATCATTCTGACTACTCGTTTCTGAAGTAGATGTAGTTTATGTAATCTGAAGTCATAGGTACTACCCCAAATTTGAATACCATAGCTTAGAAATGGAAGAATAAACGCGTTGTACAACAGGAGAAGGAGCCTAGAATCCAGAATATGTTTGCAGCGATAAATAAGTCCAATGTTACGTGCAACAGTATTTTCAACGTTCTTTATATGGGTCGTCCACCTCAGATCCTCATCTATCTGCACTCCCAGGTACTTAGTTGAGAATTTTCTTTGGATAGGTGAGTCATTAATAGCAATATGTAGGTCTTGACCTCGAGTGGCTGAGAAAAGTTGGTAGGTAGATTTTCCAGTGTTAAGAGACAGAAAACAAAAAATAATCAACAAAATAAGAAAACAAAAACAAACAGGAGCTACATAATGGGAGGTGCAGGACAGATCTGACCCGATCCAATACGGTTACCGACCAGGTAACAAAGGGCCCGTAAGGCAATCATCAGCATCGCCGCGGACCTCATCACCAGAGCCACCGACGACAGACGCCGACTCTAACCGAAGGAAGTCGGAAGAGGCGGCGGCCGTCGGAGGGCTAGAAAAGATGTATCCGCGGCGATGCGACAAAGTGCCTCCCAGGGCTGACTGGGGCCCCGGGCGCGTCACACCCCGTTGCTCCAATCTTTACTTGCCGGACGAATCCGGCAAAGGAAGATCGGTGGGCATGCTACTCAGCGAGTCGGTAAAAATGACAAAATCTGTTTGGTCAGAAATATCTAAAAGGCACAGAGCTTTGTCAATAGCAGTCAGTTCTGCTGTGAAAACAGAAGCGAGAGGGGGAAGCAAAAATGTCCGAGAAGTTGTGCCGTTAACGAACGAACAACCTACCCCAGTGTCAGTCTTCGACCCATCTGTATAGAACATTGCATGTCGATGATATTGTGAAATATGCTCAAGAGTTAGAGCCTTCAATTCTTGGGGACTCATTTCCGATTTAGCACTTTGGGCGAGAGTCGTGTCCGTTGCTTGTGGGAGTATTTCCCAGGGAGGCATCTCTGATGGTTCGACGCGGGCAATGATTCGCTTTGTCACGGCACATTCCACGGCAAAATTCCGGGCTCTGACACCTAATGGGAGGCCTTCACTAACGCCGTCAAATAGGCGGATCAGTTGGCGCGAGAAAACAGCACTATACGTCGGGTGGTTCGGAAACTGCGCTAATTTATATACATATCTCTGCCCGAGAAGTCGTCGCCGCATGGCTAACGGCGGTTCATTCGCTTCCACGAGCAGACTAGATACCGGAGTGGTGCGGAACGCACCTGTGAAAATCCGAATAGCACTGTGGTGGATCATGTTGAGGCAACGCTTTACGGGTTCGTTTGCTGAATCATAAACAAAGCAAGCGTAGTCGATCTTGGACCTAATAAGAGCTCTGTAGAGGATGAGTAATGTTTTACGATCAGCCCCATATGATGTCCGAGAAACGCATTTGAGACAGTTCAAGGACTTGAAACACCTATCACGCAGGTTCTGTAAGTGAGCGTGATACGTTAAACGTTTGTCGAATATGATACCAAGGAACATAGCTGATGTCTGGAATGGAATAGGGCTACCTTTCAATGTTATGTTCGGTTCTGGGCACAAACGACGCTTGCGGCAAAAATGTACGCCTACTGTTTTAGAAGTTGAGAAGCACAGACCGTTTTGAGAAGACCATCGATCCAAGCTATTTACAGCGAGCTGAAGCTGGCGAGAGAGTGAGAACGAACCAGACGCCGTTGTCCAGATCCCAATATCATCCACGAACAGAGAACACTTTATCGTCGGAGGTATAGCGGCAGTAGCATCATTGATAGCTAAAGCGAAGAGCCCAATACTGAGGACGCTCCCCTGAGGGATGCCGTCCTCCTGGAAGAACAAATTAGAATATGTGCCACCAACTCTAACCCTAAATGTTCGCTCAGTCAAGAAGTTATTAATGAAAAATCCCATCTGGCCGCGAATTCCACACTGGAAGGCCTTTAAAACAACGCCGTGTCGCCACACAGTGTCATATGCCGAAACTACGTCAAAGAATACAGCACCGACATGACGTCTTTCCTTGAGAGCGCAGCGAATAGAAGTGTCTAAGGAGACAGATGATCAGACTTCTTCCTTTGCGAAAGCCACACTGGTCATTGTTTAAAATGCCACGACTTTCTAAAAACCACGTAAACCGAACGTTGACCATCTTTTCAAACAGCTTACACAGACAGGATGTCAGAGAGATGGGACGAAAATGAGCCGGGTCAGATCCTTCTTTACCCGGTTTCAAAAGCGGCACTATGATGGCGTTTCGCCACTCGGTAGGAAATTCACCACTTTCCCACAAGGAGTTGAATGATGTCAACAGGGCATCCAGCGTGCACTGAGGAAGACATTTCAACACATCGTTATGGATGAAGTCAGGCCCCTCCGCTACGCTGCGTAGGCTCCCTATCCCTGACATGAGTTCTATTAGGGAAAAAGGCGAGTTATATGAAAGATTAACTGTTGTCTTGAAGTCAACTGGTCTTTGTTCCGACAGGACTTTAAGCCGCATTAACTGTGAATCCTCTCTTCTGGACTTGCAGCGCTCAGCAAAACCATTTCCAAGAGCGTTCGCTACCTCATCTGTGTCAGAAATTTCTCTGCCTCCAATGTTTAGCACAGGAAGAGGGGTTGACACAAACCTCCCTTCTATGCGTCTGATTTGGGAGAATACCTGTGTGAGTGGAGTTGTTCTGTTCAGCCTCCCAACAAAGTCACACCACGACTTTCTCTTTGCTAGACGGATGGTTTGTCTGCAAATCGCTCGCGCTCGCCTTAACTCAATTAAGTGGGATTGTGTGGAGTTACTCTTGAAACGCCTGTAAGCCCTCCGGCGAGAACGGATCGCATTACGGCACTCGTCTGTCCACCAAGGTACCGGGGGCGGCGCTGTTTGCTAGACGTTCTGGGAATGGACGCGTGGGCCGCATTTAAGAGAAGTGTAGAAAACTGCTCAATTGTGAGCACCTCCGCATCATCATCATTGTTGGGGTTTTTGGGCGCACCGACAGCTGGGTCATATGGCGCCCATAACATTAAATGAAGTACTGTGAGGGCTGCAACAGGTCAGGTGCTAATAAAAAGGAGGTTTATACGTAAAAAGTACTAACCCTGTGGTGTTACCATTTGTGTGTGTCTGCTACAGAAATGAAGTGAGAAAAAAAACTACGAGGGTGAATAAATGACATTGAATGCGATACTCTTTAAAAAAGCCGATATTGTTGCCACATCGACTGACGGCGACTCACCAATAAGGGACCAGAGTGAAAAATCTGCGGGGAAGTGAGCCCTCCTCTCAATCTCAAAGTCCCGGCAGTCAGTGAGAACATGCTTAACAGAGAGGTGTTCCCCACATCGCGGGCACTCCGGTGGCTCCTCTCCTCTCAGAAGGAACGAGTGAGTGGAGTGAGTGTGTCCTATACGCAATCTGGCTAAAACAACCTCGTCCGTTCTGCACCTGGCATTGGCCGATGACCACGCGCCGATCCTGGGCTTCATAAGGCGCAATTTGGAGCCCTTGGGATCATTGTCCCATCTCCGTTGCCAAGACTCGAATGCATACTGCCTGATGGCAGGGAAACAGTCAGAGTAAGGCACTTTTATTCCTGACGGCACGATACCCCGTGACGCATCCTTCGCCGCAGTGTCACATTGCTCATTGCCAGGCACTCCCACGTGGCTGGGCACCCATGCCAGTGTTAATTGTTTTTGTTGGCAGTGTGCTCTGTGCATCTTATTCCGAATAAGTTCCAGAATATATGACGATGAGGGGTGAAAATCAAATGATGTTAGTGCTTGCAAAGACGACAATGAGTCAGTAAATACAACGTATTTGCGTCTCCTCGACCGTAACACCTGGTCTAAAACTCGGAAGATAGCGTAAAGTTCAGCAGTAAAAACTGATGCTGTCACAGGGAGTGTATAACGTTGTTCAATTCCATCACTTACATACGCACATCCGACACCGCTCTCCGTCTTAGATCCGTCTGTATAATATATCTCAAAACCTGAATACATGTCATTTACGTGTTCCCAGAAAATCTGCCGGACCGCAACAGGCGGCAGATTCTTGGTCTTAACAAGCAAACTGGTGTCCACCTGAGGCTCTGGGAGAGTCCATGGTTCTAATAAGGGATTCTGGAAAGTCTCAACCTGTTCACAGTCAACTCCTGCTTCCCTCAGCCACGCTCCAATTCTGAGACCAGGGTGTCTGTTTCGGGATAGATTTTCTTCCGAGTGTCTGATGTCATCAGAGAATAGCTTACTGTATGTTGGATGGTTTGGAGACTGTTTTATTTTTAGAGCGTATTTCATCGCAAGGACACGACGTCGCAAGTCTAACGGCATCTCGTTTGCCTCGACGAGTATGCTGGCGGTAGGCGATGTGCGGAATGCACCGATGATAATTCGAATGGCATGGTGATGAATGGTATTTAGCATAGATTTTGCTGTCTCTGTGGCTGAATCGTATACCATGCAGCCATATTCAATTTTTGATCGGATTAGCGATCGGTACAACATCAAAAGTGTTTTTCTGTCTGCGCCATACTTTAACTTAGTTATAACCTTCAGAATGTTCAGATCCTTGAAGCACCTTTCCCTTACAACCTTAAAGTGGTTTATATAAGTCAACTTAGAGTCAAAAGTCAGGCCCAGGAACCGTGCATGTGCGACTACCTGGATTCTTTCTCCATACATAGTTAATGTGGGATCATCACACGGACTGCGTCTGCGGCAAAAATGTATACATTTCGTTTTTGTCGTTGAGAATTGTAGACCATTTTTGGAGCTCCACCGCTGCAACTTTGTGAGTCCGAGCTGTAGCTGCCTTTCTGCAGCGGCTGTGGACGACGCCGTTACCCACATGCTGAAATCGTCTACGAATAGAGCTGTGTTGATATTACGTGGTAGGTTATGTGATATGTCGTTGATTGCGATAGCGAACATGGTCACAGAGATCACGCTACCTTGGGCCGTTCCGCTTCCCTGCGCTCGCTCCTCTGACTGCACGCTACCTATCCTGAATCTAAACCGACGGCTTCGCATGAAATTTGAGAGAAACCAGCCCATATGACCCCGTATGCCCAATCCGAACACCTTTTTCAGGATGCCATGCCTCCATACCGAATCATAGGCCTGCTTTACGTCGTAGAAAATAGCTATTGTGTGTTGTTTTTCAGAGAACCCTTTACGGATATCAGCATCGAGAGAAAGAAGACGGTCGACAGTACTTCTGCCTCGGCGAAAACCACACTGGACGTTCGAAAGCAGTTGATTGGTCTCCAAGAACCACACGAGCCTAGTATTAACCATTCTTTCAAGCAGCTTACACACACAGGAGGTGAGAGATATCGGGCGAAAGTCATCAGGAGACACTCCTGGCTTTCCTGGCTTAAGGATTGGTATTATGGTGGCCTCGCGCCACTGGTCTGGGAAGTCATCCTGCGTCCATATATAGTTAAATATGTCAAGCAGTGATACAAGAGAGCAGTCAGGGGCGTGCCGCAACATCTCGTAGGTAATTGTGTCAGGTCCCGGAGATACGTTTTTTGTATTGTTTAGTGCAGCCCGGAGTTCACGCATTGAAAAAGGAATATTGTATGTAGCCGAGCTGTCGTTACCAAAATTAATCGGTGTTCTCTCTTCTCGCTCCCGAAAGCGAACAAACTCGAGATCCTGGGACTCCCTGCTACATCTTGCCTCGAATGCTGCAGCCATACGGTCAGCCACTGCCTGTGGATTGCTAATTTTGACGCCGTTTTCCTCTAATACTGTGGCAGGTGTTGATCGATGCTTTCCTTGTATACTTTGAATACGAGACCAGACCTGTGTAGATGGAGTAAAACGGTTGATTGTATTGACATATGCCACCCACCATCTCCTTTTAGAGTTAACAACTATACGTCGCGCCAACGCTCTCGCGCGCCTAAACGTTATTATGTTAGGCGTCGTTGTGTGTCTTTTAAGTACTCTGTAAGCCCGTTTCCTTTCTAAAATCGCTTGTCGGCATTCGTGGTTCCACCAGGGGACAGGAGTTCGTTTGGGTTTGCCGGAAGTCATTGGGATAAAACGTTTGGCTGCTGAGAGAATCATGTCATTAAAATGCTTTACTGCTGCCGTTGCCGAACCCTCAGCACTTACATCCAAGGGGCCACATGCGCCCCGGAAGCCCTCCCAGTCAGCCCTTCGGAGGTTCCACCGGGATGGCAGAACCAGCGGTGCAGCCGACCGGGCTGAACGGATGTTTATTGGAAAGTGGTCACTCCCATGGAGGTCTTCAAGGGTGCACCAGCTGAGCTGGGTAAAGAGTGAAGGTGAGCAGACAGAGAGGTCTATAGCCGAGAGCGATCCAGAAGGCAGGGTAAAGTGAGTGGGACGACCAGTGTTCAGCAGGCAGAGAGAGTTGAGATGGAGGAAACGTTCCACTGTTCGGCCTCGGGGACACGAGCGGTCCGAGGACGCTCCCCATGATGGGTTGTGAGCATTAAAGTCGCCCAATAGAACAAAAGGGGTTGGCAGTTGGTCAACAAGAGCATTAAGACTATGCAGATCAATGTTGCCACCAGGGGGAGGTAAATAGAACAAACTGTGATTTTCACAAATCCTAAATCTACCCGGGCGGCCACTGCCTGCAGAACCGTGTTCAAGCGAACAGGGAAGCACGGGGTGCAGTGGTGAACTGCCACCATAACACCACCGTAGGCAATGGTGCTACTGAAAACGTCCTTTCTGAACGTCTGGAACTGTCGCAGGTTAAAAAGGCTTCCAGGCGACAGTTTTGTCTCTTGAAGGCAAAGCACACTAGGGTTATACTGTGATATAATGTGTTGCAGGTCAGAAAGATTCGCGCGAATACCACGGCAGTTCCACTGAACAATAGTCATTTAAATAAAGGGAAACGGGCTTAGTGAGTAAAAGAAAAAGAACTGGCCTACGGTAACTGACCCTAGCCCTTCCAAGGGGGGCCGGAACCCCCCGTATGGCCCTCTGGCTAGTCCCACGTTTGAACCACCCAGCCGGTTGCGAACCGGTCCGCGGCCTCGCCCGCTTTCGGTGGAATTACCGCGGGCGCGCGAGGTCTGGGGCTGGCTGAGAGGACTGCCCGCCGGACGTTTTGTCGGAGACCTACCGCGCGGCACTTCCTCAAAATTTTTTCGCATTGTTGCGACAGTGGACGAGGCAGTGTCGGTAGGAAGCTGTGCTGGCTGCGTCTCGGTACCCGAAACGGGTGGTGGCTGTGGCGCTGCAGCAGCGCCGCCAACGGGTGGAATGACAGGGGACGGCGGGCGGCGCCCTCCCGCGGGAGAGGCTTTTCCCCCTCGTCCCACGACTACCCATCCCTCTGAAACCGGCGGGAATCCACCGGGAGGCGCACCAGGTGTTGGTGCAGAGTCACCGGCACCAGGAGACGGCTGGTGCTTAGGGGCGGTGACAGACCCCTTTCCCCCATCCCTGGCAGGGGCCGAATGAGGAGAGACAGAAGCGGGGGCGATGACCTGCCCCTCACCCCCCACGGAGGGGCGCGCGGAGGAGGTGCCGCCGTCGGCTCAGGAGCCGGGGCGGCGGGCCGGCGTGAAAACACCAGCCCCATCCTCCCTGCCAGGCGAACAAAGTCCGCCACGGTTAGGGAGCGGATGACCTCCTCCGCGGTCATCCTTGGGGTGTTTGGTATACCTGTAGAGGCTACCTGTGCGAAACTTTTCCGCGGGTGGGACGCCTCGTATGCGTCCCGTGCCTCACGAAAACTGATACGTTGTGTGGTCTTTATAGATAGTATTTCTTTTTCTCGGAGAAACTCTGGGCATGATCGGTCTGTTACCTGGTGGCAACCCCCACAGTTTGCACATTTCAATGCTTCGGCATCACACTCAGTGGTGCTGTGGTGTAACGATGAACACTTCCCACATACACCTTTACCTTTGCAGAATCGGGCACTGTGTCCATATTTCTGGCACGTAAAGCATCGCATGGGGCTTGGCACGAAGGGCCTCACCCCGACTCTTGAATATCCAACAAAGATGTGATTCGGTAACTCTTCTGTGTCAAACGTAAGTATAACAGTGTCAGTGTCGAGCATAGCATCTCCACTTTTCCTACGAATCCTCCGCACCTCCACCACTCCGAGTTCCTCAAGTCCTTCAACAATCTCTTCCTCAGACAGCCCCCTTAGTTCCTGACTATTCACCACGCCTTTCTTAAAGTTCTTAGTTCTGTGTGCCTCTACTGAAATGTTGATTTTACATGTCTTTTTCGATCCCGAGTCCTTCCTCGTGAACGTCAGTTCCGTCACGGAGAGTGCACGCTCGGCATCCTCGGTTCGCGCAAACTCAACTTCCAACGATCCGTCACGTAACTTGTCACATCTCACGACCTTGCCCAGACGATCTAGTGCTTCCTTTCGCTTAAATGGTGACAGTGCTGCAAGGGATGAGGATGTATCCAGTCCCCTCATTACCAAAACGCGAGGACAGGAAGGCTGGCTCATCGTCTTTTGCGGTTTGGGCGCAGGTGTCTGCATGGTCCCTTCCCCTCTAGGGGGGTTGAGAGGTGTCTACCTCCAGTGGAGGGTGCGGAGAGGGATTTGTGGTGCGTGTGGTATCCATGAGAGTATGATTAATTTCGGCCAGCCACGTGCGCCCCCTTCCAACGAGGGTGCTACGAGGCGAGACGACGCACGGGCTGGCTATACGGGGGGAGACGCCGCCGTTACAGAGGGGGAGAGAGACTCACCAAACCCCCACTGCCCCGACGACGGTCCCCCCTTGCACCTAGCCTGGACGACCCCGGGCGGGGCGCGGACACCCCTCCCTCCCCGGGTGAAGTCGGGACCTCACCCAAGGAGGGAGGGGCAGCCGCGCCCCACCAAAGGCCGACAGACTTTTACAATGCTGCTACTCTTGTCGATGCCTTCAAGAGTTCCCCGCCCTTGCGGAAATCCAGACCAAAGTAGAGTGTTGCTAGAGGCACACGAACCATAACAGCGCCTACCTCAGCTCAGCTACCAGGACTCCTTCATCCCGGGGTACGGGTCGGTGCGCAGCTCACCTTAAAAAGACAGGCGCCCCCACACGGCCTCATCGGAGCAGGCGACTACCACCTGCTCGTCACAACTGATTCCCGGCTGGTCCGAGAGAAGCGAGCCCCCGGCCTGCAGGGCCGGCGATTAGAGGGATCCAATCGTCAGCCACACGAGCCGGAGGCCCACATACACCCAGACCATCCGGGAATCATAGGCACGTGCGGGGACGCCCATGACACTGGGAAAAAGTGGGTAACTGGGAAGTTATGGGTTGGAAAAGGAATAGGGTCGGTCTGCGCTGTCCAGCCCAGCCGCGCGCCACACGCGACCGAGATGTCCACACTCAAGACGAGCAAGAGTGCACACATCCCCGCCACCCACGGAGACACGCCGGGCCAGACATCGCAGACAGTGGATAGGAGGGGTATTTAGGAGTGGACAGAAAGGATACGGATGGAAAGGCATGGATACACAAGGAAATAAGGAAAGAAGAGGAAAAGGAACAAGGAGTTGGTGGGATTTGAATTTAGGAAGGGCATGAAAGGATGAGGATGGCAGTTTCGATTTGGCCTCTCGCCCGAAGGCGGCGGGCGAAACCCATCCTGCCAACTGGGGGTGAGCACCTCCGCACTTGAGATGCTCTCAAATGAGCTCTCCAGCAAAGACCGAAATTTTGGCATATCTGCCTTCCGGAAGTTCCATCGTTGAGGCCTTTTTCCGAGTAATGCCGCGTTTTCACAAGCTAGAAAGATAGGAAAATGATCGCTACCCATTGGGTCGCCGCCCACAGACCAATCAAAGAGGCTTCTCAACTGTGGACTCATCATCATCATGTTTGGGGTTTTGGGGCGCACCGACAGCCCAGGTCATATGGCGCCCATAACAATTTAAGGGTCAGATATTTCTAGAAAAAAAACTTCACAATCCCTTCAAGGAGATCAAACCAGTAAAATATACATACGCGTTTACTCGCTGGATACAGAAAATCGGGAAGAAGGCTGCAGTCTGTCACGGAAATGAAACAACCAAGTCACTGCTATATAAGGTCACTTCACTGAAAAGAAACACACTAGGTAAACGTCACTATGTAGGAGAGTATATCACCTTGAAGTTAATTCTCCTGAGATACTCTTCTAGGTCTGAACATCTGACAGAAGGAGATTCCCCGAGAAGTGACTGCAGCGACGGCGAGCCGGGCAGATGGCGCCTCCTCTCCAGCTCAAAGTCACAGCACTCGACCAGGACGTGCCTCACCGTCAGTCTTCCGCCGCAGCGTGGACATTCCGGTGGGCGGTCGCCAGTCAGGAGGTAGGAGTGAGTGGCGTAGGTGTGCCCCATTCTAAGTCTCGACATAAGTACTTCGTGTTTTCTGCTGTTGGCATTGCTAGATAACCAGGGTCCTATCTGGGGCTTCAGTTCCCTTAGCTTGCCACCTTTGGTGTCAGCGTCCCATCGCTGCTGCCAGATTTCGAAAAGGTACTTTCTTACATATGGGAATAAATCAAAGTATGGAACACGAATTCCGGGAGGAGGATCACTGCTTGCTGCTTCTTTAGCTGCTCTGTCTGCTAGCTCATTTCCTCTGATGCCGCAGTGACTAGGCACCCAGGCTAGAGTCACGGATTGACCTCGGCTCGCAGCCTGGTGTATTTTGTGTCTGATAAGAGGTAAAATATATGAGTTCGATGGGTTGTGGTTAGACAGTTGAAGTGATTGTAGTGACGAGAGTGAGTCGCTAAAAATCACCAACCGGTCCCTTCTTGACCGTAAAGCCTGACCTAGGCAGCGAAAAATCGCGTATAGTTCCGCTGTAAAAACCGAAGCTACTGGTGGCAGGGCATAGCGACGTTCAATCCCATTTCCAACAAATGCGCATCCGGTACCGTCAACACACTTTGATCCATCGGTATAGAAAGACGCGTGGTTTCGGTACATGTCGGAGCAGTGCTGCAAGAAAACCTGCCGCGTTGCCTCCGGCGAGAGGCCTTTGGTCAGACCCAGTAGATGGGTGTCTATTGCGACCTTGGTAGTCCGCCACGGTTCGGTCACTGGCGGCTGCACGGCCTCGACACTCTCTGGGTTTATGTTCGCCTCGTCCAGCCATGCACGAATTCTGATTCCAGGGTGTCTAGAAGATGAGCGGGAATCATTATTTATTCGCATTAGGCGACTATCGTCATAAAACGTTTTGTACGTAGGGTGATCAGGATCCTGTTTTAGCTTCAACACGTAGCGCAATGAAACATATTTCCGGCGCAAGTCCAGCGGCATTTCATTCATATCTGTAAGAAGGCTTGAAACAGGTGAAGTGCGGAATGCCCCACTTATGATTCTGAGAGCCTGGTTTTGGACTACGTCCAATATTCGCTTCGATGTTTCGGTTGCAGCATCATACACCACACTGCCATATTCTAGTTTGGATCTAATCAAGGATCGGTACAGTATTAAGAGGGTTTTCCTATCGGAGCCATATGTCATGCGGGTTAGAACTTTGAGAATGTTTAGGCAGCTAAAACATTTTTCCCTTAGCTCCCTGAAGTGTGGAACATATGTAAGTTTGCGGTCGAGTATCAGACCAAGGAAGCGGGTCTGGTCTACTACCCTTATCTCCTGGCCACCCATTTCCAGAACAGGATTTTCACATGCTCTCCGTCGGCTGCAGAAATGCATACATTTAGTTTTAGTTGTCGAGAAGGATAATCCATTTTTATCGCTCCATCGCTGCAGCCGGTCAAGGCAAAGCTGCAGCTGTCTTTGCGCCGTGCAAGTGGAGGATGTTGTGACCCATATAGCAAAGTCATCCACAAATATAGCACGGGAGATATTGGCCGGTAGAGTATCACCTATGTCGTTTATCATAACGGCAAACAATGCTACTGACAAAACGCTCCCCTGTGCCGTGCCGTTTTCTTGTGTGTGCTGCTTTGACAGAAGATGCTGAATACGAAATCTGAACCGCCTGTTCCTCAGAAAGTTGTGCAGGAACCAGCCCATGTGGCCTCGCACTCCCATGCCAAAGAGTTTTTTCAGAATCCCATGCCTCCACGTTAAATCATACGCGCGCTCCACGTCAAAAAATACTGCGATTGTGTGTTGTTTGTTGGTAAAACCTTCCCTAACGGCTGCGTCGAGTCTGATAAGGTGATCGAGCGTGCTTCTGCCTCGGCGAAAACCGCACTGTGCACTAGACAAAAGGCAATTGGTTTCCAGAAACCACATGAGGCGTACGCCAATCATTCTTTCAAACAGCTTGCAGACACTTGATGTTAGCGAGATGGGGCGATAATCATCAGGCGAGTCTCCCGGTCTCCCAGGTTTCTGGATAGGTACAATGATCGATTCACGCCACTGTTCCGGAAAGTCATTTCTTTTCCAAATATCATTGAAAATGTCAAGCAGTGAAGAGAGTGAGTGTTCGGGGAGGTGTATAATCATTTCGTTTGTTATTCGATCACTGCCAGGGGACACTCTCTTGAGGGTCTTTAGAGCCGCTTCCATCTCTTCCATGGAGAAAGGAGAGTTGTACGACGCTGAATTGTCATTACCGAAGTTGATCTGCCTGAGCTCCTCAATTTGTCTGTGTCTTAAAAAATTTGGGTTTTGCGAAGAATTGCTGCATCGATCTTTAAATGCCTCAGCCATGAGGTCAGCTACACACTGCGGGTCGGTGATTTTCTCGCCATTCGAAGTGAGGACTGGTGTGGGTGCAGACCGCCGTTTACCCTGAATGCACTGAACACGGTTCCAGACCTGTGTAGATGGGGTGAAACGGTTTATTGTGTTTATGTATGCCACCCACCACCTCTTTTTGGAGTTAAGGACGGTACGACGAGCCAGTGCTCTCGCGCGCCTAAATACCATTATGTTGTGCGTTGTTGTGTGTTTTTTAAGAACCCTAAAAGCCCGTTTCTTATTTAAAATCGCTTGCCGGCACTCACGATTCCACCAAGGAACAGGAATCCGTTTAGGTTTACCGGAAGACTTCGGGATGAACTGGTTCGCAGCTAAAATGATCATATCATTAAACCGTTTCACTGCTTCCGTTGCCGAAGTCTCCGCAGGGACGTTTAAGGGGCCGCACGCGCCCCGGAAACCCTCCCAGTCGGCCCTCCGGAGGTTCCACCGGGATGGCAGGATCAGCGGCGCCGCCGACCGGGTTGAGCCGATAACAATGGGAAAATGGTCACTCCCATGAAGGTCGTCAAGAGTGCGCCAGCTGAGCTGGGGTAGAAGAGACGGAGAGCAGACTGAAAGGTCTATAGCAGAGACCGAGCCAGAGGGCATAGAAAAGTGAGTAGGGCGACCAGTGTTCAGAAGGCAGAGGGAATTTAGGTGAAGGAAGCGTTCCACCGTTCGACCACGGGGGTCTGCACGGTCTGACGGCGATCCCCACGCTGGGTTGTGAGCATTAAAATCGCCTAGTAAGACGAAAGGGGTTGGGAGTTGGTCTGTAAGATTATTAAGGCCCGGCAAATCAATGCTGCCGCCAGGAGGAAGGTATATAGAACATACTGTAATTTTGGCAAAGCTTAAGTCCACTCGGACGGCTACTGCTTGCAGGACCGTGTGCAAGCGAACAGGGAAGCATGGAATGGAGTGGTGGACTGCCACCATTACGCCGCCGTACGCAATGGTGGAACTGAAAACGTCTTTCCTAAAAGTCTGAAAGTGACGCAATTTAAGGCTGGTTCCAGGGGATAATTTGGTCTCCTGCAGACAAAGAATGCTTGGATCATAGTCAAATAAAACGCTCTGCAGATCAGAGAAGTTAGCGCGTAGACCTCGGCAATTCCATTGGATTATGGATGTCATTTAGATAAGAAGAAACGGGCTTAGTGACAGAAAGACTAGATCTAACCCTTCCACGGGGGCCCAGAGCCCCCGTAGGGATTCCTTGCTGGTACCGCACCAGAGCCACCGAGCCGACTCCGGGCGGGACCGCGGCATCTACTGCCTTCCACTGAGTTTCCGCGTGCCCGCGAAGCCTGCTGGGGAAGGTCGGGAGGGCTCCCAGCCGGGCGTTTCACCGGCGACCTTCCCCGCGTCACTGCCTCAAAGTTCCTCCGCACTGAGGCCACCGAGGTTGAAGAAGATGTTGGAGGAGCGGTCACGGTGGTTTTGACCGATGGTGCCGTGACCTGCGATATATGTTGCGGCGGAGGTGGGGTTTGAGACCTATGTTCATCGGGGGCCACAATAGGTGACCGTTGACGGTGTCGTGCAGAGGTTTGCTTCCCCTTAGGACCCACGACGGTCCAGCCTCCCGGCTCCTCGGGGTCCCGAGGAGCAGGGGCAAGTACCCGCCTACTTCCAGCGCTATCCACCGGCGTAGGGGGCGGGGCCTCAGGGGCGAGGGAAGTCTCGCCCCCGAGCGCTTCCCCACCAACAGATGTCGAGGGTGGGGGTGGTGGAGGTTGGGAGGGTTTCGCCACCGGCGCAGACACCGGGGTGGCAGGCCGGTGCGACAGCACCAGGCCCATGCTCCCTGCCAGGCGGATGAAATCCGCCACAGTCAGGGAGCGGAGAAACTCTTCAGGAGTCACCCTGGGAGGAGCAGGCGCCCCCGCTGCCACCATCTGAGCATACGACCTCCGGGGGTGGGAGGCCTCGTATGCATCACGAGCCTCCCGAAAGCTTAGTCGACCCTTCACTTTCATGCTCATAATTTCGCGCTCTTTCATGAGTGTCGGACATTTTCGGTCGAACACTGTGTGGGGGGTCTGGCCCTCCCCACAGTTAACACAGAAGTGGGTAGACGACGTGCAGTCTGCTGCCACGTGGTCTGATGCTCCGCACTGGCCGCAGGTTCGTATTCCTCTACATGATGAGGTCGTGTGTCCGTATCGATGACAAGTGAAGCAACGCATTGGGTTAGGAATGTAGGCTCTCACGTTCACCTTCGTGTATCCAATATATATGTTCTGGGGTAAGTCTAAACCATCAAAAGTTAATGTAACTGTGTCTGTTTCTTTCTCCTCTCCTCCACGCTTCGTCCTCACTCTCCTCGCTCCCACTACGCCAAACTCTTCCAAACCATCTAGAATTTCATCGTCAGTAACACCTCTTAGTTCAAAACACCTAATCACACCCCTGCAGAAGTTTTTGGTCCTGTGGGTCTCGACAGTCACTTTTGTTTTGGTCAGTCTGCGTACACCATTTTCCCTACGTGTGTAGCTTAGCTCACTAACGTTTAGTGCCCTTGCTGCTTCTCTGCTTTCCACAAATTCCAGTTCCCAGCTCCCGTCTTTCAGGCAGTCGCATCTCAGTATTTTCCCAAGGCGATCGCATGCTTCTTTTCTTTGAAAAGGTGAGAGGCTGGATAGCGAGCCATGAACACCTCGCACTATCAGCACCCGTGGGTTAGATGGTTTCGTGTTGTCATTTCGAGGCTCTGACCGCGACGGGTGTTGAAGCCCATCCCCTGGTGGGGGGCGTGGGTGGCCAGCGATGGGTTGGTTAACAACGGGATCAGCAGGAGGAGGGTCGTTTGGTTCGGAGGAGTTTTGAGTATCCATGGAAAAGTGATTTATTTCGACCAGCCACGTGCGCCCCCCTTCCAACGAGGGTGCTACGAGGCGAGACGACGCACGGGCTGGCTATACGGGGGAGACGCCGCCGTTACAGAGGGGGAGAGAGACTCACCAAACCCCCACTGCCCCGACGACGGTCCCCCCTTGCACCTAGCCTGGACGACCCCGGGCGGGGCGCGGACACCCCTCCCTCCCCGGGTGAAGTCGGGACCTCACCCAAAGAGGGAGGGGCAGCCGCGCCCCACCAAAGGCCGACAGACTTTTACAATGCTGCTACTCTTGTCGATGCCTTCAAGAGTTCCCCGCCCTTGCGGAAATCCAGACCAAAGTAGAGTGTTGCTAGAGGCACACGAACCATAACAGCGCCTACCTCAGCTCAGCTACCAGGACTCCTTCATCCCGGGGTACGGGTCGGTGCGCAGCTCACCTTAAAAAGACAGGCGCCCCCACACGGCCTCATCGGAGCAGGCGACTACCACCTGCTCGTCACAACTGATTCCCGGCTGGTCCGAGAGAAGCGAGCCCCCGGCCTGCAGGGCCGGCGATTAGAGGGATCCAATCGTCAGCCACACGAGCCGGAGGCCCACATACACCCAGACCATCCGGGAATCATAGGCACGTGCGGGGACGCCCACGACACTGGGAAAAAGTGGGTAACTGGGAAGTTATGGGTTGGAAAAGGAAGAGGGTCGGTCTGCGCTGTCCAGCCCAGCCGCGCGCCACACGCGACCGAGATGTCCACACTCAAGACGAGCAAGAGTGCACACATCCCCGCCACCCACGAAGACACGCCGGGCCAGACATCGCAGACAGTGGATAGGAGGGGTATTTAGGAGTGGACAGAAAGGATACGGATGGAAAGGCATGGATACACAAGGAAATAAGGAAAGAAGAGGAAAAGGAACAAGGAGTTGGTGGGATTTGAATTTAGGAAGGGCATGAAAGGATGAGGATGGCAGTTTCGATTTGGCCTCTCGCCCGAAGGCGGCGGGCGAAACCCATCCTGCCAACTGGGGTCGCGGGTGTCGTCACATCCCGTACCCAATTATCCATGTGCCGGACCAGTCAGCAGGTGCCAACAAGTCCGGCAGATGAAAATTGGTCCCCTGCGGGGTCAACTGTGGACTGCACAAGCTTAAGTCTAAAGCCGATTCACGACCAGATGGGAGTGTAAAATGTGTTGCCGTCCCAGTATTAAGAACACACAGTGATTGTTGAGTAATAAAGCGCTCAAGGTGGTGCCCTCGAGTGTTTACAATATCGCATCCCCAAACAGTGTGGGGTGCATTAAAATCCCCAGTAGGAGGACTGGCGGTGGGAGTTCAGACATAAGTGTTTCCAGTTGAGACAAGGGCACGTCTCGGCCAGGGGGCAGGTAAATGGAACATATAGTTATTTACCTAAGAAATAAGTTTACACGCGCTCCAACAGCTTGCACAGCTGTAGTATTAACTCTTTTGCTGGCACCATGTGGCTCACTGCCAAAAGACCCCCACCGTGGGCAACGGGATCACGCTGGATATCTTTACGAAAAATCTGGAACCCCTGCAGTGAAAATGGAATACCTGGTGCCAGCTTTGTCTCTTGAAGAGCTACTACTAAGTGGTGTTTAGCCCTAATGACGCTCTGGAGATCAGTGATATTGGTCCGAATCCCACGGCAGTTCCATTGTAAAATTGTGTTTATCTGGGGATGGATTGTAAAAAGTTGTTATTAACCAAAAATAGTCGGTCGCGCGTTGTCCAGCTGGGGGGGGCACCGCCACCAGAACTCCTACGATCAGGAGCTAGTGTTAGCGTTGGGCTGGGTCCCAACGATCGGGATCTGCTGCCTTTTGACTCGGTCTGCAGCCTCTGTCTTCTCCGAGGGCTCTGTAGCCCACTCGGAGAGGGGGTATCGGAGAGGCCACGTTTCTCGGGTCTGGTTCCCACCGGAGTTTCAACAGGAGGTTCCGTCTGGTTAAACTGAGGGCGCGGACGAGCAGTGGGGGGCCGGTCCTTGTGGTGATCGAGGTGCCTGCCGAGGAGGAGGGAGAGGGGGCGGTCCCATTTTGGTTTTTGGTGCCTCGACGCGCTTGTATCGAGTCGCCTGAGTGCTATCTTCGGATCTGAGGGGAAGTGGTGGGTCGATAGATGGAGCTGAACAATTGGGTTTTGGCGGAGCACCTCTAGGATGTTTCGGTTTGCCTCCCTTTCCCACCTCTATCCATAGCTGTTCCCCGTCACTAGCAGGCCCAGTATCACCCTGGCCAACGCCGGGGTGCTCAGGCGCCACAGGAGGCCTCGGACGGACCTCCGGAGCTGCCGGTGGGACGGGCGTTGCGGATTCCTGTGCACCCACAGCAGGATATTTCGATGCGGGAATCGAGACACTCT
Organism: Lepas anatifera; assembly: GCA_034440635.1. NCBI lineage: Eukaryota > Metazoa > Arthropoda > Thecostraca > Lepadidae > Lepas > Lepas anatifera. Next base: position 130,450 of record JAOTON010002096.1, read on the forward strand.
GTGGCTCACACGGCGGTGATGGAGCGGTCGGTTGGTGCTCAGAAGGTGCGTCTGCTCGCTCGGCAGAAGGCAGCAACTGCAGTAAAATTCGCAAGAGATCACCAACAGTCATGTCGAGCAGGTATTTGACCTTAGTGCCTAGGGTGATCTGACTCAGGCCTACATCTATTGGAGACGCTTGTAATCGTGAGATGGAGGAGGAGGCTGCCTTGTCCCTGTAAGATACAGTTGGGATGATTTGCCTCGTATAACCTCTTTGCTTCAGGGAAAGGCACGCTGTTCTTTACTTTGATTGATGCTATTTGTTTCTCTTTCTGGTATACGTTACACTTTCGGTTCCATGCCGCATGATTCCCCTTGCAGTTCACGCACTTGTCTGGTGTCTTACACTCGCCATCGTGTTCTTTCTCGCCACATTTGCCACATCGCGCATCAGCCCGACAAGACCTAGCCCCATGGCCGAAACGATGACAGCGAAAGCATCTGAGAGGGTCAGGTACAAAAATTCGGACGGGGACCGAAGTGTACCCAACAAAGATGCGGTCTGGAACTTTCTCTGAACTAAAGGTCAACACCAATGAGTCTGTGTTTCCCAATCTGTGCACTTTTGTCACGCCCTCATCCTCTAACCCATCCATAATTTCCTTCTCGCTTAGGCCATGCAGCTCACGGCACGTAATAATACCTTCAGATCTCGGTTGGAATCTGAATGGCTGTACCTCAACTGCAACTTCACGCCTGACCTTGCTGTCTCCCTCTCTGGCACAGAACGTAAGATCGGAACACGATAATGCACGGCGCGCAGCGTCCACACTCTCATATTCGACAACAATCGAGCCGTCTCTCCTCTGCTGGCATGTTTTCGCTCGACCCCAAGCCTCAACCGCATGCTTGCGCTGGAAAGGAGTTAATTTTGCCAATGACATGTCTTTGCCTCTAAATATCACGCCAGGACTCGTAACATTGTTGTCGGTTCGGGATTCCTGCTGTATGTTGTTGGTGTTATTTGTTTCGGTATGTTTAAGGTTTTCCATGTATGATGTGTAAGTCTCCGCCATCCTATGGTTCCCAAAATGATGGAACGTGATGACTGTAGGAGGGGCGACGATGCCGTAGCAGACCCAGCAGAGCCAGCTCACATCCGGACCTGGCAGGCATCGCCTCCCCCTTCCTCCCTCAGCCCAGAGCAAACGCGGGTCCGCTGGACAGGGGACGCCAGGCGTTGCTGGCGTAGCTAGGCCGCCCGCGGAGGCCTCGGGCGGCCCACTCCCGTTCCGATCATGACATCAAGGCCAAAAGGGGCGTGTTGGCACCCGCTGCAATAGGCTCCGAGCAAGGGGAGCCTCAGCTCCCCAGGATCCTATCTACCAGTGGTCGGGGCATAGGCCGAAACACTGAAAGCAAGGGTTCCGGCCTATGTGGGCGCTCTACACCCTTAAAACGGGAGCAGCACCTCAGAGATGAGGCTGCTAGTGCAAACTGAGCATCGGCAACGGAAATCAAATAAAGGAGTAGACAGAAACTAAATAAAATTAACTAAACAAGAGAACACAGGTAACCAGAAAACACGTCGCTGGAAAGGTGCTGGAAAGATCAGACCATAGCCAGCCACGGCACGACCGGGGAGACTGGAAAAATCTGGATAGGCAGGGAGTTTAGGACGGTAGGAATCAAGGAACGAAGATTTGCAGTTTCGATTTGGCCCCTTACCCGAAGGCGGGGGGCGAAACCCATCCTGCCAACTGGGGTCGCGGGTGCCGTCACATCCCGTTCCCAATTATCCATGTGCCGGACAAGTCAGCATGTGACAGACGAGTCCGGCAGATGAAAATCGGTCCCCTGCGGGGTCGGAGCAGGCGACTACCACCTGCTCGTCACAACTGATTCCCGGCTGGTCCGAGAGAAGCGAGCCCCCCGGCTCGCAGGGCCGGCGATTAAAGGGATCCAATCGTCAGCCACACGAGCCGGAAGCCCACGTACACCCAGACCATCCAGGAATTATAGGCACGTGCGGGGACGCCCATGACGCTGGGAAAAGGTGGGTAACTGGGAAGTTATGAGTTGGAAAAGGAAGCGGCTCGGTCTGCGCTGTCCAGCCCAGCCGCGCGCCACACGCGACCGAGATGTCCACACTCAAGACGAGCAAGAGTGCACACATCCCCGCCACCCACGGAGACACGCCGGGCTAGACATCGCGGACAGTGGATAGGAGGGGTATTTAGGAGTGGACAGAAATGATACGGGTGGAAAGGCATGGATACACAAGGAAATAAGGAAAGAAGAGGAAAAGGAACAAGGAGTTGTTGGGATTTGAAGTTAGGAGGGCTAAGGAAGGATGAGGATGGCAGTCTCGATTTGGCCCATCACCCAAAAGCGGTGGGCGAAACCCATCCTGCCAACTGGGGTCGCGGGTGTCGTCACATCCCGTACCAAATTATCCATGTGCCGGACAAGTCAGCAGGAGCAGACGAGTCCAGCAGATGGAAATCGGTCCCCTGCGGGGTGGGGCAAAATCTCATTTTCCATATACTGACACAACCTAATGCACACCGGCCTGAACTAGGTATTTCCATACATGACTTCCTAACTACGTTCTTTTCCGCCGTTTCCTCTCATTGATAGGTTCCGTGTTGTTTTTTTCCACTTCGTAGTAGAAGACGACCGGTCTCGTCACACCTTTCGATGGCTCAGGGACGGCTGTTGCTCGGCATTTGGTTCGGTGTGCGTGTCCGAATTCATGCTTTGTGTTGGGAGTGATATGGAATGGAGTTTGATTGGGCCCAGTTCTCGGGGCTCATTTGAAAACACTCGGGTAGTAAGTGCCTTGGCCTTTTTTCACGAAGCGCTCCTCATCCAGGGGCTTGCAGGAGGCGTACTACGGTATTGGTGTTTTCCCAGAAGAGCTATCGGGCCCGTTTGGGTTTCTTGTTTTATATTATAGTTGCTGATATTTGTATATTCGTTGCAGGGGTCCACCGCAGAAAACTGGGGGGGGGGCAGTACCCCTCTGATGCCCAGTTCCTACGCCTATACCACTCAGTGGCCGCCAATTTATCTTAGAGGCCCCCAAGGGCCAGACCATAGCTCAGGAATCTAAATCAGTTCGCTCAGGGGCCCCAGACCAGTGCATTGGCTTCCCTACCAGCTTATCAAGAAACCACACATAAGCACAGGGCCAGATTAGCTTAGGGGCCTGGTTCAGCTCAGAGGTCCCCAGGTCGACTTGTGCAGGGTCTCAAAACAGCTCAAGGGGCCTGTTCCAGTTCACGGATCTCAGCTTAGCTCAGTGACTCTAGAACAGTTCAGGGGCCAAAGACCAGCTCAGGGCCCCTCTTCAGCACAGGGGGTCCCAGATTAAGTTTGGGGACTCAGTTCAGCTCAGGGGCCCCCAGATCATCTGATAAAGGGTCTCTTCTCATACCAGCTCAGGGGGCTCCATTCAAGCTCATGGCCCCCAGCTTAGCCCATGGATCCTAGAAGAGTTCAGGGCTCCCCATACCAGTTCAAAGGCTCCAGTTAAGCACAGGGGACCCATCTTAGCTTAGGGCCCCAGCTCAGCTTAGGAACCCCCAGGGTGGCTTAAGTAGGGTCTCAGAACAGTTCAAGAGCCCATTCAAGCTCATGGCCCCCAGTTCAGCTCAGGGGCCCCAAAACTGTGCAGGGGGCCCAGACCAGTTCAGGGGCACCCAGTTACGCACTGGGGTACGAAGATAAGCTTAGGGCCTAGACTAGCTTTGGGGGCCAAGCTCAGCTCAGGGGCCCCCAGGCCGGATGAAATAGGGTCTCAGAACAGCTCAAAGGATCATTCAAGCTTACGGCCCCCAGGCCAGTAGCTGTAAAATCTTATAGGGGATCCCAAAACATCTCAGGGGCCCTCAGTTCAACACAGCTACAGCACATACAATACACAGCCACACCTAATACAATACAATAATACAATACAGGGGCCTATATTAGCTCAGATGACCAAATTAGCTTAACCCTTGCCCTGGTGGCGGGTACGAGCCACCTTCGCCCTGGTGGGCTAAAAAAGACCTCTCCACGTTCTCAAAAACAAAGAGAGCTAGAAAAAAGCGCAAAACGGCAATCGAAAGCTCTTCGAAAATGATATGGAAAATACTTCAGTCATTTTTCTTGTCAGGTCAATATCAAGGTCACCAGAGTTCAAAATAGGTCAAAATCGCTAATATGAGGTGTACTACGAAAACCTCATATACCTCAGAACCTATGATAGCTAGAAACATTTTTCTAACACCATTCGAAAGCTCTTGAGATGCGCTTTCATTACAGTGGCATTCATTTTCATGTCAGGTCAAAGGCTAGGGAGCTACAGGTCACTAAATATTGGGCATATTCTTGGGAATGTCCATAGCCACCCATGCATAAGGGCGTTTACTTTTTCGCTAATAGCTTGCAATCCTCTCGTCAATACGAATCGAATGATATATGATATTGCTATACCAGGTCAAATTTAAGAATTTGACATGACCCAGGTCAACGGTCTGACCCAACTTGACCTGGTATAGTCATGATGTATATCATTTGATTTCCAGTGACTATACAAACACTTTGGTGACAAAATAAAAGCTATATCTTAGTTTATTCAAAATTTATAGAGAAAAACACCAAAAATGTTTATTTGACCTAAGGTGACCTTTTAAAGGTCACAAGTCAAAATTTTGGGCATCAGCTTCAGAAATGGGCTAAGAGCAAGTCGCAACCGATGTTTGAAGCTGATTCCATCCATACTTACTGAGAAAAGCTCATTTCGTGATTTTCCCCATGTATTTACAATGGGGAGGTCATGCTCTGCACATGACCTTAGGTTACGAATATCAAAAATCCCGGAACGAATGCTGTAGCTCCTGGTGGGCCCAATATGTGGTATGAGTTTCAATTTCATCGATTAACCCTTCTTTTAGTTATGCGGTCCTAAGTATTTTTTGAGGTGAGGTCACTTCACCTGGCCTGGTGACCTGACCTGATATGACCTTGAGCCAAAATTTTCAGGGAAGATGTAAAAATAATGAAGGAACAGCTAGACCAAGGCCGTTTTTCGGTCACTTCGGAAAAACCCGAGGGGGTCTAAAAAGAACCCCCACCCGGGCGAAGGTTAAGGGTCCGGCTCAGCTCAGGGGCCCCTTGTCGGTTTATATTGGGTTTCACAAAAGTTCAGGGCTCCAATAAAAGCTTATGACCCTAAGTTCAGGTCAGGGACCCTACTACTGTGCAGGGGCACCAGATAAGTTTAGGGCCTCCCGTGCAGCACAGGGGACCTAGATTAGCTTTGCGGTCCCAGCTCAGCTCAGGCTCCCCTCCCCCCCAGGTCGGCGGATGTAGGGTCTTTGGCCAACTCAAGGGGTCCCGTTCAAGCTCACGGTTCCTAGCTCAGCTTAGGGGCCCTAGAACACTTCATGCTGCCCAAACCACCTCAGGGGCGCTCAGTTGAGCTCAAGGGGCCCAGATTAGCTCGTATGACATCAGAGGCCAGTTCAGGGGCCCCGAACAGCTCAGGGGCCTTAAATCGACTCATAGAACCTCATATAAGTTTAGGCACAGAAAAGTTTAACAGGCTTCCCGGGCAAGCTATCGGGCCAGTTTGAGTTTCTTGCATGATATTACAGCTCCTTGCAGGGGGCCCACCACAGAAAAGTGGGGGGGAGTGGCCCCCCTGACCCCCAGTTCCTACGCCTATGTACGGTCCACTCTAGCTTCTGGACCCCCGAAGTTCGGACTTAGGCTCAGCTATAAAGCGAGACAGTGCCTAATGATTGCTAACAGTGCCTAATAATTGCTAGCAATGCCTAATAATAGCTACTGAGGTGTACCGATACATTAGCCTTGAATGTCACAGAGCCTAGCTACCTCACATCAAGCTGCCGGCTCTTCGCTTTACTGCATCGCAACGGCCGTTTAATTACCGGGGGACGAAGATCTGGAATGATCTCGAAATGGCATGATAAGTAGATGTGAATGAATTACATAAATATAAAGGACTTCTCCACTAGTGAAAATGAAAAACATTCGGAGCTTTCGACTATATTTTATCAGCCTTCGTCAGCGAGTGGTCGGATCGATCGGTGGACATCGGAAGACAAGACACGTTACAAAAATTATATAAGAAGTGCAAAAAGGATTCCTGGAAACGTGCACGATTAAGAAATTTGCCTACCTGAAGAACATGTTAGTAACAACACAAATTTTTATATTTTTTATATTCAACGATTAAAGGTGGCTTACACAGTACCGCATAATAATGGTAGGTACTTTACACACATTATATGCTTGTATAAAAATTATAATGGTTAGTAAAGAGCTAAAAAAGAGAACATAAGTTTCATTGCAGCATCATGGTTAACAAAACTAACAACAAGTATCTAATAATAACGGTAGGTCCTTTACACATTAATTACTAGTACACATGTCGATATTAAGTAAAAAGCTACAAAAATATATAGAAGTTAAGAAACACATCCTGCCATCCTATGTATCAATAAAAATATAAATATAAAATGTATAATACAAATACAATATATGACAATCCTATAACAATACTATACAAACTAGCTGATCACAAACATGTTAAACTTATCGAAAAACTATTTAGAGCTGCAGCTTGTACACTGGGAAGCCACTGTCGTGAAACCTGCTCCCAGAGTTCCGGTTGATGTTGGCGTCGTTCGGTGATTTCAGTACCGTCTCACGACGGCCAGCAGTGCGGATGTAAGCGGACTCTAGGAGCAGGCGTTGATGATAGTTGGTGGCGTGGTCCAGGATTTGGGCTTGGTCAAAGTGAGAGGTGCAGGTCCGGTGGGTGCTGAAAGCTGAGGTGTTGGCCTTCGACCGAGTGTTCCTCTCCAGCTTTCCCTGTGTTCTTTTACTCTTGTTTGCAGTTCTCGGTCGGTTTCTCCGAAGTAGGTGACGGGCTTGCCATTCACTGATCATGAGCATTGTATACATGAACCTTATATTCTCTTTCTTAGCTCTTTACTAACCATTAGAATTTTTATACTAGCATATAATGTTTGTTAAGTACCTACCATTATTATACTGTACTGTGTGAGCCACCTTTAATCAATGAAAATCAAAATATGAGAATTTGCGTTGTTACTAAAATATTTTTCAGCTAGGTAACTTTCTTAACACGCGCATTGACGGGGGTCTGAGCCACCTTCGCCTTGACGGGGGGCGGGTATCCGCCCCCGCCCCCCAGATATCGAGAACCGCGCTAAGTAGCGAAAAACGGTAAACGGCGTTGGATAGCCCATCGACTTCTCCATCGAAAATATTTGAAACATTTTTTCTCAGGTCACATTTAAGGTCACCAGAGGTCAAAACATGACGTAATAGGGATAACATGTAAATTAAGTTTTTCGGCAATTACATCTGAACAAGTAAGGATAGAGCAAAACGATTTAAGCTATATGAATCCTCGCAGCAAGCCAAATCGAATTATATATAACATGACCTTGCTAGGTCAAATTAAGGATTTGACCTGACCTGAGGTCAGGTCAAGGTCAAATTGGGCAAAATGCGTATCATTAGAACCGCAATGACGAGGCAAATTTAACGCAGTTAAAATAAACGCTTTATCTCTATTTATTACTAAGTTATTCAGTTAAAACCATTTTTCCCATGTATTTCCAATGGAGAGGTCAAGGCTCGTACCTGACCTTAGGTCATCGATATCAAACAAACGGAACATATTTTAGAGAACTCGATGGAGTCATTATGTGATATGTGTTTCAATCGGATAATTTTACCCTGTTCCGAATTATGCTATCTTAAACTTTTTTGAGGTGAGGTCGCTGGACCTGTACTGGTGACCTGACCTGAGATGACCTAACCTTAAAATTTTGAGAAAAAAATAATGAGGGAAAAGGTATGCCAAGTACGACGGCACTACACGCCGCCATTTTTATGCTATCTCCGAAAAACCCGAGGGGCGGGTAACCGCCCCTTGCTCTTCCTTGCTCATCAGTGAAAACTTGTAAAAATGCACTGTTCCTTTCTCTCTCAGCACACATCGGATCCCAGCTTCAAATCAGGGTCCAGGGTAATCAGAGCAACGGAGGCGTAAGGTGGGAAGTGGAATGACGTCACACATGACGCGTTAGAAAAACGTATCTAGATCATCTTCTAACTCTATATAATACAGTTCATCGCATGGAACAGCCCCAACGCTTCCACACACTTCATCAAGGTCTGCTCGCTTATAGTAGAGAGCTGACATTTATTCCACTGCTGAGCGTGACATATCTAAGGCGTTAATTATGATATTATATATATATATATATATATATATATATATATATATATATATATATACTTCTAAACCGCCCGGAACTTCCATTTTGCCACCACAACCGAGATACAAAAGAAAGGCTGGTCACAGAGAGAATAGGCCGCGGACATCCGACTCGTATTTTTCCAAATTCACACCACAGAGGAATGACGGCAAATGTTACCAAAGTGTAACCGTACATGAAAAAGGTATGAAAAGGGGAATCTTTCGCAACACAGGATACCTGAGTCGTCCATTCTCTTGGTAAATTGACACCACTTTCCAACAGAACAGGTTGCCCAAGAAACCTGCAGGCTCCATTACACAGCACAGTCATCTTTGTTAATGGTTTGATGTTTGTATTCGTAAGTGCCATGAGGGACAATATTCTACTTCATAGCATGGCGATGCCTGAAAAAGGCTCACAACGCAAACACAAGCCTGCGGCTGCCCCAAACAGCATGTCCACACATGCGCCTTCAGCTGACATCGCCGTACAAATCATGCGAATGTGATGATGATGATGGAGTTTAAGGGCACGTCAGCGGCTAAGGCTATATGTGCCCTAGGTGATCACGTCTAAACTATTTCAGTACCGTCCTGGTTAGTAAATGTATCCAATGCCGGAGGTGAAGCATGTAACAAGTTCTTACGGAGTTGTAAACTACGTCAAACGGTGTCTCTCTCAGGTATAACAAGACCTGCCCGATGTCTACGACAGCATCATTGCCTAGGATTTGTTCTAGAGGAACCGACGGGTAGAACCGGCGCCTACTACGTTTAAGCTGATCGCAGCTGTCAGTGAAAGATAAAAAATGTTGTACAGTAGAGCGGCCGCCGCAGTGGGGGCAGCGTTTGGGTACGGTATTAGTGAGATAGTGCCCTTGTGTAGAGTAACAATGACCGATCCTGAGCCTGGTAAGGCTCACCTCCTTCCTTCTGTTTCGTCTGTTGCATGATTCCCAGTGCCCGACTGACGGACGTAGGCGTTTCAAGAAACAATCTGGTTCTGTTGTCCACCTTTTCTGCCAATTAGTGTCTAAGAGCATTTTGAAACCTGCCTTCAGGTCTGTAGCTGGGACTTTAAATCGTCGCGACGGTGGCAGCTGGGAGGCCTCTTTGGCCACTCGGTCTACTTTTTCGTTTCCCGAGATACCAACGTGACTCGGCACCCATAGGAAACGCACATCTGCTCCTCTGGAGGAAATCTTCGTCAGAAGCCTCCGAACTGTCGGTATAAGCCAGCACTGTTGTGGGTGGTAAGACTGGAGTGCAGAGAGAGAACTAGCAGAGTCAGTAATAAGACATCGTTCTCAGGGAAGCGTCTGTGTCTTAAAACCCGCAGTATAGCGTAAAGTTCTGTAGTTAAAACTGACACGCTCAGTGGCAGGCTAAAACCTTCGCTTAGTCCTTCGCCCACAAAGACACTACCTGCACCGCTTGCACACTTCGAACCGTCGGTATAAAACGTTGTATAACTTACATGCGATTCGATCTCTCGCATAACGAAGTCCAAGAATTCAGAAGGCAGCGTTGATGCTTTATTGTCACGTAGTGTCCAGTGACATTTTAACGCTGCTCAGGGCGCTGTCATAGGCATCCAAGCCGTAATCTAGGACATATCTGATGAGAGCACGGTAAAATCGGAGGAGTGAATCTCTGTCAGCACCATAAGACGTACAGGAAATAAACTTCCAGAATATGCATGCGTTTAAAGCATTTGTCTAGTAACAGTGATAAATGATGGGCATATGTGAGGCCTTTATCTAGCTTCATACCAAAGAACCTGGCCTGTTGCACAACCGGTACTCTCCTGCCATACAAACGGAGACTAACGTCAGGGCATGATCGACGTCAACAGAAGTGCATGCATACAGTTTTCTCTGTCTAAAATATAAAACAGTTCGTCAAACACCACGCAGATAACTGGTCAATGCACATTTGGAGCTGTCTTTGAGCTGATATCAAGGTAGAGGCGCTCAGCCACATGGCAAAGTCATAAAAAACAGTGATTTTTCTTCCGTGGAGGCAAAATACTGCATTCATCATGTATATGCATCTCAAATCATGCGGAACACAACCCGCACTTATGCACATTCCCTCAACAATGTGTCTTCATGTGTTTGTGGTATGCACTACGGTTTGTATACTTTTTGTTGCACTGTTCACACTGTGCCAGCACGGTCCCGATGTGAGTGTGCTGATGGACTGTGAGACCACTTGCTAATAAAAATGACTTGCCACAAACTTCACAGCTGTAAGGTCTGAGGCGATCATGCACACCCTTGATATGTATCAGAAGTGTACTTTTAACAGAGAAGGCTTTGTCACATATATCACAACGGAACGGCCGTTCACCAGTATGCTTCCGCATGTGTATCGTCAGTCCATTTCGCCGAACAAACCGGGCCGAACACACTTCACACTTGTGAGCCTTTACTCCGTCATGTGACTTCATGTGCCACTTATATGCGCCACAGTTTGTAAACGTTTTGCCGCACTGTTCACACTGTGCCACAATGGTGCCGGTGTGGATGCGCTTGTGTACTGTGAGATTACCTGACCGTGAAAATGACTTGTCACAAACTTCACACCTGTATGGCCTCACGCCAGCATGCACAGCGTCAATATGTTGCAGAAGATTGCTTCTCACAGAGAACGCCTTGTCACATATATCACAAGGGTACGGTCGTTCACCGGTATGCGTCCGCATGTGCTTTGTAAGTTGAGTTCGCTCAACAAACCCGGCCAAACACACCTCGCACTTGTGAGCCCTTACTCCGTCATGTGACTTCATGTGCCACTTATATGCGCTACGGTTTGTAAACGCTTTGCCGCACTGTCCACACTGTGCCACAATGGTGCCCGTGTGGATGCGCTTGTGTGCTGTGAGCTGACCTGCATATAAAAATGACTTTCCACAAGCTTCGCAGCTGTAAGGTCTGAGGCCAGCATGCACACCGTTGATATGTTTCAGGAGTGTATATCTAACAGAGAAGGCTTTGTCACAAATATCACAAGGGTACGGCCGCTCACCGGTATGCGTCCGCATGTGTATCTTCAGATGAGTTCGCCGAACAAACCGGGACGAACACACCTCACACTTGTGAGCCTTTACTCCGGCATGGGACTTCATGTGTCTGCTATAAGTGCTACGGCCAGTAAACGCTTTGCCGCACTGTTCACACTATGCCACAATGGTGCCGGTGTGGATGCACTGGTGTACTCCGATTACCTGCTTGCGAAAATTGTTTTTCCCAAACCCTCAGCTGTAAGGCTTGATGTTGGTGTGCCTGTATTCAATGTGTTTCACCAGACTACGCCGTACGGTAAACGTCCTGCTGCACTAGTTACAAGGGAACAGCCGTTCGACGGTGTGCGTGGTGTGATGCTCCCACCTATCGTAGGAGATGTCGGTCGAGTAGGAGCACTGGTCGCACTTGTACTTTCCGCTCCTCCCAAGGTGTCCGTGGTCACACTTCACATGCTTGTCCAGCGTGTCCTCACCAGTGCAGTGTTAGCTACGGCCGTCGCAGTGCACAGTATCGGGAACACCTGCAACACCAGCATTAATAAGCAGTACAAACCTTCTAATGCAAAGACGTGAGGAGCAATCACAGTGTCCCAAATCTCAGGGTGCTGGGTGGAGAGTGACACCCGGGCAGTCTAAATTTTCCTCTAACTTCTGTGTCATTTTTGCTACATCTTCACTCACTCTTCAATGGAGCTCAACTAAACGATTGTGGTGAAAATTAACTCTTCAAGAATTATGCAATAGGGAAATGTTAATGAAGAATATGTTTCAAATATTATATGAATGTTTAACAAAGGTTTTAACTGAGTCTCACAATATTGCAACTTCGGAATTTTTACACTCGCTGATTATATTTTCCAATATTAATTTTAAACTCAGCACCCTAGAACAAAACCAACTTTGGGACACTGAGCAATCATCCTAAAAGTTATGGATCTCAGCAAAAGAAAAGGTCAAGACAACCTGTTACCAAGACTACCAGGGACCATACACTCGCTAAGAGGCACGAAGAACAAGTCAGGAGGTCATGCGTAATACTGCCCCATGGGATTCCAGACCAGTTAAATGGTTTCAGGTCAGCTAAAAAGTACTCAACACAAAGTAAAGGGACAAAAACTACCCATGGTCCCCAAGGCTGGGTGCGGAGCCTCCAGATCAGGTCAGGAGCCCACGACCAGCCAAGAGTAGATCTTTAGGGCCAAAGGCCCTCCTGGAGTCAATATCAGCACAGACTCCGGCCGTTCAGCAAAATGACCAAGTAGTCGAAGCACCCCTAAGCCCACCAAGGTTACCCGATCAGACCGGCGAGACGCGGGTGTTGATCTCGGGGTGTTCCGAGCGCTTGTTCACTGGAGTCACCTCCCCGGGATTACTGGTCTCAGAAGCCAGAGAGTTGATCTCGGCTCCCGGAGTGTTGGTCCCGGGGGCCCCGATGTTTTGCCTTAGAAACAGTTTAAGTCAAGGCTGGGGACCTCTTCTCGACCCAGAGGGATTGGGATCCTGGATGGGTTAACGCTGACACAGCAAGACAGGCCCTGCTCAAAATCTATGGGATACCCAAAATCCAGGAGGCCTTACCCTTCTTACCCTAAAGCTGATGGGTTCTTGGTGAGCGTTGCGACAATATTTAATTCTAATGTTAACACGAGCATTGACGGGGGCGGGTACCCGCCCCCTCCGGCTTTTCGGAGACAAAAGAAACACGGCGGCGCGTACCACCGCCGTGCTTGGCATACCTTTTCCCTCATCGTTTTTGCAACTTGTGAAAATTTTAAGGTTAGGTTATCTCAGGTCAGGTCACCAGTACAGGTCAAGTGACCTGACCTCAAAAAAAAGTTTTAAGATAGCATAAGTCGGAACAGGGTGAACTCATGTCACATAATGAGCCCACCAAGTTCTCTAAAATATGTAAAATGTGTTTTTTATATCGATGACCTAAGGCCAGGTACGAGGCATGACCTCTCCATTGAAAATACATGGGGATTTTTTTTACTGAATAACTCAGTAACGGTTGGTGATAGAGCATTTATTTTACCTGCGTTAGACTCGCCTTGTCTTTGCAGTTCTAATGATATGCATTTTATATAATTTTACCTTGACCTGACCTCAGGCCAGGTCAAATCCTTGATTTGACCTAAGAACATCAAATTATATATCATTCGATTCGGCTTGCTGCAAGGATTCATATGGTTCAAGTCGTTTTGCTCTATCTTTAGTTGCTCAGATGTACTGGCTGAAAACCTTAATTTACATTTATCCCTATGACAGCATGTTTTGACCTCTCATGACCTTAAATGTGACCTGAAAAAAATTGTTTCAATATTTTCGATGAAGAAGTGGATGGGCTACCCAACCCAGTTTACCGTTTTTCGCTACCTACCATGGTTCTCCAGATCTTAGGGGGAACGGGTACCCGCCCCCTGTCAAAGCAGATGGCTCAGACCCCTGTCAATGCACGTGTTAAACAAATGGGCAGCTCATAATTCCTCCAAAGGCCAAGAAACTCACAGAGTTCTTTGATATCCATGGGCTTTCTTACAGGACACTATAAGGCCTGGAATGCTGTTGGGTTGTTGCTATCGTGTTTAAACCCTAGTAAACCCTAAAATCGGCAACATTAATCCTCAGTCAATAGTACATTAAAAAAATGTTAAAATTCTGGGTGGGCGCAGCCAAACCACTTCACCTGGTCATGGCACTTCCCTGAAAGATTGATGGTCTCCTCCCCTGAAATGTGGTTTCCCATTTCTAAATTTGAATTCCAAATATAATTTTATTTGCATAAAATGATCTTATAACTCCAAAGAAAAATAATCCGTAAGCTAATTTCTTTTTATTTTGTATACTACGTTTTGATCACCCAATCCAAGCTGCAAAAACCCCGAGAGCCAGTCCATGGTGTGACATAATGTTGGTGTGATTGATTTTTTTCTGTTGGTTCTTTGAAAATCTAAGTTTTATGATGCTTTATGCAAATGCAAGGGTACACATGGAATCAAAATATGTTTTAAATGTACAAGACAAACATTATTTTTGAAAAAAGGATATATTCTTGTAATTGTTCTCATGTTATTGATTGAAACAGATTGAATGCAGGGGAAAATGATGTGACCAAGGCAAATATTAATTCAATAACATGCTCTTGGAACCATATGTACGTACATTCAGACTAGCATAGTAAAAGAAGGAGTCACTCTGATATGGTGAACAAATCATTTTTCTCAGCTTGCTACAATATGCTCACCACCTGGCTACTTCAGTATATTTAGTGTTTTGTTTACAGTGACAGAAGGCCCAAAACTCGAATATTGAGTCTAGGACGAAAATTGGTTTCATTCTTAATCCAACAATTAGTCATCCTTATCAAAAATATTTCAGGCAAATGTCTGTTTCAAGAAAGGTAAGCCAAAATTTGTAAGAAACATTCCAATAAAAGCAAAAGTCAGGAGGTAGTCACAATAAATGGTGAACAAGCAATCCCTCCCCATCCATTTGAAGCTTGGAATGACTTTCCCCTTCACTACAGTGACTCTACACATTGCAGACAGATTTGCCTGTCAGCACACAAAAAACTGGATCAAAATCACTCCATGGCTTTGGTGATGCCTAAATGCCAGTGTAACCTTCTCAGAAAATATTAAATACTTTTGAAAATATAGAAATATCTGTCACAATTTGTCCCATGTACCTTTGAGACTGCAAAAAATCCATTCAGAGCAGAACAAGAAACACAGACAGCACTAGGTCACCAGTGTGCAAAGTATGGCATTTTTAGATCTCGTTAGTGCAAGTGCCCTTGGGGACAGAAGCGAGTGGTGTGAATTTTATCAACCTGGTGCAAATGTGTGAGACTGGTGTGAGGTGACACTGAAAACCAAACAAATAGTAGTTAAATGGTTATAAAGACACAGGAGAGGGTTTTATAAAAAGTCCTTAACTAAATAACTAATATGAGAGGTAGCGTTGCATCGCATGGGTAGGAATGGGCACGGTTCCTATAGATACGGTTCGGACATGACAGCCAGCTGACTGCCTGATTTGGCAGCACGTTGAGGATATGTCAGTATTTTGAAGGGTTTTGTTCAAGATAACTTTAATTTACGTCCATACATGATATATTTCCAGTAAAGCGATACATAAAGCATACACGTATATCACGCGCTACTATGACACCCCCGGCGCGGGGCCCCTACATAACGTCGGGGGCATCAGCGCGGCAAAGCTCGAGGCTTAAAGCCATCGGCAGAGAGAAGCAGTACAAAGCATCATGACATACATACGCTGGTAAAAACGCAAAAATAGCTTAAAATTCCATCCACACCACAGCACACTCAGCAAGGACATAGATGACCACATCACGGCTCGGTCCGTCCGGCAGCCCCGCGCATCAAACATCATGCGGCCGTAGCGCCCAGAGCAAACGCCGCGCGCCCGCCCGCGCGAGCCAAGCGCGCCACCAGCGTCACGGCCGCGCCCGACGCGAGCCACACCGGCACAGCCGCCAGCTACAGCAGCGCCACTCCGCGCCCGCACAACCAACACCACGGCAGACCGACGTCAGCGCACGCACGGCGGCGCGCCCACGGAGCCAGGCAGCGCGCCCGGCGCGCGCACCACGCAGAGCGCCCCGCCGTCAGGGGCCACCCGCCGGCACGCCGCCCGGGACCACCGCCGGCAGCAGCCAGCGCCATCCCGGTCGCCCAGCCGCGCGCCCCACCAGGCGCACCCCCGAGGCAGGGGCAGCCCGGCCAGGACGCGGCCGGGCAGGACACCCCGAGCCGAGCTGCCGAAGCAAATATGTTGTTAGTTTCGGAGGGAGAGGACAGTGATAGTTGTTGCCGCACGAGAATGAGATTGAGCAGGCGAGACTGAGGGAGAGCACGGCAGTTGGGGGGCTGATTCAGGAACAGGTAGTAGGGTGTCGGAGGCAGGCCTGTAACGACGCCTGAGGTCTACCGCGATAGTTAAGTTTCCGCGCCAAGTCATGTAAAAGATTTTAATCTGGGTTATTGAGGCGACATTATCTTGAGTTATTTTACCAGGCGAGATGGAAATAAGTGCGCTTTCTATTCTTAAGGAATATGTACTAACCTAGTAACTGTCAATAAATAGCTTTTGTACAACTTTTTTAAAGAATGACTTAGACTTAGGCACATCAGCTATATCTCTTATCTGTGACGAAACAATTAAATTCCAGGCACGTGGAGCACAGACGAAGAGAGAGAACTTTCTGTAGACAGTGGGTGCATAAGGGACTACAAAATGGCTGTTCTGTCTGAAATTTCTCTGGTAGTTACTATCAGTTCTAAGAGTGAAATATGTGCTTAGGGGGGACGGTAGAGCGCCAGAAAGAAAGTCATGTAGGACCTTCAGAGTTACAAATTTGATTAGATCATTTAACTTGAGAATATTATACTTTTTGAAGAGGGGACTGGAGTGGGCAAGTCTTTCTGCTTGGTCAATTATTCGAACACTTTTTTCTGTAGGACCGATAATTTGTTCAATTTGTATGTAAAGGTATTTCCCCAAATTTGGAGTCCATACAAGAGGGTGGGAAGTATGAGAGCATTGTATAGCAGGAGAAGTTGTTTGGATTCTAAGAAATATTGAGCTCTTTTCATTAGACCTATATTTCTTGACAATGTATTTTCTACGTTTTTTATATGAGAGACCCACCTCAGATCCTCGTCAATTGAGACCCCTAAGTATTTAGTAGTAAATGAACGGGCAAGCGTTATACCCTTGATGTTGATAGAGAAGTCTTTACTGGTAGTGGGAAATAACTGATAAACTGATTTTTTACATTCAGCGTAAGCCTGTTGCAATTTAGCCAGGTTATATCACCGAGACTTTTATTGATGTTAGTCAATAGTTCTTCACGAGTATTGGAAGAGAAAAAGAGTGCAGTGTCGTCAGCAAAAAGCAAGAATTTTGGGATTTGAGTGCTGTTTTTGATATCATTAATATAAAGCAATAATAGGAGGGGACCAAGGACACTACCTTGTGGTACACCTAGTGGGATATGAGCAGGGGTACTGGATTTGACATTGTTTACTTTAACATATTGACTTCGATTGGATAGATAAGTTTTGAAAAAATTTAGTTCTTTGTTTTTGACGCCATAATTACTAAGTTTCGATAGAAGAATTGAGTGATTGACTGTATCGAAGGCCTTGGACAAATCAAGATAGATGGCAGCACAAGCTTTTTTGGAGACAAGTGATGAAGTTATGTTATCATAGAGAATTGAGATCGGCATGTACGTGCTGTGCTTGGGTCGGAAGCCAAATTGATTTTCATTAATAATATTATTGAAAGTAAGAAAATCCAGAACTTGTTTGTATACGATTTTTTCTAATACCTTGGAGAGAACAGGGAGAATCGAGATAGGTCGATAGTTTGTAAAGTTAGTACGATCGCCTGATTTAAACACAGGAATTACCACAGCAGTTTTGAGTTGATCAGGAAAAATACCAACAGAAAGGCAGAGATTAAATAGGTGAGTAATATGGGGAGATATAGTAGAACATAAACATTTCAAAATTTTGGAGCTTATGCCATCAAATCCAGCACCTGTGCTTCCTAGCGAATTGATAATATTCTCAGTTATGAAAGTCGTGACAGGAGAGAATAGAAAAGAATTGGATACTTCATTGTCAAGATAATTGAGAGGATCCGAAGTGGGTTGGGGAGAACCGCATCAAGGGAGGTGGCTATTGTGGAGAAAAACTTATTGAAATGCTGGGCAATTTTTGAGGGGTCTGAGATCGAGGCACCTTCATATTGGAAATTTTCTGGGAGTTCCTTGAATACTTTACTTTTTCTAACTGTACTTAGGAGGGTGTCCCAGAGCTTTACTGGGTTGGACTTATATTCTTCAAATTTACGTTGAAAATAACTTCTTTTTGCTGTTCGCAGAATTGCAGTAAGGGAGTTGTGATATTTTTTGTAGGCTACTTCATCCGATTTACTTCTTGATGATATAAATTTCCTATGCAGGTCACTTCTTTTGTTAATGCATTTTAGAAGATGGTACAAGATCCATGGCTGGATGGGGACAGTCCGTCTATGTGTTTTTTTAATTCTCAAATTATCTACTTCTGTGGTGATAGTTCGTTGGAGAGATTCTGCTGCAATGTTTGGATCGTTTATTGAGAAAAAATCGGTAAGCCTAGAGAGTATGTTTTGCTTCAAGATGTCGATCTTCCTAAAGTCAAATGGAAATTGAGATGGAGGAGAAGTTTTCAACTTTTCCAATTTTGTTTTTAGCTGTAGCCAGATAGGGAGGTGGTCACTGATGTCTGTGACAATAACTGAGGATGAGTGTAGTAAAGAGGTGTCGTTACAAAAAAATTGTCAATAAGTGTTTGGGAGTTAGATGTTATCCTAGTGGGAACCGAGATGCATGGAAAGAACCCCAAGGAAGAAAGTGCATGAAGAAAACAGCGAGATGGCTCATGAGAATCTGATTTCAAAATATCAAAGTTAAAGTCACCTCCCATGATGCATACTTTATTTTCATTTGAGATGGTGTCTGCAGTAGCTTCTATGTAGTCAATGAAAAGAGCTGATGGATAGGAGGGAGATCTATACAGCACACCAATGATAATATTAAAGGCGAGGGGGTTAGTAACTTCCAGAAAGACTGATTGATGGCTCACGGATTTTGATTCAAGATTGTTTCTCCTGCTATAAGAGAGGGTTTTACAGATGTAGACTCCAGCCCCTTTCCCTTTGCTTTCAGGTGGTGATGAAGTCTCAAAAGAATAACCAGGAATATTGTATGAAGATTCAAGTCCAGGGGATAACCAGAGTTCAGAGACTAGAATAATTTGGGGTTTAGGCTTAATGCGTGAGATGAAGAGGTTAAGTGCGTCAAAATTTTTGGGAAGAGATCTGATGTTCAAATGTATTACTGAGATCTGGTTTGGTTCAAAATTGCTCTTGTGGACATCTGAGATAGAATTATAGCAGCATGAGTCAAGAATGTTTTGCACACTACCCGCAATAAATTTTGTGTCATCATCAAGTTCTGAAAAATTGGGACGATATCTAGAATAATTGGCAATGGAGCACAGTTTTACAGATGAAGACAAAAAACAGCTCCAAATTCCAACAACAGAAAAAAACTATTGGTCAACGAAGAGAAAAAAATATATATATGGGGGGCTAATAGAACCACAGGGAGTATGTATCTGCGCCAGACAATAGCTAGGTGGACCAACCAGAAACAGGTACAATCTAATGGGTGGGGGGGTGAGACACTAGGTTTAAGCTATCATATTAAGTATTGGGTATTGGCATTTCTCAAATAAAGCACTAGAAATTTAGAGTATACATGCAAAAAAAAAAAGAAATGACCTTGAGAGTGCTCCAGATGATGTCATGCCGTCGCACTTGACATCGGCTCAGCTGGGCCAGAAAAAAGTCAGCTCCTCCAGTTGGTGAAGACCTGAAGGAGTCATGAAACTGGTTAGACAATAACTAATATAATTTTCATAGATCAGGCAAGAGGAGCTCATATGAAATTATGTGAGAACAACCAGAATCTATAAAAGTTTCCAATTGAGGAATGACTTAGTTTGACTGAGATTTGACAGATAATTCAACAAAAAAAAAAACTTTGGGGCAACAACTGAAAATACAACTAATAGTGACACCGCTGATAGTCTGGTGAGAACATATGATGGGAGGAACAGAGGAGAAAAAAGAGAAAAAAAGTGACTGAGGAAAAAAAATGCATATGTTTTCAAATGGCAGCTCAGGTTTGGGGTCCCCAGAAGTCTAGACCTTATAAGTTGTTGCTGTGCACGTAAGAGGAGAAGACGGCCGAGCCCCCTCTCCAAGCGGGAGCGGCACAGGCTGCACCACCGAAGACGGGAGCACCCCCCCATTTTGCTAGCATAAGGTAGAATGCAGCGTTTTGATTGAATAATTGAAACGTTTGAAACAGAATTCTGAAGGAATTAGCATGAAATTCATCGTGGATTTTCCATGTTATAAAAGCGCTTTAGAGACAAAAAGCTGCACCCAAAAGATAGCCTGATCAATTTTACATACAAAAAATAAAAATATACCCTTAAGCACCACTTACATTTTCCCACTGGTCCGTGCCCCAAACCCCTGCAAACAGCCCCATTGGAATTACATGTTAAATTTTGCTGCCAAAAACTGTTAGAACCAGAAGTAGAACCTTCAAAACCCCCAGAATTCTAGAGAAGTATCTCATGTCCGCCCCCTGGGAATGGGTGAGTTTTTCTCCATAGTATATGGAAGATTGGTGCAATTTTTGGTGGCTGGCCATGCTAGAATTTGAGATGGCTGGTGCGACACGTCTGGCCTGCTGTCACACTTTGCAGACTAGCTAGGGCAGAATGTGACCCAGTCTACAAAGTATGGCAGCAAGCCAGTTGATTCACATCGGTCATCTAAAATTCTTGCACCACCAGCCTAAAAAATTGCACCAATCTGTCATATACCAGGGAGAAAAATGTGCTCATTCCTACCCACACAATGCAATACTACCTCTCTTATTAATTAGCTAGTTAAGGGCTTTTATAAGGTCCCCTCATGTGTCTTAATGCCCATTCAGCTATTATTTGTTTGATTTTTAAAGGGAATGTGGCACCTTCACAACATGATTTTAACTGAGATAGCCAAGTTGTAAAGCAGGTCGAAAAACCAGGTACTCCATATTTCATTTGTTTTGGAACTCAATATTTCCGTGGAAAAACCTAGAACCTTCCTGACACCAGCCCCACTCAGCCCCGATGGTGGCGGCCATTGTTTTGAGCTACTGGTGTGACGACATATGCTGACATGACGATGAGCATCAGTCAATCGAAGCCCTTGAAGCGTTTCAGGTATGGTAGTGGTTGCCAGATCAGGACATCATCCACAGGCTGCTATTTATTTCTTTTTCTAGAGGAGTATTTTTAAAAACCAAATATTGAGCTTATTGTACATTTTTCAGAGAAATCGTGAGTGGTTTCATTATTTTTTTACTAAAAGTACGCCTAATTACACTAAATTCCAGGATTCAACCAAGGTGCCATATTTCCTATAAGTGTCACCTTCCTCGCACCGGTTTTGCAAATTCGCACCAGGTTGATGAAATTCACACCACTCGCTCCTGTCTCCAACGGCACTCGCACAGACGAGATCTCGTCGAAAAAGCCATACTTTGCACGCTGGAATGTGACCCTGCCTGGTGAGCTTCACAAAACACAAAACTCACCTCTCAACCCGCTCCTTTAAAGTTTAAATGTGGCTCTCAAGTAAAATACGCCATCAAACTCATACATTACATATACATTAATCACAGCTTGGCCTAAATTCAACTACCAGAAGCCATTCTTGGGCTGAGACTGCTGTTGTTGTTGAGAGGCTGAGACTTCCTGGATGCGTCGCATAAAGCGGCAAATTCCCGAAGAAGTTACCAGATACAAAGCATTTGAATGAACTCCAGATAACTCCAGAAAACCTTTAAGAATAATCGTACCAAAAGAACAATCGAACAATCGTACCGATTGAAGATCCAAAACGGGGAGAAGGGGCTTTTCCAAAGGCTCTTTTACTGGGGGAACAGAGGCGGCTACTCCCAAATTTTTTTACCAGGGGCAATTCCCCCCAGCTTAAAGCCGATTACGAACCATCTTATGCATAGGCGTAGGAACGGGGTGGGCCAGGGGCTGTGGCCCCCAAATATTCATAATTCTTAACCATTAACCCTATGGCGTTGACTGGAAAGAAATGACTTCAAAATGCCCGCTGGCCCCCCCAATATTCTGGACGTTCCCACGCCTATGATCTTATTTATGTTCTTAGGAGGGCAAGCTGGAAGAGGATAAAGCAATTCCCGTCAATGTTGTCAAAGAAGGATCAATGTCAAAGAAATTTCCCACAAAAAGCTTCATCAATTTTTCTTATCAGATGTTTCTTTCATTGTACCAACACACAAATGTTTCATTCATACATTTATATTTCTTATATATTGAACCGCCGCCGAACACTTCCCGACATTGTTCCTACCCTTTACACGACGTAGCTACGAGGCCGTATCTCTGGCAGCGGTAACATCGTGTTGGGTTCGGCTTAGGGGCCCCAGCTCAGCTCAGGGACCCCAGGTCGGATTATATAGCGTCTCAGAACAGCTCAAGGCGGCCACGTCAAGCACATGGCCCCCGGATCAGCTCAGGGGCCCCATAACTCTTCAGAAGCCCTAAACTAGCTTCGAGTCCCATGTTTGGCACAGGGGGCACCAGATTAACTTTGGGGGCCCGCTCCCAGGTGGGCTTATAGAGGGTCTTTGACTAGCCCAAGAGGCCCCATTCAATCTTACGACTGCCAGCTCTGCTTAGGGACCCTAAAACAGTTCAGGGGACCCAAACCAGCTCAAGGGACCTTAGATAAGCTCAAAGAGGCCATATTACCTCATAGGGCACCAGAGGCCAGTTCAGGGGCCCCTGAACAGCTCAGGGGCCTTAAATCGACTCATAGGGCCTCAGATCAGCTCAAGGGTCCAGGTAAGCTTCATTTCCAGCTTTCAAGGCAACCTATATGTGGGGGGGGCAGTGGCCCCCGGTTCCTAAGCCTATGGTCAAATCATTAGATTATACATTTTCTCACTGGTACCACTGAAAAAAGGAGCCGATATCCCTTGATCTGCCCTGGTGGGCTGACCTGAGATGACCCAGACGTCAACGATAATTGGACGTTTGGGGCGCTGCAGCTGCTGAGGCTGCATGTGATGACCCAAGCCTCAATTTAAGAGACATTTGCGTAAATAAATCAGGACGCACAAACAATAGAGCCCGCGCCGCTGTTTCGGATGCTTTGGAAACCCCGAGGGGTTGCTCAAACATCCCAGCAGGGATAGGGTTAAAACACTTGAAACTGCAATCATTGGGGTTTACCAAACCAGCAACAGCTACAGTTACATGGCATCGCTACTCGCTAGGCCGTACGCCCCTGGAGTGGACAATGATGATCAGGTACCATTTTATTCAGGGAACACGATAGGACCATAATGCGCAAAACTTCTCACACCAATTGGCCATCTCAGGCAACCAGCCGCCCCTTCAAAACCTTTTAACATAGACAGTGACGGCGGAACATCCGAATTTAGGAGGGGGGCACATGAACTTTTCAACCCATTTCTTTCCAGTCAACGCCATAGGTTTAGTGTTAAAATTTGATTCACGGGGGAGGGGGGAGGGGGCATCGTGCCCCGGTGCCCTCCTTGCCAAGTTCCGCCGCCAGTGAACACAGGTACCTACCATTAGCCAAGAAATTATCAAAAGTGAAAATCATTTCATCTTAATTAAACAACTGCTTCGCCTGGAACGAGTAAAATAAAGAACTGTGAACTTGTGCCATTGAACTGTGGACATGTGTTACACACGTGCCCATTTTCTTCCGTGCTCATCAGTGAAAAGTTGCAAAAATGTACTGTTCCTTTCTCTTTCAGCACACATCGGATCCCAGCGTCAAAACAGGATCCAGGGTAATCAGAGCAACGGAGGCGTAAGGCGGCAAATGGAATGACGTCACACATGACGCGTTAGAAAAACATATCTAGATCATCTTCTAACTCTATATCTTAGAGTTCATCCCATGGAACAGCACCTACGCTTCCACGCACTTCATCAAGGTCTGCTCGCTTATAGTAGAGAGCTATCATTTATTCCACTGCTGAGCGTGACATATCTAAGGCGTTAATTATGATATTATATATATATATATATATATATATATATATATATATATATATATTTATATAATTCTAAACCACCCGGAAGTTCCATTTTGCCACCACAATCGAGATACAACAGGAAGGCTGGTCACAGAGAGAATAGGCCGCGGACCTCCGACTCGTATTTTTCCAAATTCACATCACACAGGAATCACGGCAAATATTACCAAAGTGTAACCGTACATGAAAAGGTATGACAAGGATATCTTTCGCAACACAGGATACCTGAGTCGTCCATTCTCTTGGTAAATTGATACCACTTTCCAACAGAACAGGTTGCCCAAGAAACCTGCAGGCTCCATTATACAGAACAGTCATCTTTGTTAATGGTTTGATGTTTGTATTCATAAGCGCCATGAGGGATGATATTCTACTTCACAACACGACGATTCCTGAAAAAGGCTCACAACGCAAACACAAGCGTACAGCTGCCCTAAACAGTGTCTCCACATATGTGCATTCAGCTGACCTTGCCGTAGAAATCATTTGGAACACTATCCACACTCGTGTCCTATACTCTGTCATGGGTCTTCATGTGTTTGTTGTATGCTCTACGGTTTGTATACTTTTTGCCACACTGTTCACACTGTGCCACAATGGTGCCGGTGTGGATTCGCTGGTGTACTGTGAGACTACCTGCTTGGGAAAATGACTTGCCACAAACTTCACAACTGTAAGTTCCGAGGTCAGCATGCACAGCGTTGATATGTTGCACAAGTGTACTTTTAACAGGGTACGCTTTATCACATACTGCACAGGTGAACGGCCGTTCCCCGGTGTGCGTCCGCATGTGTCTGGTCAGTCCATCTCGCCGAACAAACCGGGCCGTACACACCTCACACTTGTGCGCCTTTACTCCCTCATGTGATTTCATGTGTCTGCTGTAAGCGCCACGGTCTGTAAACACTTTGCCGCACTGTTCACACTGTCCCACAATGGTGCCGGTGTGGATTCGCTTGTGTACTGTGAGACTACTTCCTGCAGAAAACGACTTTCCGCAAACTCCACAGCTGTAAGGTCTGAGGCCAGCATGCACAGCGTTGATATGTTTCACAAGATGACTTTTTTCAGAGAACGCTTTGTCACATATTTCACAGCTGAAAGGCCGTTCACCGGTATGCGTCCGCATGTGTATCGTCAGTTGGCCTCGCTGAAAAAACCGTGCCGAACACACCTCACACTTGTGAGCCTTAACTCCGTCATGTGACTTCATGTGTTGGTTATATGCACTACGGTTTGTATACTTTTTGCCACACTGTTCACACTGTGCCACAATGGTGCCGGTGTGGATTCGCTGGTGTACTGTGAGACTACTTCCCGCAGAAAACGACTTTCCGCAAACTCCACAGCTGTAAGGTCTGAGGCCAGCATGCACAGCGTGGATATGTTTCAGAAGATCACTTTTCCGAGATAACGCTTTGTCATATATCTCACAGGTGAACGTCCGTTCACCGGTATGCATCCCCATGTGCTTTGTCAGTTGAGCTAGCTCAAGAAACCCGGTCAAACACACCTCACACTTGTGAGCCTTTACTCCGTCATGTGACTTTATGTGTCTTCTGTAAGCGCTACGGTTTGTATACTTTTTGCCACACTGTTCACACTGTGCCACAATGGTGCCGGTGTGGATTCGCTGGTGTACTGTGAGACTACTTCCCGCAGAAAACGACTTTCCGCAAACTCCACAGCTGTAAGGTCTGAGGCCAGCATGCACAGCGTTGTTATGTTTCACAAGATTACTTTTTTCAGAGAACGCTTTGTCACATATTTCACAGCTGAAAGGCCGTTCACCAGTATGCGTCCGCATGTGTATCGTCAGTTGGCCTCGCTGAAAAAACCGGGCCGAACACACCTCACACTTGTGAGCCTTTACTTTGTGATGTGACTTCTTGTGACTGTAGTATTTGCTACGGTCTATAAACTTTTGCCGCACTGTTCGCACTGTGCCACAATGGTGCCGGTGTGGATGCGCTGGTGTATTGTGAGACTACTTGCTCGTGAAAATGACTTGCCACAGACGTCACAACGGTATGGCCTGAGGCCAGCATGCACAGCGTTGATATGTTGATGGAGTTTACTTCTAACAGAGAAGGCTTTGTCACATATATCACAAGGGTACGGCCGTTCACCGGTATGCGTCCGCATGTGTATCGTCAGTTCAGATCCCCGAAGAAACCGGGCCGAACACACCTCACACTTGTGAGCCTTTACATGGGACTTCATGTGTCTGCTGTAAGCGCTACGGTCTGTAAACGTTTTGCCGCACTGCTCACACTGTGCCACAATGGTGCCGGTGTGGATTCGCTGGTGTACTGTGAGACGACTTGCTCGTGAAAATGACTTGCCACACACTTCACAGCTGTAAGGTTTGAGGCCAGCATGCACAGAGTTGATATGTTGCAGAAGATAAAATTTCACAGAAAACGCTTTGTCACATATATCACAGGGGAACGGCCGCTCACCAGTATGCGTCCGCACGTGTATCGTCAGTTGAGATCGCCGAGCAAACCGGGCCGAACACACCTCACACTTGTGAGCCTTTACTCCGTCATGTGACTTCATGTGCCCCTTGTGTGCGCTACGGTCTGCAAACGTTTTCCCGCACTTTTCGCACTGTGCCACAATAGTGCCGGTGTGGATGCACTTGTGTCTGGTGAGACTACCTGCTCGTGGAAATGACTTGCCACAGACGTCGCAGCTGTGAGGCTTGATGTTGACGTGCAAGGACTTCATGTGTCGCGCCAGACTACTCTGCAAAGTGAACATCTTACTGCAATGGTCACAGGGGAACCGTCGCTCGACAGTGTGTGTGAACTGATGCTCCCCCATACCGTAGGAGATGTATGTCGAGTAGAAACACTAGTCACACTTGTACTTTCTGCTCCTCCCAAGGTGACGGTGGTCGTACTTCACATGCTTGTCCAGCGCGTCCTCACCAGGGCAATGGTAGCTACGACGGTCGCAGTGCACAGTATCAGGGAAACCTGCAACAACAGTATTATTAAGCGGTACAACGTTATTCTAATGCAAAGACGTGAGGAGCGATCAGCCTATAAGTAATGGATCGCAGCAATAGAAAAGGTCAAGATAACCTGTTACCAAGATAACCAGGGGCCATACACCCGATAAGGGACACTAAGAAGAAGTCGGAAGGCCCTGCGTAATACTGCCCCTGGGGTTCCAGTCCAGTTTAAGGGGTTCCGGCCAGCTCAAAAGTACTCAACACAAAGTAAAGGGACAAAAATCAATAGTCCCCAAGACCGCCTGAGGAGCCCCCAGATCAGCTCAGGAGCCCAAGACCAGCTCAGAGTAGGAGATCTTCAAGGCCAAGGGCCTCCTGGGGTCAATATCAGCACAGATTCTGGCCGTTCCACAAAATGACGATGTAGTCGAAGCGCCCTAAGCCCACCAAGGTTCCCCGATCAGACCGGTTCCCCGACGCCGGTGTTGATCTCAGGGTGCCCCGAGCGCCTGTTCGCCGGAGTCCCCTCCCCGGGATTACTCGCCTCGGAAGCCAGAGTGTTGACCGCCTTTGTTTATCATAAATTTTCTCTGTTCATCTCAGCCTCGCGTGATTGGAAGAATGATCTTGCATCCAAAATCAGGGACGTGTATGACATTCCTGGGATCAAAACAGTTTTTTAAAAAGCTCATAAAAAGATTTTTATTGAATGCATTGAGGCATGCAATATAAATTTTCTGGCACTTTACC
This sequence comes from Lepas anatifera, assembly GCA_034440635.1. Lineage (NCBI taxonomy): Eukaryota > Metazoa > Arthropoda > Thecostraca > Lepadidae > Lepas > Lepas anatifera. Next base: position 158,234 of record JAOTON010002096.1, read on the forward strand.
TTTTTAAGCTAGGTAGAATCTACTGTAACGGTCGAGTGAGGATATGTACTTGTATGTTTATCTTTGCCGGATGTGAGGCAACTCCAGGGCTGCACTCTTCTTATTCTAAAAACGCCCGGTGCCTAGTTTTCCCGGTATTCTTTCTCCCCCGTCTACTGTATGTGTAAAGTTTGACCGATCGCACACCGGGTGAGTGGCTGATATTCTTTCATAATTTGGGAAGTCCTCGTAAAATATACGTTAAGGGGGGTCGAAGACAGGCATCCCGTGGTTTTCATGTCTCTTGGAGCCTTTACCGCCATCTTTTAAATTTACCCCAGTTTAAATATTCACCGCCACTCCAGACCTAGATCATATTAGCCCTGTGACTGGCTTTCCTGATGCCCCTCCCCTGCCAGGTCTGTATCTGTCGACACCGAGATTGCTGCTGACTTGCGGGGCTCTGGCTGGCCTCTGTGTACGGTCGCCTGCCCCTGATGGTGCATCGACAAGTTGGAGCCCGTCTCCTGCTGCTGCCGGTGGTCCGCTGGGCCCGGCATCGACCGCGGGCCGTATCCTCCCGCCGCACGTGTGTACGTGTGAAGAAGTGGCCGAGGGCGGTCGCGGGTGCGTGATGCACGGCGCCTATCGTGTGTCGGCGTTGTGGCGTCCGGTCGGACGTCTTTTTATCCATGTAACTGTTTGATTGTCATGTTTGTATTTTTTAACGAGTGTGCTTTGATTATACATGTATAGATTCAAGTGAGGGAAGATAAGGCAGCAAGGAGTCGGAGGCGGGCCTGTAAGACCTCCAGAGGCTACCGGTTTGTGCTCCACGCATGACATGAGAAGGGATGCAAATATGTCTTATAACTGTTAGAATTTGATAATATATATATATATATATATATATATATATATATATTGTTGTGTAACACAGTATTCGAACCACCTTGGGTAGGTATCAAGAACATTTTTTAGAACTAATTTGAAAAATGTTTTGTTTCTGGGAACATCAGCTAAATTCCTAATTTTAGATGCAATTACCAAATTCTAGGTACGTGGGGCAGAAATAAACAAAAAAGTTTGCTCTACATAGTGGGCGCATAAGGCACAAGGAAGTGCTTATTAACTCTGATCTGTCTTTGTCAATAATTTTCCTCGACTTGATTGAAATGCAATGTCATTCAGGAGGGAGAGCACAAATAATATGGTTATGTATTGTCAGAATTTGCAAAGACTGAACAAGATCTGGGAGTTTTATAATTTCATATTTTTTAACAAGGGACTGGTGTGGCCTAGTTGATCAGCTCCCTTTATTATTTGGACTATTTTTTCTGGAGAGTAATGAATTTTACCAATATATATTTGAATTTACCTTCCCTTATTTGCAGGCAGTATGAAAAAATGGTAGTATTAGAACATTGTACAGCAGGAGGAGGTGGCCAGAGTCAAGAATACGTCTACATCGTTGGATGAGGCCAATGTTTCTAGAAATAGTGTTTCAAACATTTTTAACATGACAACTCCACCTCAGATTTTATGTTTTCATGGAAATGTGAGCTTGCACAAGGAATCAACATATGTTTTAAATGTACAAAGTATATTTAAAAAAAGATTATATTCTTGTAATTTTTCTAATGTTGTTGATTAAACAGCTTGAAAGCATAGGAAAATGATGTGACGAAGGCAAGCAGTATTTAAGGTTTCCCTTTGACTATATGTACATATATGTACATGATTATATGTATATATACATATATGTACATATATATATGTACATATATATATATATATATATATGTATATATATATATGTACATATACATGACTATATGTACATGCATGTTAGCATGTATGTACATATATGTATATATGTATATATGTACATATATGTATATGTCACATTAGCAGACCGTATGTACATACAAAAACGGGTAAAAACAGGTAAATGCCATCGAGGTACTACCTATTACGATAAAGCGCCCACACAGAGTATGACTTAAGCTACTAGATACCAAAACTGTGTGAGTGCTGTCCCAATTCGTGAACCTGTTCCAAATCTGGTTTTCACAACAACTCTGGTATAGTGAACAAATCATTTTCATCAGCTAGCTACAAAACACTTACCAGCTGGTTACTTCACTATTTTCAGTGTTTTGTTCACAGTGCTAGAAGGTGCAAAACTCAAATATCAAGAAGGTTAAATATTGAGTTTAAAAATATTGAGTCTAAAAAAGGACATTGGTTTATTTCTTATTCCAACAATTAATCATTCTTATCACAAAATTTCAGGCAATTGGATGTCTCAAGGGAGGTTAGCCAAAATCTGTAGGGAACATGTCATTAAAAGAAAAATCAGGAGGCAGTCGGAATAAATGGTGAACAAGCAATCCCTCCTAGTCCCTTTGAATCTTAAGATACCTTTCCACTTTACTGCAGTGACTCAACACATTGTAGACAGACTTGCCTGTCTGCACACAAAAAAACGATCAAAATCACTCCATGGCTTTGGTGATGCATAAATGCCAGTTTAACCTTCTTGAAAAATATTAAATCCTTTTGAAATATAGAAATACCTGCCACAATTTTTCCCATGTACCTTTGAGACTGCAAAATTACATTCAGAGCAGGACAAGAAACACAGACAGCACTAATGCATCAGTGCGCAAAGTGTGGCATTTTAGGAGATCTCGTTAGTGCAAGTGCCCTTGGGGACAGAATCGAGTGGTGTGAATTTTATCAACCTGGTGAAAACTTGTGAGACTGGTGCGAGGTGACACCGAAAACCAAACAAATAATGGTTAAATGGTTATAAAGACACAGGAAAGGGCCTTACAAAAAAGTCCTTAACTAAGTAACTATCATGAGAGGTAGAATTGCATCGTGTGGATACGAATGGGTGTTTTTCTCCCTGGTATATGGCAGATTAGCACCGTAATGTGCTCTGGTCTGACCGAAGACAGGACAGGAGGACGCCTGACTGACCACCTGCTTGAGCGTTTGCCGGCAGGTCTGGTGTCGTTGCTGCTTGCTGTCGTTGCTGCTTGCTGCGTTTCCTGCTGCGAAGACAAGAAGAAGGAGTAGAAGACTTTTTCAAGACCTGCTCCCGGCTCGAGTCTTCGCTGCGACCAGTCTGTCCCACCGACCGCTGTTTTTACAGCTGGTCGGTGCGGTACTTTGACTCCAGCCGGCCTCACCAGCCGCTGTTTTTACAGCTGGTTGGTGTGGTGCTGTTGGACGTCAGCTGGTCTTTTCGGTAATTACCCTATCGGTCCAGGTGGTCTTGGTTTCTTGGATTCCGGCCACCTGGTACCTCTTCTTCTCAGTCCCATAACCCTACTCTTTCTCTTCTATCTCTTTTACTCTTCGGCCGGAAACCCGAGTGGTGGGACGCTTGCGTCCCGGGGTGAGCACGCTTGTTGGACCTCGTCAGTCCTTGGGCGTGTGGCTTTGGCTGGACCTATCGGTCCTCCATTGCTAAAATCCCTAATACGTAAGGCCATCTCACTTTCACCCCCGCTTAATAGAAGCGGGGCCCCTCTCAAACCCTCCACCCGGGCTGCGTCTGTGCAAGGGTACCACGGTACCTGCCCCTAGGGACTCACAAGCATAGGCCCCAGTCAGGCTCCTTTTTAGAGGCTGAGTCAGCCACCTAGGCCCCTGTTAGGTCCTGAAGAGGCACCTGCCTCCCCTCCGACTTAAACCCCCTCTTAGTGGCTGAGTCAGCCTTTTGCTCACACTTTTCTAAGGCTAGGTGCTTTCTCTAAGCACTCCCCAGTTAGGATAATACTCCCAACACCCAACCCTAGCTAGGTTAATACTCCCATTAGCTTTGCTAGTAAAACTAGGACCACTTTCTTCAATTCAACTTCTCTAGCCATTTCTACCCAAAAGGTGTTAGCAAAGCTAATACCAAGTATTTCATTTAAACTTAAACTTAAACGTACCATGGCTTCCACCTCTCTCTTCCGTCCCTCCAGCCCCCGTTTAAACAAAGCCAACCTGCCAAGCGGAGCTTGGCTGGTTGGCACCTACCTTTCGACGCACCAAAACTTGGCAAAAGAGTCTACCTTTAATTTGGATAAGGCCATCAGCCAAAAAGTCAAAGGTAGTTTTGAGATTATTAAGCACCAAAAAGACATCCTCATCAAAACCTCTAATCAGGAATCTACCCGAGCCCTGCTGGCCACAAAAACTTTTGGGTCGAAACCTGTCATATTTTCTGTTCACCACTCCCTTAACTTCTACCGGGGCATCATCAATGCCCCGGAAGTGTCCCATCTCTCTGATGTGGACCTTGAGCACATGTTTGACTTTAAAGGTCAAAATGTGCTAGCCCTTGAAAAGTTGAACCCCAACAAAAATTCTGCCCAAAAAGACCCACGTCTACGAGACCACCGTTTTATTGTCACCTTCGACACAAAGTGTCGGGATGACTGCGGCCAAATTAAACTGGGCGACTGTGTCTACCCAGTTAGGCCGTACTACCCCCTCCCTATTCGTTGCCAAACTTGTCAAAGGTACGGGCACGTAGAATCAAACTGTAAAAACCCCACCCCACGATGCGGCAAGTGCAGTGCTAAGCACCGCACTAAAGATTGCACCTCAAAAAGCCTCAAGTGCGCTGCCTGTGGCGGCGCTCATGGGGCAGATAATCCCAAGTGCCCGACCTGGCTCCGAGAAAAAGAAGTTAACGTTTTGGCTGAGGAAAAAAGCTCCCGTTTGACCTGGCCCGCAAAGAAGTGCTGCAAAAAGAAAAGAGCCGCACAGTCCCAAAAAGCTGTGGTAGCAAGGCTACCACAGCAGCCCCCAGCACAGCCGGCCAGGAACACCCCATTTCCAAACATCCTCAGCCACCCAAAAACACAAGCCGCCACATCCGCCCCCTAATGGAGCCCCTTTTCTTGGCGCCCATCAGGCCGTCCGTCCCCCTCCCCCCACCACGTGGCGCAAACACTTTTTGGCGTAGGTGGACGCCCGCTGCGGGCTGGGAGGATCTCCCGACCCGCACTAGTTCTCCGCCAGGTCTTCCGACCAAAAATCCTCCCGCCCCTCAGGCACCTAAAATCACCAGGAAGACCTGGACACCAGCAGCAGGGTGGCAAAGCCACTCTGCACGAGTGACTGAAAAGTCTGATTTTCCCTTGCTACCTGCCCCCAAGCACTCTAAATTCACAGGTGCTCCCCTTCCCAGGCGCCGCCAAAGGCAGGCTCCGAGAAGGCCTTTAACGAGTGGCAGCCTACCCCTCAGGGTAAAACGGCTGCCACTCAAACCAAAATCCAAAAAGTAAACATTTCAACACAAACTGAAACTGCTCCTCTCTCCTTGGAAAGAAGCGATGCTTCTTTCCAAACAGCACCAACCACCCGCACTTGCGGATCCCAAACCGACCTCATAGGTCATTATATGCAGTTTCAGTTCTCAAGTGACTTTGAAACGTCAGACGACAAAAGTCAGTCTGGCAACGAGCTGTCCGGGACAGAGACCGTCTCTGACACCAGCAGTGCTTCAGAGACGAGCTCTGCAAAAACTGTTATAAACTCTTCCAGAGCTCCCCTCCTGGAAACCCCCAGCCCCGGCTCCTCCAGCCCCGGCAGCTCACCCGTAGCAAGGAAAATTAGCTTTTCCAGACACTCCACCCCAGTTTCTCCTGCTAGCGATAGCAGCAGCAGCAGGTGCTCGTATAACCTTCGTAAGCGTAGATCCCCTAATCACAAACGTTAAAAACCACCATGGGTTCAATTCTGCAATGGAATACAAATGGCCTTATCGGGAAATTCCCGCTTTTTTCGTCAATATTTGCTGAGAAAAACCGGCACTAGCAGCATTACAAGAGACCCACTTTTTCTGATAAAGATAACGATAAATACAAAATCTCGGGTTACTCTTGGTATCGCCATAACGTAAACGCTGCTGTCCGTAAGGGAGGCACAGCCATCCTAATAGAAAATAGCATCCCACACAGTCACGTGCCTTTGGTAACATCACTAGACTGTGTAGCTATTAGCTTGAAAATACAACACGTCCAATTGACGGTTGTCTCAATATACATATCCCCTTGCGACCCTGATCCAACGGATCGGGAACTCGCACAACTATTTAATCAAATTAACGGGCCTTTGTTATTACTTGGAGATTTGAATGGTCACCACCCATCCTGGGGCAGCGCCACGCCAAACCGTAGAGGTGAAATTATATATGACGCAATAGGTTTTCAAAATTTAGTTATCCTAAATAACGGCGCACCAACCCGCCAAGCAACGCAAAGCGGACATTTAGACTCAGCCATTGATATTTCGTGCTGCACGCCTAGAATTGCGTCACTGTTTACCTGGGATGTCGAAGACAACCCAGGCATGAGCGATCACCTCCCAATCAAAATCAATGTCCCCCAAGGAGCACTCGACCGCGTTGATCTGTTTACCCCTTCCTGGAGTCTAAAACGAGCGGACTGGACAAAATTTGAGGCAGAGGTCGACCTCACACTGGTCACCGAAGGTGACCCACACTCGGCAGACATTGAGTTAATACTAAGAGCCATAAGCTCAGCAGCACAAGTAGCAATACCAAAAACCAAAGGACCCCGAAAGAAAAACGGAGCCCCATGGTGGAACGCAGAGACGGCACACGCCAAAGCTCAAATGATTAGAGCCCGCAAGGCATATGAGAGGAGGGCACACAGCCCTACTCGATCCGCACTTCGGGCAGCAAAAGAACACTTTCGAAACACGTGCAAGCGGGTTCAAAAGGACAGTTTCAACTCCTTTGCCTCCAAATTCAACCGCTTCACTCCCACCACCCAAGTTTGGAAAACCATTAGAGCTTTCTCTGCGAGGCGACCACCCCGTGGACCTTTCCCTCAGCTAGAAATAGCTGGCCAACCCATCACCGAACCTAAGGAAGTCATGGATAAATTCGCTGATCATTACGCCAGTGTCGCAGCTAATAACTCATACAGCCAGCGCTCCAAAGACCAGGCAGAATGGTGCAAAAAGCACACATTCATCAATTATGGTAATCAAGAGTATTATAATGTACCATTTACAATGACCGAGCTAAATTACGCCATTAGCAAGTGTGGAAACACTGCAGTGGGCCCTGACGAAATTCACTACTCTTTCTTCAGGCACCTCAGCCAAACAGCACTAAAGTACCTGCTTTCGGCCATTAACAACATGTTTCTTAGCGACTCTTTCCCCACATCGTGGCGAGAGAGTATTATCATCCCCCTTCCAAAACCTGGCAAAGAAAAAACAGACCCAAAGGTTATCGCCCAATTTCGCTTACTAGCTGTGCTAGCAAGCTTGTCGAGCGCATGGTAAACGTTAGACTTCACGAGATCCTCGAAAAGAAGCTTGATGCTATGCAATCAGGCTTCCGGCGCGGGCGAGCCACCACTGACAATTTGGTGAAACTAGTCAGTGACATCCAAAATGGCTTTTACAAAAAGCAAGTAACAATAGCTGCATTCTTAGACATTAAATCGGCGTTCGATCGCGTACAAAAAGACGCCCTGTTGTTTAAATTAAGCAAACTAGGAATTCGCGGCCACCTTGCAAAATTCATCGAAAACTTCCTCAAGGACCGAAAATTTAAAGTCCGTTGTGGCACCACATTCTCCTACCTGGCAACCCAGGACCAAGGCACACCCCAGGGTAGCGTTCTGTCCCCCACCCTCTTTTTAGTAATGATCAATGATCTCTTCGCCAAAAAGCTACCGCCTGGAATAAATTACCCCCTCTTCGCGGACGATGTCGCCATTTGGAAAGCCACTGCAATCGATACCAGGCGGTATAACGAACCAGAATTCCAACACGCAACTACACAGTTGCAGGACAGCTTAAACGACATCGATAATTGGTGTAGCTTAATGGGTCTATCACTCTCGGCGGAAAAATCATCAGTCGTTGTCTTTGCCAGAGCGCATTCCAGACACGACCCTCCACGGCTCCAAATCTCGGGTAAACCTATTGAATGCACCAATAGCTTCAAATTCTTGGGCGTCACCCTAGATTCCCGATTGAGTTTCAATGAGCACATCACCAAAGTCGTCTCTAGCTGTCAAAAGCGAGTCAACATTCTCCGCATGCTCGGCGGCACAGAGTATGGCGGGGATCGAAAGACCCTGCTTATGCTCTACAAGTCCCTGATTCGGTCCATTCTCGAATATAATTCGTTCGTTTTTGACTCGACGAACAAGACCAATAAATTAAAGCTAGAGCGAGTCCAAAACGCCAGTATCCGGGCAGCCACAGGCGCGCTCAGAGAATCCCCCATCACCAGCCTACTAACTGATAGCGGGCTGTGCCCACTACAGACAAGACGCGACGCCCAGCTTATTTCTTACTACATCAAGGTTCAATCCACCGAAAATCACCCGGCAAAACAATGTTTTGCCCATCCCAGACGAGCAAATAAAGCCACTCTACAGAAGTGGCCCCCATTTAAGCACAGAGTAGCGAAAACCCTGGAAAGCCTAAATCTTGCACTGCCAGCGACATTAGGCAAACCCCCACTCTCCCGCTTCTGGACTCGAAAAGAGCCCAAAGTGGAATTTCTCTTCACTTCCCGTAAAACGGACTTCTCAGAGGAAGAAGTCTCCCAAAAATTCCTAGAGTTCCGATCTTGTAACGCGGAAAAGACCTTTATATTTACAGACGGCTCCAAAATAGGCGAAAAAGTAGGCCTCGGCATCTGGGGGCAAAACATTTGCCTTCAGAAAAGACTTCCGGACAACTGCTCCATCTTCACAGCCGAGGCTGTTGCCATCCTAAATGCATTAGCCATAATCAGAACCCAAAATATCAACTCAGCCGTCATCTGTTCAGACTCTAAATCTGTCCTGCAGGCCATCAGTAACGTAGTCAACCCCAGCCACCACGTTATAGCAGATATTCAGAAAGGTATCGATGATACCCCTGATGTCTCTTTTCTTTGGATCCCGGGCCACTGCAAAATTCAAGGAAATGAAAAGGCCGATGAGCAGGCAAAAAGTCCCTAGAACTTAGAGAGATCGAACCCTTAAAGTGGTCTGGAGACGATAGCAAAGCTCTCCTCCAGGACACCATCCGGAAGCAAATTCAACATAACTGGACCACAAACCACAGCGCCCACCTATTTTATATCAAGCCTAGCATCGGCTACTGGCCCAGTTCCAACCAAAAGAGTCGCAGGCGCGAGGTTATTCTAACCAGACTCAGAAATGGACACACAAAATTAAATGCCTATTGGAACGCGGGTACCTGTGGTACCTGCGACGCAATGGAGAATCCCCATCACATTCTCATCGATTGTCCCCAGCACAATACCCATCGGCAACCCATGCTAGATTACTGCCGAATCCAAAACATCCCTGTAGACCTAAAAACTCTGCTCGGTAACGACCATCCTGAACTTCTCGAAAAAGTCTTTACATTTCTTAAGGACTCTGGGCTAGAGAAGTTTCTATAAATCACTCCTCCCAGTATATATGATGAGGGTGCATGGTGCACCCCAAAGTAGGACTTGCCTATTTTCTAATCATAGCTGATCCACTGCGAAATTTAAGCAATAGTTTTGTAACCTTTAAATGGTTCATTGTAGGCTAAGGTTAGGTTATGTTAGGCTAACTTTGAAATCAGGTTAGGTTAGATAGGTTAGATTTCTTCACCGCAGTGATACCTTTCACTGCGGGTCTATACTAACCACACCTATACTCTTACTAACAATCTAACTATCCTCTCACACTTCTTTCTCTGCGGCGGCTGCCCAGCCGAAGAGGGGAGCTGCAACTTCACCTCCGGGTTGCAGGGTAAATCGCGGCACCCTGGCCAGGTGTTTAGCGCACTTTCTAAAATACGAAATTATTGAGTTAACGGAGGCTTTCGAGTAACGTATACAAGCGGACATCAATAGCTGACACACAAAATTCTAAATTCTAAATTCCAAATTCTAAATTTCAAATTCTAAATTCCAAATTCTAAATTTCAAACTCTAAATTTAAGGTCTTCAGCCACAGAAATAACCTTCGCACTCTGCGGGTCTAAACTTATTAAAAGACCTCCCTTGGCATGGCTATGCCATTGCCACGACCGTCCATTTGCAAGCTAAAATATCTTGCAACCCATTACTTGAAATAACTCCCATTGCTTTAACAGACTAACGTAGCTTACCCTCACACAAAATTCTAAAAATTCTCCCACACACTCCTTTAGAGGCGGGCAAAGGTGCTATGCACAGAACGCCTAATAAAAAGCCATTGACTGACTGACTGACCGAAGACCTGATCGAGGCCATAGCCAAGTACGGTGGTGCAAACATCAAATATGTTTGCACAAAATGCAGGGTTGGGCACTCATCCGCTAAGAGTAGGTCCCCCTCGAGCACAACTGAGGCCCACATGTCCGACCTAATCCAATAGCTTTTCCAGCAGATGAAAGGCATCTGCCAAGTTGTGAACGAATTATCTGTCCAGGTAAAAATCTTTTGACCCCATCTGTAAAAACATCTTTGTTGGCAGCCCAGTCTAGTGACTCCGTCCCATCCACTCAAAACCCAATCCAGCATGCTTCATCCTTCCAAACAACCATCCAGAATGAGATCAAAGAGATGCGAGAAAGGGAGAAGCGTCGCTCCTTCATCATTGTGAGGAGAGTGACTGCCTCCTCACCTAGAGATTTTGAAGGCAAGTTCAGTGAAATTGCCTGTGAGCTGGTGGGAAAGGATATCTCACTCACTGATGTGTCCTCTATCTTCAAGCACCCTGGCATCTTTCGTGCTAGAGTTGTGGATGATGATGATCGCAAGGCACTCCTTGACAAGGCCAAAACCTTGAGAGGATCCTCCAATGAAAATGTTTTCATCACCCGAGACCTCACCTATGCTCAACGAACTGAGCTTTTCAATAGAAGGCAGGCCCGCAGAACCCAGGAATCCAACAGTCGTGCAACATTGCCAGCACCTGGGACAGGTCAGCCCGAGGGAGCTTCCTCAGGTGCCTCCGTCCCAGATTCCTCTTCTCGAAATCCAGCTTCTGCCCTGCCTGCCAACCAGGGAAACTAAGACCATCCACTGCCTCATCAGTAATGATAAAAATAGCCAATGTAAATGTAAATGGTCTATGTTCAAAGCTTAAACTTGTATCTGAAAGCATTGTCTCCTTAGATCTTGATATTGTGTGCATTACAGAATCACATTTAGTGTCCTATATGAAGGACTCTTTTGTTCAAATACCAGGCTTTGTTCTATTAAGAAGTGATACAAATAGCTCAGTTCACAAACATGGTGTTTGTGCATTTTTGAGGAAGGAAATAATGACTGATGTTGCTATGAAACCTTTTCCCAATGTGTTAGTATTTCGCTTATCATCTTACAATGTTTATGTCCTTGTTGCGTATCGCCCCCCATCAAACACTCCGGCTGACAATGTGCAGTTGACAACCTTCATCAGTGATTTTTGCTCAAACAAGGAAGTAATTATTGTTGGAGATTTCAACCTGCTTAATCTAAGTTGGGGTTCTGACAGCCCAGGTGTGCAGTGCTCACCAATGGAGACAACTTTTCTCGAAACATTCAATACTCTGGGTCTTACTCAGTGGGTTACTGACCCCACCTTCCCAAGATCTGGCAACATCCTAGACCTTGTCCTGTCAACAGAGCCAGACCGTGTGGGATCCCTGTATGTTTTGTCACCTATGCCTGGATGTGACCATTGCCCCCTAGTATTTGACTACATATTTTCTTCTGATAAGGACATTGGGAAGCATGCGGCCCTTCCACAGAGAGCATGGCAGAGGGGAAGATACCCTGCCATTCGGGCAAGATTGAGAGAATTTGACTGGGAGTATGAATTATCAGATCTTGATGCTGAAGATTCTCTGAACTGCCTCACTAATGTCGTCACCAGCCTTGTGAATGAGTTTGTTCCCGTGAAACCCCCTGGGAACCCAAAACCCCCTGGTTCATAAGGCCAACCACCAGCCTTATCCATAGGCGCCAACAAGCTTGGTGCCATTACAAAGCTGCCAGACAAAATTTTGGACGATATTCCAACGCAGCCTCATCTGCTTATGCAGCATTCTCAGTGGTCAACCGTGCCTACAGAACCCATGCAGTCCAGTCACAAGCTAACTATGAGAGCAGTTTGATATCCCACTTTAAAGAATCTCCTAAAGCTCTTCATACATATTTGAGGAACAAAAAAGTTGGTTGCCCCTCGGTTGGTCCTCTAAGATTGGCACCAGGTACACTTAGTGACGAGCCAAGAACCATGGCAGAAGCTTTTGCAGCCTCCTTCTCGTCAGTCTTTACAAGATCTTTGACAGGAGACCCAGTCGCCCACCAGGAATTTGATGGGATACTTGGAGACATATCCATTACTCTTGATAATGTGCTTAAGGCGTTGCATGGGCTTGATGGCAACTCTGCAATGGGTCCAGACTGTGTGCATCCCCTGCTCTTAAAGAACTGTGCTCCTGAATTTGCCTATCCATTGTACATTATATACAGTAGATCTTTACAGGAAGGCAAAGTCCCCACTGCCTGGAAGTCATCCCTTATTCTACCAATTTTCAAGAAGGGAGCTAGGTATGATCCCCTGAATTACCGCCCCATAAGCCTAACATCTGTTTGTTGCAAAACCTTGGAGAGATTAGTGGCCGCACACCTGACAGACTATCTGGAGAGTAATAATATACTCACTACACACCAATTTGGCTTTAGGTCAGGCCGCTCCGCGATGGACCAATTGCTGCTGGTATATGAAACAGTATCTAGATTGACAGACAAAGGAGCAATATGTGATGTCATCTTGTTTGTTTTCAGCAAGGCTTTTGATGTTGTTTGTCACAGCCTGATAATTGCCAAACTAGACTCCCTTGGAATTCAAGAAAATGTACTTCGCTGGATATCCTCATTCCTTACTGACAGAAAGATGACCGTAGGTGTAAAAGGATGCCTTAGTTCTGAAAAAGATGTCCCTAGCGGAGTGCCCCAGGGCTCCGTCCTGGGCCCCCTGCTGTTTTTAATCTACATCAATAGCATTGCATGCCAGTTGACCTCAAGCTATAAGATATTTGCAGATGACTTGAAAATATATGCTTGTGTAAGTGAGGATTCCCTAAGATCTCAGGACAGCCATGCCGCCTCCACCCAGGATGTTGAAAATGATATTGACATCCTGCATCGTACTGCTCTCTCATGGGGCCTACATATGAATTCCAAGAAATGTGCAGTAATGCGATTTTCTCGACCACGGAATGACTTCCTTAATCCTGCATACATCCTAAATGGGTCTCCGATACCGACAGTATCCTCCCACATGGACCTTGGTGTCACTGTGGACACTGATCTCAAATTCCACACCCATATTCACACTGTGACTCACAAGGCCGGTGGCCTGGCTCAGAGTTTCTTAAAGTCAACAGTTTGCCGTACTAAGGATTTCATGCTTTTCCTGTTGACCTCTCATATCCGCCCCATAATTGAGTATTGCTCATGTGTATGGTACTCAGGTTACGCCACCGACATGTGCTTGCTAGAAAACATTCAGAGGCGTTGGACGAAACAGATAGATGGACTTGGACTGTTGAGCTATAGTGAACGCCTGCATGCCCTCGACTTGTATTCTGTACAAGGCCGACTTCTACGATGCCAATATGATACAGTGCTGGAAAATGTTTAACGGGAAGTCTTGCTTGTCGCCCAATGAGATCTTCGGGCCTCTGTCTGCCAATTCTAAGACCAGGGGTCACCGTCATCGAATATTCGTGCAGAGACCCAACACTGATGTTAGAAAACGTTTGTTCTCCGTGAGATGTGTACCGATGTGGAACTCCCTGCCTGAAGAAGTGGTTTCTGCACATGATCTTCATACTTTCAAGGGCCTATTGGCCAGGTCCATTGGAGATAAGCTCTATGAATTCACCTGAACTGGTCGTAACTGATCTGTACTGGTCTTGTATTCTCACTTATTTGATTTGATTCACTAGGTAGGCTATATGTGCTTCTTGTCAATATGTTGTATCCAATTCTAGCTCTTGTGTCTGATCTATTGGAAGGCGCACACTTCCAGTCCTCTAATATGACTAAATGCGTTGCTATGGCCTCTTGGACTGGCGCGCCTAAAGGGGTGGTTTCCTTTGTCCTTCTGTTACTCCTTTGTCATTCCTTTCTCTGTGCCAGAAGGAAACAAATCAGGTAAGAAATCAGGTAAGATTGGTGCCAATTTTTGGTGCCTGGCTGTGCAGGAATTTTAAATGGCTGGTGCGACACGTCTGACCTGCTGCCACACTTTGCAGACTGGCTGGGGCAGAATGTGATCTTCCCTGGTGAGCTTCACAAAACACATATAACTCACCTCTCAACCCACTCCTTTAAAGTTTAAATGTAGCTCTCAAGTAAGATACGCTATCAAACTCATACATTACATATACATTCATCACAGCTTGGCCTAAATTCAACTACCAGAAGCCATATTCTTGGGCTGAGACTGCTGTTGTTGTTGAGAGGCTGAGACTTCATGGAGGGACATGCTACTACACTGCCGACTCCAACTGCCAAAACTCAAAATCTGAACCGTTGCAGTAACTGCTTAGCTTTTTAGTATGCTAAAAGGTTACTACCTTTTCTACAAATTTGTATCGTTTGATGAGGTTTCGTTTACTAGAAACTGTTTTATTAGACTTTTTGTTAACCGGAAGTAGGGTCGGTTACTTCCAGAACTAGGTGCCAAAACCTAACTTACGAAAGAATGTAACAATCGCTTAGAAAATCTCTATGCCGACCTAAAAATAGTAATGCTTGAAATTTGTACCTTTTCACGATGTTTCTTTTAATGGCAACTGTAAAATTATAGGTTAAAATTACACTACTTTTATTACGGCGGAATAATTTTCGGTGCCGTTAGTGTTCATGCTACTGCCAAAACTCAAAATCCGAACCATTGCAAAAACTACTTAGCTTTTTCGTCTTAAAATATATGTCTGCCTTTTCTACAGATTTTTATCTTTTGGTGAGGTTTCGTTGGCTAGAAACTGTTTGATTAGACTTTTTGTTAACCGGAAGTAGGATCTATGACTACCAGAGCTGGGTGTCAAAACTCAACTCGTGAATAAATACAACAATCGCTTAGAAAAGCTATATAACGAGCTAGAAATAGTCATTTTTAAAATTTGTAGCTTTTCAGGATGTTCTTTTCCAGGACAACTGTAAAATCATAGGTAAAAACCTCACTACTTTTATTACAGCGGAATACTTTCTGTTGCTCTTGGTGTTCATGCCCGGAACCGAAAATTGCATACCAGATCAGAAATAACCCAGCATTCTTCCCCATATCCCAAGATATCAACAATTCCCCATACCAGGAGCAAGGGCGTACTTAAAACGTTGTGAACACAAGAAACAACGACAGCGCATAGGCGGATTCAGGACTTCCGGCGGTGGGGGGGGGCACCATCCGGAACAGGGGACACCACTTTTGACCGGCAAAACCTATCAGGTGAGCACAAAATCGTATTGGTGGGTGCTGATTTTCGCAACCGGAGCGGGGATGGGAAGCTACATTTCAGGGGGGCGACATAGACCTTGCAGGGGGCGACGAGGGCTGATCGGGGGAGGGCGCGGGACCTCTGCCCCCTGGATTCGCCTATGCGACAGAGGCGTGCTAAGACTGCTGGAAAGGGGTGCAATTGGAAAAGGCGTTCAAACGAGACTGCTGGTAACGAGATGTATTCTACAGAGGCGTGCTCAGAATGTTAGGAAAAGGGTACAGTTGGCAAAGGCGTGTCCAGAAGACTGCTAGTAGGAGCATGTAATGCAGACAGGCGTGTTCAGAGTGCTAAAAAGATATATAGTACAAAAGCGATCTCAGAGTGTTGGAAAAGAGTACATTGTACAGAGTGGTCTCAGACTGTTCGGAAGGGGTTGCAAGTGGAAAAGGCGTCTCCAAAAGACTGCTGGTGGGGATAATTTATTCAGAGGCGTGTTCAGAAAGCTGGGAAGAGGTGCAATTGACAAAGACGTGTCCAGATCAGTGGCGTAGCCAGAGGAGTCGTTGGGGATCACGGACCCCCTTGGGCAGATCTTGTGCACTGGAAAACACGAGCATTGAACTGGAGGGCCCCTGAGCTTGGTCGCACGGGACCCCCGAACTTAGTTTCAGAGGGCCCCTGGGCTTGATCTCAGGGGCCCCGGAGCTTAGTGTACGACTGCCCTCCGAGCTTAATCTCGGGGACCCCGAGCTTAACACGCGCATTGACGGGGGGTGGGTACCCGCCCCCCTCGGGTTTTTCGGAGACAGCAGAAAAACGGCGGCGCGTAGCGCCGCCGTACTTGGTATACCTTTTCCCTAATCATTTTTACAACTTCTGTGAAAATTTCAAGGTTAGGTCATCTCAGGTCAGGTCACCAGTACAGGTCAAGTGATCGGACCTCAAAAAAGTTTAAGATAACATAGGTCGGAGCAGGGCGAACTTATCCGATTGAAACTCATATCACATAATGGTCCCACTGAGTTCTCTAAAATATGTTCTGGTATTTTTTATATCGATGACCTAAGGTCAGGTACGAGGCATGACCTCTCTATTGGAAATACATGGAAAAATTGTTTTTACGGAATAACTCAGTAACGGATGGTGATATAGCATTTATTTTAGATGCATTAGACTCGCCTGGGCTTTGCGGTTCTAATGATATTCATTTTATATAATTTGACCCCGACCTGACCTCAGGTCAGGTCAAAACCTTGATTTGACCTAGCAAGGTCAAATTATATATCATGCGATTCGGCTTGCTCAGAGGATTCATATAGTTTAAGTCGTTTTGCTCTATCCTTACTTGTTCAGATGTAATGGCCGAAAAACTGAATTTACATGTTATCCCTATGACGGGCATGTTTTGACCTCTCGTGACCTTAAATGTGACCTGAAAAAAATGGTTCAAATGTTTTCGGTGGAGAAGTGGATTGGCAGCCCAACGCTGTTTACCGTTTTTCGCTACCTACCGTGGTTCTCGAGATCTTAGGGGGGGGCGGCCGCCCCTCCCGTCAATGCGAAGGTGGCTCAGACCCCCCGTCAATGCGCGTGTTAATGTCAGATTGCCCTCCAAACTTGATCTCGGGGTCCCCGAGCTTGGTCTCAGTGGCCCTTGGTTGGTCTCGGGGAGTTCCCCGAGCCTGGTCTCTGGGGTACTCCGGTATCGAGGGCTGCGAAGTATCAAACATTGATCTTGGGGCCAACTGAGCTTGGTCTCAGGGGGCCCCGAGTTGGTCATAGAGACCCCGAGCTTGGTCTCTGGGGTCCCAAGCCTGGTCCCACGGACCTTTTCTTCTTTGTCCCACCAGCCTTTCGATCTTGATCTCACGGGCCTTTCGATCTTGGTCTCAGGGGCCCCGAGCGTGGGGTCAGAGGTCCCTTGAACTTGGTCTCAGGGACCCCAAGCTTGGTCTCAGGTGCCCCCTCCCCCCGAACTTTGTTTCAGGAAACCCCCGAGCTTGGTCCCAGGGGACCACCGAGCTTGGTTTCAGTGGCCCGAACTTGACCTCAGGGGCTCCCCGAGCTTGGTGTCAGGGTCCCTCGATCATCGCTATCGAGGGCTCCGGATTAGCGAACATTAACATCGGGGGCACCTGAGCTTGGTCTCAGGGGCCCTGAGTTGGTCTCAGGGTTCTGAACTTGGCCCAGGGGCCCAAATTGGGGCCCTGGGATCTTAGTATTAAGATCTTAAGAAGGCCCGTGGGGATATTATTCCCCCGCAGGGGGACCGATTTTCATCTGCCGGACTTGTTGGCACCTGCTGACTGGTCCGGCACATGGATAATTGGGTACGGGATGTGACGACACCCGCGACCCCAGTTGGCAGGATGGGTTTCGCCCCCCCCGCCTTCGGGCGAGAGGCCAAATCGAAACTGCCATCCTCATCCTTTCTTGGTCTTCCTAAATTCAAATCCCACCAACTCCTTGTTCCTTTTCCTCTTCTTTCCTTATTTCCTTGTGTATCCATGCCTTTCCACCCGTATCCTTTCTGTCCACTCCTAAACACCCCTCCTATCCACTGTCTGCGATGTCTAGCCCGGCGTGTCTCCGTGGGTGGCGGGGATGTGTGCACTCTTGCTCGTCTTGAGTGTGGACACCTCGGTCGCGTGCGGTGCGCGGCTGGCCTGGACATCGCAGACCGACCCTCTTCCTTTTTCCAACCCATAACTTCCCAGTTACCCACTTTTTCCCAGTGTCATGGGCGTCCCCGCACGTGCCTATGATTCCTGGATGGTCTGGGTGTATGTGGGCCTTCGGCTCGTGTGGCTGACGATTGGATCCCTCTAATCGCCGGCCCTGCAAGCCGGGGGCTCGCTTCTCTCGGACCAGCCGGGAATCAGTTGTGACGAGCAGGTGGTAGTCGCCTGCTCCAATGAGGCCGTGTGGGGGCGCCTGTCTTTTTAAGGTGAGCTGCGCACCGACCCGTACCCCGGAATGAAGGAGTCCTGGTAGCTGAGCTGAGGTAGGCGCTGTTATGGTTCGTGTGCCTCTAGCAACACTCTACTTTGGTCTGGATTTCCACAAGGGCGGGAACTCTTGAAGGCATCGACAAGAGTAGCAGCATTGTAAAAGTCTGTCGGCCTTTGGTGGGGCTCGGCTACCCCTCCCTCCTTGGGTGAGGTCCCGACTTCACCCGGGGAGGGAGGGGTGTCCGCGCCCCGCCCGGGGTCGTCCAGGCTAGGTGCAGGGGGGGACCGTCGTCGGGGCAGTGGGGGTTTGGTGAGTCTCTCTCCCCCTCTGTAACGGCGGCGTCTCCCCCGTATAGCCAGCCCGTGCGTCGTTTCGCCCTGTAGCACCCTCGTTGGAAGGGGGCGCACGTGGCTGGCTGAATTCAAACAATACCTCCATGGATACCTCTAACCTCGAAAACCCCCTCCCCTCACATCCTCGTCTGTACCAGATCAGTCCAGAGCCGGACCTCTCCGACCTCCACCAGGAGGAGGTACTGCACTGAAAGCTCTTCACCCGACGAATCCACGCGTGCTGGTCATGAAGGGACTGGAATTCAGTCTCGGCGCACTATCCTCGTTCCAGAAAAAGGAAGCATGTGACCGTCTTGGAAATATTGTACGCTGCGATAGTCTGAGGGATGGTGCGTTGGAGCTGGAGTTTGCGGACCCAAAGGAGGCAGAACGGGCACTACACACGACGCAAATATCGTTCTCTAAGCGAGTAAACGGGAAGAAAACATCAGTCTCATTCAAGGTCACTTGCGAACCACACAAAACAAAGAACTTCTCGAAAGGTGTTATCCGGTGTCCAGAGCTGAGAGGCGTGTGTGATGATGAGATTGTCGATGGCCTTGCTGATTTTTATGTTGTTGATGCGCGACGCATGAAGACAAGGAGAGGTTCTGAGATAGAGGAAAGCGATACAATTGTTCTGACATTTGACAAGTCCGACATTCCCCACCACATATATGTAGGATACCTCCGAATTGGCGTCCGATTGTTCATCCCGTCACCCATGAGATGCTTTAGATGCCAGCGCTACGGTCACACCACCACCACATGTAGGGGCAAGCGCGTATGTGCCAGATGTGGATCCAGCGATCACGTTGCCGATGACTGCTCAGCCAATAAATACTGTGTTAACTGCGGCGAGGGTCAGCTCCCTCACTCTGCTACTGACCGCGACTGCCCTTCACTTCAAAAGGAAAAAGAGATCATGGCAATTAAGGTTAAAGGTCGCCTGAACTTCCGAGAAGCCCGTGAAGCCTACGAGGCCCGCCACCCGCGGAAAAAGTACTCTGATGCAGCTTCGGTGGGACCGCCACCACCATCACGGATGACCCCGGAGGAGGTCATCCGATCCCCTGACCATGGCGGACTTCGTCCGCCTGGCAGGTAAGATGGGGCTAGTCATCTCTGGCCAGCCCGTCGCCCCGGCACCTGAGCCGACGGCGGCACCTCCTCCAAAACCCCCTCCCTACGGGACGGGGACCGGGAGCGGGACAACACTCCCGCTTTTATTTCTCCACCTCCAGCTCCCGCTGGGGGCGGGGGGCGGGGATCTGACCCTGCCCTTGAACACCAGCCGACTACGGCTGCTGGCCAGTCTCCCAGCGGCGAATCCCCGCCAGACTTGGAGGGCTGGACAGTGGTGGGACGAAGAGGCAAACCCTCTCCCAGGGGAGGCGCCGCCCACTGTCGCCCATCAAACCACCTGCTGGAGGCACTGGCTCAGCGCCGCTGCACCCGTCCACGTCCGACACAGACCTAGCGCCCACACAACCTCTCTCCCAGACTCAGTCGTCCACGGTGGCAGCAGTCCGCAAGAATTTTGAAGCTTGTTCCCGGGGAAGGTCCCCGGTTAAGCGTCCGGCTGAGAGCCCCCCCCCAGCCAACCGCAAACCTTGAGGGCACGCGGAAACTCGCTGGATACCGGACGAGGTCGTGGTCCGGTCCGTAACCGGCTCGGCGGCCCCTCGCCGGCACCATCTAGGGGCTCATACGGGGGCTGCGGTCCCCCTTGGAAGGGTTAGGCCGACTTATGTACTATTTAACAACCCCGTTTCTTTTAATATTTATGACATCAATCATACAATGGAACTGCCGAGGTTTCCGAGCTAACTTTTCAGACCTACAACACATTTTAACCCCTCAGTTATATGCCTCCAGGAGACGAAGCTGCCTCCTGTGGCTGCCGTTGACATAAGAAATTATCAAACATTTAGAAAAGACATTTTTAGTTCTACAATCGCGTACGGTGGTGTTATGGTTGCGGTGCACCATTCCACCCCATGTCACCATATAGCCTTAATCACAGGGCTGCAGGCAGTAGCTGCCCGAGTGGACTTTGGATTTTTAAAATTGACAATTTGCTCAATTTACCTTCCACCGGGCTGCAGTCTAAACATCAATGACCTAAACAACATAGTAGATCAGCTTCCAGCCCCATTTATACTAATAGGTGATTTTAATGCTCATAGTCCTGCTTGGGGTGAACCCGCCGGTCGCTCGGGCCCTCGGGGCCGAACTGTAGAGCGTTTTCTTCACCTAAATTCCCTTTGTATCCTAAACACTGGTCGCCCCACTCATATAACCTTTCCATCTGGCTCTTGCTCGGCCATAGACCTTTCTGTCTGTTCCCCTTCCCTCCTCAGCCAGTTCCAATGGAACACTCTCGATGATACTTTCGGCAGCGATCACTATCCTATCGTTCTTAAACCAGTCCGGCCACGTGCTCCAACAAGCCTACCGATCCGCTGGAACATGCGTTGCGCGGACTGGGCTGGCTTTGAGGGTGCATGCGGTCCGGTGGACCTCCCCATAGAGGGGGCCTCGGCAACTCAGGCAGTTAGTAAGTTCAACGACATGGTTATCACGGCCGCTAAGGTTTTTATACCCATGACATCAAAAAGGCTTAGGCATATTCCTGTTCCGTGGTGGAACTTGGAATGTAAAAATGCCATTTTGAAAAGGAAACGGGCTTTGCGTATTTTCAAGAAGCATGTTACTAATTCCAATCTGATACTCTTTAAACAGGCTAGAGCATTAGCTCGCCGAGTCGTGTTGAACTCCAAACGAAGGTGGTGGATATCATACGTAACCATAGTAAATCGTTTCACTCCCACAACACAGGTCTGGAACCGAATCCAGAGTATCCAGGGGAAGCGCAGATCTACACCCGCCCCGGTCTTGGTAGAAAACAATGCGAGGATCACTGATCCAGTGACGGTCGCAAACCGAATGGCGTCTGCTTTCAATACCAGATGTAGCACAGCAAACCAGAACGTCGAGTTTCAACGTTTTCGCAGACGAGAGGAGGCGAAATCTGTCCATTTCGGCACCAACAACACTGACTCGTATAATACACCATTTACCATGCCTGAACTTAAAAATGCTCTCAATAAATGCAAATCAGTTTCACCAGGACCGGATCTGATAACCAACTCAATGTTGCACCACCTCCCTGATCGGTCTCTTGTCTGCCTCTATAATAATTGTTGGGGTTTAACGACGCTCCAACTGCCAGGGTCATACGGCGTCGCCAACTCTCATCCTGTTGGAAGGGATTTTGGGGATCAGATCGACTTATTCAGAGGCTCCACCGGGACTTGAACCCGGGACCGGTGGCTTAGAAGACAAGGGTGCTATCCACTAAGCCACCTCATCCCCTCATCTTGTCTGCCTCCTGGACATCTTCAATACGATGTGGATTAACTGCGATTTCCCGGAACAGTGGCGCGAGGCCATAGTCATCCCTATCCTGAAGCCGGGAAAAGACGGCAACACTCCTGACGACTTCCGCCCAATCTCGCTCACATCATGCGTAGGAAAGCTTTTTTGAAAGAATGGTAAATACCCGTTTAATTTGGTTTCTTGAAAACAATGGCCTTCTCACGAACATACAATGTGGTTTTCGGCAAACCCGTAGTACAATCGACCATTTACTGACACTTGACGCCAGCGTTCGCGAAGGCTTTGCAAGAAAACATCATACCGTTGCTATATTTTACGACATTAAGCACGCCTATGACTCAGCTTGGAGGCATGGCATTTTGCAGAAGCTGTCAGGACTTGGAATACGGGGCCGCATGGGCTGGTTTCTCTCCAACTTCCTTAAAGACCGTCGTTTCCGCTTTAGAATCGGTGACATACTGTCAGCACAGCACACTCAGGAAAATGGCACGGCCCAGGGGATCTGTTTTATCTGTGACGCTCTTCGCAGTCGCCATAAATGATGTTTCAGACGGTCTGCCTTCAAACGTTAAGTGTGCATTGTTTGTTGACGACCTTGCTATGTGGACCACATCGTCCTCCACTGCTGCAGCACAGAGACAACTGCAGATTGGAATTGACAAGCTCCAACGGTGGAGTGACAAAAATGGGCTGCAATTTTCTACCGAGAAAACAAAATGTCTCCACTTTTGCAGGAAAAGGAATGGCTGTGACGATCCCCACCTCACTCTCTATGGACAAAGGATTAATGTTGTTGAAGAAGCGCGTTTTTTAGGTGTACTGTTTGACCGGAGACTGACGTACATTGCTCATTTCAAAAAGCTGAGGGAGAGCTGCTTTAAAGTCCTGAACATTTTCAAAGTCTTGACTAGGATGCGATTTGGAGCGGACCGCAAAACCCTCCTAATGCTCTATAGATCATTAGTTAGATCGAAGATCGAATACGGGTCTATTGTGTATGAGTCAGCAACGGAGAGTGCCAAACGGATGCTAGACGCGATTCACCACCACGGTATCAGGATCATAACGGGTGCCTTTCGCACGTCACCGATTTGTAGCCTACTGGTTGATGCAAACGAGATGCCCCTTGCGCTACACCGACGTCTATCATCCATGAAATATGCCTTAAAGATCAAACAGTTTCCAAACCACCCAGCCTATCCGAAACTTTTTTCGGAAGTGCCGCAGCGCCGCGCCGGCGCCATCCCAGCTTCAGCACGGCTCCCTGGGCTTAGGGTGTGTGAGTGGCTAAACGAAGCTGGCATCGACCTTGGCCAGATTGAGACGTACCATGTCCCGTCGGTAGAGCCATGGGTGCTACCGGAGGTCAAAATTGACACAACCTTGCTCGCTATTACGAAAGATTTACCGCCTCAAGCAGTTCAACAGGTTTTCCGGGACCATCTCCACAGCACATACCCGGAGCATAGCGTACTCTACACAGATGGCTCCAGGAGTGGAAATGGCACTGGATGCGCGTTCGTAACCGAGTATGTGGAAAGGCCATTCACATTACCTGGGAGTGCATCGGTTTTTACTGCCGAACTGTACGCTTTATTTCGTTGCAAACAGTTTCTAGTAAACGAAACCTCACCAAAAGATACAAATTTGTAGAAAAGGTAGTAATCTATTAGCATGCTGAAAAGCTAAGCAGTTACTGCAACGGTTCAGATTTTGAGTTTTGGCAGTTGGAGTCGGCAGTGTAGTAGCATGTTCCCTTTGAAGCAAAGGTTAGTCTGCTAGATCTACCGCAGGTCTCGTAGCCTTAGAAATCTCCAAACTCCTTTAGAGCAGAATCTCCGATGCCTATTCCCAGCGGTGGATCCAGCGCAGAGACCACCCTAAAAGGAGGGGGAGAACCGCCGATCAGTGACGTACCATAGGTGCTGAAGGAGTCTTGGCTGAAAGATTGTTTGGCACATAGGCGGATCCAGGGGGGGGCAAGGGGGGCACGTGCCCCCGATCGACCCTCGGCGCCCCCCTGAAAGGTCGATGGCGCCCCCCTGAAATGTCGCTTCCCACCCTCCCCCAGGATGCGAAAGTCGGCGCCCACCGATAGGATTTGGCGCCCACCTGATAGCTTTTGCCGGTCATAAGTGGCGCCCCCTGGTCCGGATGGCGCCCCCCCGATCCGGATGGCGCCCCCCGGGAAGGTGCCCCCCGATCGGCAATCCTGGATCCGCCTATGGTTTGGCAGGCTTTAGCCGTCGATGTTTTTTGCTGTTTTTTTCACTTTTGAGACTTGGAACCTGGAAGCCGTTTGATTCAACGGGGAAGTTGGTGTTCCCTGGAATAAGAACTGAGACCAAGCGTAATCTAGACGTTTGATCTTTGGCCCCACACCACCAGCGTCAGAGCAAGCGGAGAGGAATACGCGGAATCATAGGCGTAGGAACGGGGTGGGCCAGGGGGCCATGGGCCCCCAATATTCATGATTCTTAACCATTAACCCTATGGCGTTGACTGGAAAGAAATGACTTCAAAATGTCCACTGGCCCCAAATATTCTGTATGTTCCTACGCCTATGCGCGGAATACACGGCAGAACGCTAAACTAAAGTATGTTGGACCTTCCCCGGCAGCATCTTTGCTGCATCTCTGCTGGCCCAGCAGTGCTGGGCACTTCGACCGGTAGTGATGTGATCCGGCCGCAGTGGTGGATCTAGCCGGGTGGTTTGGGAGGGGCAAATCAAAGTCGAAAAGCAAAAAAACGTCGCGCAGTGCGAAACTGCTTTACAGTATGCCTTTTCGGTAAGATTTTGGGAACTGGCGATGAGGAAAGGCAAAAAACGTAATGGGGTGACAAATACCAACTCAAGATACTTTTTCTCCTATCCAAGCCCCAATATTTACACTGAACTTCACTAATTGTGTTTGAAGTTGAGAGTTGAGGCACCAAACTCTTGCTTACAAGCTAAAAAGGAGTCGGGGAAAAAGGAGGTCGATCGCTTTGGGGGGGGGCAAAAACATAGTTTCGCTCCCAGCTTTTCCGTTTGGGGGAGGCAATTGCCTTTTTTGCCCCCCTGGATCCACCACTGTCCGGCCGACTGTCTACGTTGTCTTGGCTGTTGTCCGCGTAGCTTTTACCATCCGGGGTGGCTTGTAGCGTCGGCCGGGCAGCGCTTTTCGGGGTGACCGGCCCGACCCGCCTGATTTATCGTGGACAGGGGTCGCTGTTAAAGGGAGTGTCTCATTACAAGACACTCACTAAATGTGTTTAAAAAAGAAGTGTTTCGTCACACTAACCCCTCTCGCCAATATCACGAGCCAGTGATACGAAGTGTTTCTGGAGTTATCTGGAAATCATTAGATGCTCCTTTTATCTGGCTACTGCTTGAGGCATTTAAAGCATTATGTGGCGCGTCCGTCCACGAGCGATGGTTTGTACGGGAAATCTTCATATGGTGCAGAATTTGTTGATGCTGTTGCAAAATTTTAGAGCGGCATGTGCTTAGATTTAGCTGGCTATATAGGGTATGCTGCAGGGCAATAATTAGATGTTCTTGGTTTGACATTCAGTGATGGTCAGAGGCATGTTTCCTCTTTGATGTGCGGTTTTTGTGTTAAGAGTCACTTTTAGATTCTCTAGGCAGGTTTGACGTATTTCAATTTCTCCTCGAATGATTGACATGGTTTGGAAGACTGTCCAAATATTTTAGTCATTAAAAATTCAATGGATTGACTGTGTTCTAGTTCTTGTGTACTGACTAGTAAGCAAGTCTGGTGCAATGACCGCAGAATCAAAGTGCATTGACGTGGTATATATTAACAGTGCTCTAGGTGCACTCTGAAGGTCTTCTTGTTCTCCATTTATCCAGATAGCCACTGAATTTCTGCTTGTAAAGGTATGTTTGCTCTGAGGGATCCGTTATTCCCCTGCTCAGACCACTCGCTGGTGGTGGGGCCGACAATTGATGGGTTGCAGGGTCTGTCCCTGCTGTTTGACCCAGTCTGCAGAATGTGGCAGATTTTGATGAGATCTCGTTGGAGCAGCCCCTCAGGGCAGACCTACCGATTTGGGGCAGCTTTTGGTCAAGCTTGGGGCAGAGGAGGGCTCTTGGGGCAGAAACTAGTACTTGGGGCAGGAATCAGTCCGGGTAATCACCGAGGGAAGAAGAACAAATAATTAAAAGTAATGTCAATCATAAGTTAAACTTGCACTGGAAAAGCTAATTTGTCTCAAAAGTGTCATATTTGTTGTCATGCAAAATATGGTTTAATATATACCACATAAAGGAAATTTTTCATTGCCATAAAATTCCCGAAAGTGAATAAAAAATTAGGCAATGGGCGCCTTTCAAAACTAAATTTAAAATTACATATTTTCTACATACCTTACCTTACCTTACCTACGGCTGTCGGAAATTTTGGAGGTCAAATGGCCCGCAGGTTCCGTTCTATGACAAGCTCAAATTAACAGAAGTCCTCATTTGGTCTTTCTCAGCCGGAGAGACTGAGTTGGAAACCACAGGCAGTCGCCTGTGGATGGGGGGTTGGTCAGTCAGGGACCTCATATCATAGGTGAGTCCAGTTTGAGTCCAGTCTTGCCTTGAACTGTTCGACAGTGCAGGCTTCAACCACGGACACTGGGAGCGAGTTCCAGGCATTTACAATGTGACACCTAAAGGCAGTATGGCGAACTCTGGATGTGGCAGTAGGCTTAACCAGCTTCCAGGGGTGGCCACAGGTGTGCGAGGTCCTGTCCAGACTGGGAAACAGTGTTGGGTCCTGGTCAACAGCCCTGTGTAGGAGTTGATAGGTCCTAATCATATTGCCTCAGCGTCTTCTATAGTATAACGCTGGAAGCTTGAGAGCTCTCAACCTTTGCGGGTATGAAAGTCACCTGATAGAACTGACCAAACGTGTGGCACTGCGTTGCACTTTTCAAGTGCTCTCTCGTCAGCACAATTGAAGGGGCCTCAAGTAGAATTACCATATTTGAGAAGAGGGCGGACTAGTGCCTTGTAGAGAAGTGGCAGTGTGAGCAAGTCTATATTAGCGAAGGTCCTTCTAATCAGTGCAAGGACGCGAGTAGCTTTCAAGACTGCTGGTGCCGCATGCTCCCTGAATTTTAACTCACTATCAATGAGCACACCTAAATCCTTCTCAACTTCAGTCTTTTTCAAGGATGTTCCCCCCATGCTGTAGTTGTGGTGGCTGTTACTATGGCCTAGGTGGAGGACAACACATTTGTTGACATTGAAGTGGAGTTGCCACTCAAAAGACCACTCATAAACCCTGTCAATATCGGCCTGGAGGGAACTAACAGAAATGGGATGATTGGCCCTATTGTATATCTTTGTGTCATCTGTGAAAATTTTTATGCCAGACTGGACATGATCCAGAAGGTCATTGATAAAGATAAGGAACAGCAGTGGTCCTAGGACAGGTCCCTGTGGGACCCCACTGGTCACAGTGGCCCAATCAGAGATCGAGCCAGCCACTGAGACACGCTGAAGTCTTCCCATCAGAAATGCCTTTATCCAGTTCAGTAGCTTCCCTGTCACTCCATAGCCCTCAATCTTCCTCATAAGCAGTGCATGTGGAACCTTGTCGAAAACTGTAAGCTTTCTGGACATCAAATGACGTCACTGGGGAAAAGACTTCGCTCATAAATATACCTTTGAATAAAGGTATCTTTGAAATCGTGCATCATGAATGCAAGAAAGCTGCTGTAGGTGAGCTTCTACAGGTATCTTGAGTTTCTTCTGCTTTGATGCGTGGAGGGTCGTGAGTACGTCGTCGTCGTCGGGTCGGATGCACAGGTTTATTTTATTTCTGTGTGTTTTGCTTAAAATGGAGTACATAAAATTTGTATTGGTAAAAAATTACCCCCATAGGAAGAGGCTGCCCCAGCAACCAAATTTCTGCCCCAATTGGGGCAGGCTTTGGGGCTGCCCTAAGCGCCTCGTCGAGTTGCCTGCCACGTTCTGCAGACTGGAGTTTGACTGATCAGTTGGGGATCGGTGGCTGTTGAGCTTGTGATATCTGTATATTTTAGCATTTTTAATTTATTTCTATCTGTTTTCTGTTTCATCTCTCATATGGAAAATATTGATAGTTAATGACTCTAAATGGCTTGCATGTCTACAGTTGTTTGATGTGTGTGCTTTGCTCTTCAGTAAATAACAATTTGTGGACAAAGAAAGGTCTTGAAATCGGGAAAAAGTTGTCTCCACCATAATTGCTTCAAACAAAGATACCGCCTTTTGTATTATTCCTCGCCCTGGTGGGGGGTGTTTGAGCACCCCCTCTGATTTTTTTGGCAGCACAGAAAAGTGGTGGCACAAAGTGCCACTGTGCTTGGAACCATATACAGTGAATTCTTATTCTCAGAGCACCAGGACAGAACACAGGCCACACACTCTAGGGCTTCCCCATCGCGGAGCTCCTAAATTATGACCCAATACTTCCAAATGTATTGAAACTTGTTTGTTTGTTTGGTCAGTACAATCAGCAAAAGGTATGATGATAGCTGAAATCAAAAGACAAAACATCAAGATAAAAAATGGCATGTGACATGAAGGCTACAGGTCGCTCATGTTGGCGAACGATTTTCATGTTTATTGGTGTTTCTGGTGTTTAATGATCTTTCATGTTTGGTGTGCCTTGGTGGCTGGTGGCCGGTCTTTGTGATGCGGTGGTACAAGCAATCGAAAAAATATACCGCTTATTCATTTGACTGACACTACCAATTATGCAAGTAATATTCTGGCATCAATTGACCTAACAGGATTCTCTTTCCACA
Source organism: Lepas anatifera (assembly GCA_034440635.1). Taxonomy (NCBI): domain Eukaryota; kingdom Metazoa; phylum Arthropoda; class Thecostraca; family Lepadidae; genus Lepas; species Lepas anatifera. The sequence continues at coordinate 187,156 of JAOTON010002096.1, forward strand.
GACAGGAGGCATATGCTGTCAAGAATGTCAAACAACCATCCAGGCCAGATGATTAAAGAAGAGGTATCTGTGGGTAATGCCAATGCTGTATCAACTGTCAGCAAGCAAGAAACCGCACAAGAGCGTAAGTAACCTGGTTCAATTCTCCAGTTTGCTCAAAGTTAACAGCAAATCAATATTTGTTATTACTTTTTTGCTTTGAAAAGTGAGAAGGATAGACCTGGAAGAATACATGATTTAAAATGAAGGAAAAATATCCAATAATCTGGTCCATATTAACACACGCATTGACGTGGGGTGGGTACTCTCCCCCTTGGGTTTTTCGGAGATAGCAGAAAAACGGCGGCGCGTACCACCGCCGTACTTTGCATACCTTTTTCCCCATCATTTTTACAACTTCTGTGAAAATTTTAAGGTTAGGTCATCTCAGGAAGGTCACCAGTACAGGTCAAGTGACCTGACCTAAAAAAAAGTTTAAGATAGCATAAGTCGGAGCAGGGTGAACTTATCCGATTGAAACTCATATCAAATTATGGACCCACCGAGTTCTCTAAAATTTGTTCTGGTATTTTTGATATCGATGACCTAAGGTCAAGTACGAGGCATGACCTCTCCATTGGAAATACATGGGAAAAATGTTTTTTACTGAATAACTCAGCAACGGATGATGATGGAGCGTTTATTTTAGCTGCATTAGACTTGCCTTGGCTTTGCAGTTCTAATGATATGCATTTTATATAATTTGACCCTGACCTGACCTCAGGTCAGGTCAAATCCTTGATTTGACGTAGCAAGGTCAAATTATATATCATTCGATTCGGCTTGCTACGATGATTCATATAGTTCAAGTCGTTTTTCTCTATCTTTATTTGTTTAGATGCAATGGCCAAAAAACTTAATTTACATGTTATCCCTATGACGGCATGTTTTGACCTCTCGTGACTTTAAATGTGACCTGACCAAAAAATGGTTCCAATATTTTCGATGGAGAAGTGGATGGGCTACCCAACGCCATTTACCGTTTTTCGCTACCTACCGTGGTTCTCGAGATCTAGGGGGGCGTGGTTCTCGAGATCTTAGGGGGTGGGTACCCGCCCCCTCCCCCGTCAAAGCGAAGGTGGCTCAGACCCCCGTCAATGCGCATGTTAACATTTGCACTTCTTGTTGTTCTCACAACTTTCGCCCTTACAGGAGTATGGTTTTTGTAACCCTATTTCGATTGAGGGCGATTGAACCATACTGTTTCAGTGTTCAGCGATTCAGCTAGAACATATAAACTACATTTGAATTAATCACTGTCTCTTTTTCACAGTGTTTTCTGAAGAGTTAATTCCATTTATCAAGCCAGAGCCTGTAGAAGATGATGCAGAAGGAACACTTCCAGATAACATCAGCACTGCCGACCCACTGGCACTGCAATCTACAGGTGGGGGCCTCATGTTTGCACTAAGGCTAATTATGGGGCTGGTCCAGACCCTCTCTTGAAAAACCGAGAGCTTTTGGTGCTAGGCGTTTTATCGAAGATTTCCCAAGGTAAATGATGGAACATAGTGTAACAAGTGAGTCACAATTGTCGAAATTAGCGACTTATAAGGTGGCTCGTACCCACCACCGGGGCAAAGGTTAAAGAAGCCAAGTACAAATGCAGTACCGTAATGATTTAACGGCAATCTCACGGTCGATGGGGTAGTGACGACAAAGAAGTCTAGCCGATACGAGAAAGGGTGGGTGTTGAATTTACCTGCGCTGCTGTCGAGAACACCAGTGTGATAATTTATCTAGGCTGGAGCAGGGGTTGGGTGGAACTGTACGATTTTTATTCCTTGAATTAGTTTCCAATAGTTTCTCGATCCGAAAAACCAGGCTTCATTGTCACGTTGCCCCAATAATTTCTACCACCTCCGTCAGAAAATCAACCTTCCGAATTTCCCGCGCCTTCTGAACGGCGAGTTGACCAGCACCTGATTCTATTTACATCATCGCATAGCAACGGCTTAGCAACGACCCTGAAAACAGCGGTTGCCATGTTTTGAAAGCGGACCTTGGGAAAGAAAGCCTTTCACATTTGATTCACATTTGCCATACAGCACCTACGTGTTGTCTGATTTGAACTCGTAAACAGGCATTACACAACCTCCAATACGACGCTGGAAGCATTGCTTTCAATGAGAATACCACTGCAGTGCATGATCAGTATAATTACGTCATCTTATTTCGTCTTGATGAAACAAGGGACTAGTTTGCGTGTCAATTGCTGCATATGTAGTCGGAAATTCATTGATAAAATAATTATTTCTAAATTTTGTTTGCATTTGAGAATGAAATTTTTGGTTAGGCTCGTTCTCTCAGTAAAAGATACCCCGCGGCCATCATTTTTATCGACCTTTGGTCTACTGATGAATTAATCACATATTTGAGCTACACCTGACCAGGGGCGCCGCCACGGAATTTTTACAAGGGGGGACGAACCGGGGCTGGTGCTGACCGGGGGAGGCGAATTTTTAGCATATTCGGTACCTGACAGCATTAATGGTGATGGACCAAAATTTTTTTGGGGGACATCCCCTGGTTGGCCAATAGGGGGGGCGTCCCACCTTCCCCCACGCTTTCGGCGCCCATGCACCTGACCCATAGTGGGTCGACGGAGGACTGACGGCTCGTATGAATTTTCAGTGCGATGTACGCAAGAGATCGACGTCAAGGAAGAGCCGGAAGTGAAGGTGGAAGTACAAGAGGATGATGTTGATACCGCGGACTGCAAGCCAGGTAAGTGTACACTGATATACGCTGTACACTGATAAGCACTGTACTGATGTACACTGTTCACTGATGTACACTGATAAAGATAGAAGAATAACGGAAGCGGTGGTGTTTCCCTGGCCCACTCGCAAAATAATGAAAAATTAAAAAGACGATGACGAAGCATTCTAAATATCAAAATATTGTGCGTACTACGCATTTTGCAGAAAAATCATGGATACTTCATTGATTTTCGGCTAAAAATATCCCTAATTACACTAAATTCCGGGATTCGACCAAGGTGCCACATTCCCTTTAAGATACTAACTTATCGTTTAAGCAGTGAAGACGTTATTCTTTTAAGCGTTTTTTATGTGTGCAAAGGATCTGGTTAGTATCGAGCAGCCAGGTTGTTTTCTCCACTGGCATTTCATACGCTAAGGCAATTTGACGATGAGGAACAAAGGGCTAATGTTCTTTTGGAAGTCCGTATATGACTGGGGTTCTTGAATGTACTATTGTAAGGTTTTTAGCTGAGTTTCAGGAAGTTAAGATTTGACATTCTCGATTTGAGATTTGATTCGGTGACCACCCTGATTTGTCCGTACAAATTCAGAGCTCACTCCGAAACGTAGCATCGGTTGGGACGTTTCTTGCGATATATATTTGGTCAGATATTAATGGAGCATCTTGCATGAATTACGTTGCAAAACAGCCATTTTTTTTAACAGCGTTAAAGGGAATGTAGCACCTTGGTCGAATCCTGGAATTTAGTGTAATTAGGCGTACTTTTAGTAAAAAAATAATGAAACCACTCATGATTTCTCTGAAAAATGTACAATAAGCTCAATATTTGGTTTTTAAAAATACTCCTCTAGAAAAAGAAATAAATATCAGCCTGTGGATGATGTCCTGATCTGGCAACCACTACCATACTTGAAACTCTTCAAGGGCTTTGATTGACTGATGCTCATCGTGATGTCAGCATATGTCGTCACACCAGTAGCTCAGAACAATGGCCGCCAGCAACAGGGGGCTGAGGGGGCTGGTGTCAGATAGGTTTTAGCTTTTTCTACGGAAATATCGAGTTCCAAAGCAAATGAAATATGGAGTACCGGGTTTTCCGACCTGCTTTACAACTTGGCTATCTCAGTTAAAATCACGTTGTGAAGGTACCACATTCCCTTTAATAATTTATCCTAAATCCAGAAACTCAACTTGTCCGAGGAGTTTTGCTTCGAAGATATGCCGTGAAACTTGAGAATATATATGTACATGGCGAGGAAATGTTGCAAAATGTTCATGAATTCGCATGAAGTTCCGCCATAGGGTCTTGAATTAAGTTTATTGGGCCGCAGATTTGATTTTCGTTCTAAACTACTTCCGCATGCAAATTTAAGCCTGCAGTTGTCGAGAATTTCGGAAGTGATGGTGTCCAGGAAGAGGGGTGCACAGGTGGAGGAACCCAAGGAATGTGAGTGCTATGGTGAAAGAGTGGTTTTATGTGTGTTCTGCTTATATGTGTACTACTGTTAAGACAGTTGAGCTATTTTATATGTAAGCGTTTCAGGGCATATAGTCCCCCTGTTTGTGTGTCATTGAATATGGGGAGTATGGTAAATATGTACTTTTCATCTTTTGCCGAGCCTAGTCAGGAAATGGTGCATGTATTTTATGGTACGTCAGGCCTTGCAAGACAATTTTGGTTGGCTGCAATGGTGTTCCTTGCCCTATATTTTTTATTTTTTGTTGTCTCTTCCTCGAGTCTCTTATGTATTTTTTATTCGAATGTTAAAGACTGCTAGTTGGTTGTAGGCTGATGAATCTGATTTTTATTTAGTGCTGAAAATATACCAGAATTGTGATAGATGCCATTCACTAAGATTTGGTCTAATCCATCTGTCTGTGTAAACTGGATGTCTGAACTGGAATGGAGCTGGTTTGAGCATTGACTTTCAAATTTATTGAATTAAGTACGATTTTATCAGGGAAACCCTCCGGTGCATGCTTCTGTAAACAGACGCTTCATTATTTTCTGTTTTCAGCCACTGGTGGGCGGGTTTGGAACTGTTTCTGTGACAAAGCACCAAAGGCATAATTGAGGCGCTTTCCTACATTGCGAGTCGTAACAAAAACACGTGGAGGGATGATGCTTGTCTTGTATTGTAAAAACATCAGGCCTGTGTCAGGACCCTGATTTCTTGGTTTAGCATACCTTTTTGATTACATTTGGCATAATTTTTCTGGCCATTAACTTGTTTATTAAAAAACATAAGTGGGGAGGTCCTGAACTTGTATCTGTAAACTTTAAGTATCTGTAAAGTAAGTAAGTAAGTTTAAAGTATATGTACCCTGGTGGCATAAAAACGCATTCATTATACAACAGATGTTGAGTTTATAATTAAATCAGCTAATTTTAATCAGCTTTGGGATTTCGGCATCACTCTCCGCTCGAAAAAGATATTGGGCCGTATATTATGGACAAATGTTTACGTTTGTTCATGAACGTGTTCTGTTTGTACAAGCATACCATCTTGAACACAGCTTGCACACGTTTTACTATCTCTTACCTTCCTATTTTTGGTATTAGTACACAGCTCCTACAGGGATTGAGGACCTATGAACACGAAACTAAAAAGGAAAACATTTATGTGTTTTAACACATAATGGAGGTGGTTGGTTTTGACATCTCTTGGGATTTTGGACCCAATGCTCACTGTCCCATGGGAAATTTTAGAGCCCTGATTCAGACTCATAGACCCATAGACTCAATCCATAGACTCACTCTGTATTTCAGGCCTTGACGACGTTCTTCAGTTGGATATTTTTTTAGTAAATATTTCGCCGAGAAGGAAAATATGTGACCAAAGAGCATGCAATGTTTAAACATCTACATGGACCGCAAGCAAAAGTGCGCTCCCCACGCGTGTACCTGATAGGTGACTCCAGCAAACGTGTCATACGACAGGGTCTGGGTGGCTCAGTCGGTTAGTGCACGCGCTCGGCTCGGGTCTACGACATTCTGTATGTGCAGGGTGTCGCGGGTTCGAACCCACCCAGAGGCAGGATTTGGCCCTCTGTCCTAGCTCAAGCCTAGTTATTTACCCTTCCCCCTCCGACGCAATATGATCTTAGCAGCTGGTGCGTCGTTACCCCCCCCAGGAAAAGGGCAGTTCCCAGCTAGAAAAAGTCTTACGACAGAGACAGGTTATGCAAGCCGATAAAATAGCGTTTTTCTGTGACAATTGCGACAAATCATTCACTCAGGACAACTTTTTGACCAGGCACAGCCAGATCTCACACACGCCCGCCACATTGAGGTCACACAGCTATGATGTTTGGGACAGGAGCTTTTGAACAAGCTAGTGATCTCACCACACACGGGCTTATGCACAGTGGCCTCAGGCTGAATAGCTGCGAGTTCTGCCGGAAAACGTTTACACAGCAGAGTCATGTCACCGCACACCAGCGCCCGCAACGTCTGCCGGAAAACGTTTACACAGCCTGGTCGTGTTATGCTTTTACGTGTTATGTTTGTGTGTGCCAGTGTGAGTCTCTTATCTTTGATTATTTTATTCCTTTTAGTCACCCTACTGTTTTATCTTCTTGACGTGAGTGTGCGAAAATCCCCCTCGCTGCCGTGGACCACAATCGAATATATTTGAATCTTGAGTCTTGAGTGTCGCCACACACCAGCGCATCCACAGCGGTATCAGGTCACAGCATGCGAAGAGCAGACGCGTAGGACCACCTATTTTACATTGGAATCTCCGGACCGGTAGAGAGAGACCTATGCATGGTGCAAAAGTCCCTCAACAGGTCAAAGAGGCCCATTCGACGACGACATGGCGCGCGACCGCCCACTAACAGCCTTCCAGATTCTATGGACGAAATAATATAGTAATATATACCTTGACATAAAGCAATGCGGTCCTCGTAGCTGGTTAGGAAATGCAATGAGATAATCGTTTCATCTCCACTGAGGTACAGTTACGAGGCAGGAATACAGAAAATATAAGCAGACACAAATATTGTTTGCTTCACAATCTGACACTAGGGTCGTTCAAAAAAATTTTTTTACTTTTCAGACTGGAACCTACTTTCCCCCGTTATATATTCGATTCCGATATCAATGAGCCACATTTCAACCGTCTACGACAACGAGAAAGATCGCCTCAAAACGGTTAATGATTTCGTGTTTCAGGCGCCAGATTGGCCGCCCGGCGTTGCAGTCTCCCGCTGTTGCACTGGGATGAAAGGGGCGCATAACCTACCAGTAAAGACGGTGCGGCATGCACGTGCGTATAAGAACAATAGCTGAACTTCAAAATGCATGCATCTACTTGTCAGATCTATTTGCAGCGCAACAGAAATACGTGCTATTCCACATGAGACCTGGAATTACATGGTTCAGTATCCTAGTACTCTAAACCTCTACACTGAGCGCTATATAACCACTAAGGTTGTTGCGCCCTTAAGCATAATCAATCATCAATCTAAATCTCTACAGAACAGGAATGTGGAGGCGAATCTCTACAGAACATGCGGAGGCGAGTCTTCACTCTGGTAGCATTCGTTGGAGAACGTCGTTGAGGCAGATGCTTCTCCCTATTCTCCTGTGAACTATTTAAGAGCTTTGATACGGCTAGAGGAAGATCCTGTGGCATATTTTTCAGCCTTTGGATGGCTCACGAAATCTTCCACCAGCTTCACACCACGTTGGGACCGTTCATGACAGCAAATTCTGGAATACCTTGAAACCGGGAAAGCTATACCAGTCACCACCTTCTTAACGGAGTCATTTTATGTTAGAATCTTTCAGATTCAGGCGATCGAATACCAGCCAGCTTTCAGGAATGACAAATTAGCAGAGACTGGTGCCGAACCATTTACAGACCTCTGCATAGCCTCTGGTGGAAACTTTAGCCTGCCCAACCCAAAGGTGGATGGTTTTGCTGTTTAGACCAGGTGTTATGTCACTACCTTCCTACCTCCAGCATGGTTATTCTTATTTGCGAGGCAAAATATAACTTTCTGGGCACAGATAACAGTTGCGTTTACACATTCACTTCAGCGCCTCTACACAGTACCGGAGTATTTTTGTTGGAAGATCATCTAGGTTAGTGATCATCGGGCTAGTGATTTCGTTCTGGAAGACATTCCAGCTCTGTTATCCTTGAGAAGATCATCACGAACTGCACAAGCTGGTTTACGTGTGGCTGTCAGGAGAGGTTGCCTCCAGCAAATTTCTGTTCAGAAGACCCGGAGACCACCAGCAAGCCAGATTTATAGTCCAAGATATTTATGGCATGAAGTACGCGCTACTATTGAGTCAGATTCCGTTCATCATTCCAGAAGATACTTAAAGACTGAATCTTATAATTTTTGGGGTTTAATTACGTTTCAACTGCTCGGGTCGTATGGCATTGGAGGGGAAGGGAAAGAACTAGGCTTGAGTTAGAGCAGGGCGCCAAATTCTGCCTCGGGATGGGCTCGAACTCACGACACCCAGCACATACAGAATAGTTAGCACATACAGAATGCCTTTTGCCGAGCCGGGCGCGCGCGCTATCGAATGCGCCACTCAGACCCCGAGAGAGTCGAGTGGATTTCCTTGTGAGTGATTCTAAACCATGCATTTGGGTTCCTCCGTCGCGGATAGGCAGCTTTAGAGCCTTCTATGAGCCTGAAAGCTATCCATAAAATGCAGTGCAGTGCTTTCATTAAGTTGATATGGAAATCGCTCTGGATGTGCTGCAGTCAATTTGCCATCAGCTGTGGTATCTGTGCACAGAAAGTTATATTTTGCCCCGATGATGAGAATCACCATCCTGAAGGAAGGGAAACAGTAGCACAACAATTGGCCAAGACAGCCAACAATTCACCTTTGAGTTGGGCAGGCTTAAGTTTCCACCAGAGGCTATGCAGAGGTCTGTGAATGGCTCGGTACCAAGCCTCTGCCAATTTGTCATTCCTGAAAGCTGGCTGGTATTCGAGCGCCTGAATCTGAAAGATTCTAAGATGAAATGGCACCGTTGAGAAGCTGGTGACTGGTATAGCTTCCCCGGTTGCAAGGTATTCCAGAACCTACTGTCGTGAACTGTCCCAACGTGGTGTGAAGCTGGTGGAAGATTTTTTGAGCCATCCAAAGGCTAAAAGATATACGACAGGATCTTCCTCTAGCAGTATCAGAGCTCTTAAATAGTTCGCAGGAGAATAGGGGGGAAGCGTCTGCCTCAACGACGTTCTCCAACGAATGCTATCTAGAGATTTAGAGAACTAGGATGCTGAACCATGTAATTCCAGGTCTCATGTGGAATAGCACGTATTTCTGTTGCGCTGCAAATAGATCTGACAAGTAGATGCATGCATTTTGAAGCTCAGCTATCGTTCTTATACGCACGTACATGCCGCGCTGTCTTTACTGGTAGGTTATGCACCTTCCTTTCATCCCAGTGCAACAGCGGGAGACTGCAACGCCGGGCAGCCAATCTGGCGCCTGAAACACGAAATCTTTAACCGTTTTGAGGCGATCTTTCTCGTCGTAGACGCTTGGAACTTGGCTCACTGAAATCGGAATTGAGTATATAACGGGGATAAAGTGGGTTCCAGTCTGAAAAGTAAAAAATGACTTTAACTACCATAATCTGACACATATCCGTGATCTCAGGCGGTGCCGACGTTCTCCGCTGCGAGCACTGCAGCTTCCTCTGTATGGGGCAGGACAAGCTGGACGAGCATGTGAAGCACAAACACGGTCACGTGGGCAGGGACGGCAGGTACAAGTGTGACCAGTGCTCCTACTCAACAGACCGGTCCCACTGTATGAGGGATCATCAGTTAACCCACACTGGCGAGCGGCCGTTCCCCTGTGACAAGTGCAACAAGGCGTTCATTCAGCAAAGTCATCTGTCGCAGCATATTCGGGTTGTACACAGTGGCCTTCCGGCCGCACAGATGCGACGTCTGTGGCAAAGCGTTTGCACATGCGAGTGATCTCACCAGACACCAGCGCATCCACACCGGCACCGTGGTGGCACAGTGTGAACAGTGCGGCAGACAGTTTAACGTCCGCAGTCACTACGACAGACACATGAAGTCACATGACGGAGTGAAGGCGCACCAGTGCCAGGTGTGCTCGGCACGGTTTGTGAGGCGCTCTGATCTCACCAGTCACAAGCGGACGCACACTGGGGAGCGGCCCTACGTGTGTCCGCACTGTGAGGCCAGGTTTAGCCGGAATTGTCACATGAAGGCCCATATAGTTTCCGTCCACACGCGCGATTACAGACACCGCTGCAAGAGGTGTGGGAAGGGATTTATCGTACCCAATTTACTTGGGAAACACAGTGACAAGTGTTTGTTGTAGGGATGCGGTATGTTTTCTGTTGTCTGATGTGTAAGCGCTTGTCGAGTCTGCCTCCTTCGTTTTCGAAAAGGATCATCAATATTATCATGTATGATATTTGGTTGTTGATTACCATGTTACAGTTTGTGTTAAAAGCTTTAAAGGGAGTGTCCTGCTTTTATAATGGGTCTTGAACTGAGATAGCAGTTTTGTAGAGCGTGTTGAGAAACGACTATCGACATATTTCATTTCACCCAAAGCCGTCCGTATAAAATTTCCGCAAGCATCAACGTTTTTATATTCCGTGTCTTTGTGGTGTTTGACTGTCTGGGTTTCTGTATCTCCACTGTCCGTCAAGGTTTGTATAATCTTTTTACCCACCTGTGTGTGTATGTGTGTGAGGGCTAAGCCATTCTTTCATGTATAATTTTTGGTGTTTTAGATGACGTTACTGTCGTAGTTTGTTGATGCTGATTTCTTTTAAAACACGAAGAATGACCTTAATATGGGCGCAAAATGACCATCGCTGTCGTTGCGTCATAGAACCTTGATGATGATGATGATGATGATGATGATGATGATGATGATGATGATGATGATGATGATGATGATGATGATGATGATGATGATGATGATGATGATGCAGGCTTTAAAGTTCAAAGTAGGCTTACTACCTTATTTCCTTATTAGTAGGCTTACTGCCTTATTAGTAGGCTTACTGCCTTATTAGTAGGCTTACTACCTTATTTCAAACCATGAAAGAACCCCTTTCGATCTGGTCACGTGATACATGTTAAATAGCATGGTTATGCAGCCTTACATGTCGCAAGCTGCTGCAAGCTGTCAGATTCGTGATGACATGGGATGCTTGGGTCAACCCAGCGGAGTACGACAACAGACGATATCTCTGTTTTGAGCGATTTGAGGTGGAACCAAAATGTGGTTTCCTGATTTTCCGACCTATTTTGCCCATAAACTGTTCCTTTTATAATTTCGACAAAGTTGTCTGCCTTTAATGGAGTACGGTATCGGTGTGATATATTTGTGGAGATACTACAGTATATTGATATTAGTTGCATTGTGTCTGAGTACTTCCCCGTTCGCCCCTAGTAGTCCACGAGTTTTTCCTGCACCGTCTGTGTTGCGTGGGATCGGCACTGAGTATTAATAATTGACTTATTGGCTTATTGACGCACCAACTGCCAGGGTCATATGCCGTCGCCAACTCTTTCCCTGTTGGAAGGATTTCTCGGGAGCCAGCTTGCTCCTTGTTCATGGAAGCCGCCGGGCCTTGAACCCGTGTCGGCCGCGTGGCAACCAGCTACGCTGTTGTTGTTGTTTGGGGTTTTAGGGTGCCTCGACTACTAGGTCATTTTGCGCCCATCTTAGTGTAAAAAAGCAAAAATTAGTGGTAGTCAGCTGTAACCATTCAAAACATATCGAGAATGAAAACTAAGTGGATCAGCCAACAACTTCTAATGTGACGAACCAATTACCCAACACCGACTAGGTCTCCCAGCTCCTGCCGTCGAACATTTCAGATACACACCAGGCTGTACGCGTGTTCCACTCTGCTGGTGGTCTGGCCATTCGTTCCGGGTATCCGAGACCCTTAGGCGGAGAGCGATGCACGAAAGTAGTATCCCTATCCATGTAGGCCTCTCTGACTCTCGGCCCCGTATGCCTACCATCACTAGCGGGGGATGGGCGCGGCACATCCTGCCAGACGTGCTGGACGTTTCCGATACTCTCGGTGGAGCCCGAGTGCAGCCTTGGTTGAAGAACCTCTTTTTGTACCCTCGGTACCGCAATTCGCTTTCCCTTTGAATCCCGAAACACCAAATCTGTTTCCGCTTCTCTGTCTTGGGATTTTCTTTCCTCGAAACGTAGGTTTGGAGAGGAGAGCCTGCGCTTTCCTTCATGGGTGCCTGTGCTCAGGTGGTCCCTGCCTGTTGCTTTAGTGGGAGGTGTTGGCGGAGGCGGGAGTGGTGGAGGGTACGGCGGCGGCATTAGCCCCGTGTCCCCGCGACCTGGAGATGAAACGGCTTCACCACGCTCCTTGCGCATACGACCCTTTGGAGGCGCCGACGAGGACCGCTCTGACCCATACCGCTTGGTAACCACGTCTGAGAGTGCTGTTTTGTTCGATTGTATGGGAGTCTGTGGTTTTGAAGATTTGTCGGTGACAGGGGTGGATACTGTACTTCCTGATTGTTTGTGTGTGGATCCTAAGCTGCGAGTCGCAGCAGGATGTACGTCTGTGCCTGAAGAACTAGTATATGTTTGATTGACTCGTGCGCGTTTTGCTGCAGGATGATCTTCCCACTGTTTTGCGGCTTTCTTAGTCTCAGTCACTGGCTGTTCCCTACTTCTGTCAGCTCCTCCATTGTCCTTGGAAGAACCTAACCGTTGTTGTTGTAGTGTGACGTGCGCTACCGTTAGGGGTTCCTTGGCTGTGGATGTCTGAGTACCCCTTTCGGCTGTGTGGTTGCTCAGATCCTCTGGCTTCGAACATGTCACTGGCAATGACACGTTCTCTGTGAAGCATGTTTGGGTGCTCTTTTCAGCTCTGAGCCTGGTTGGCACGTCAGACTGGGCGTCAACGGGTGTGCAGGTGGGGGTAATAGTCTGTGGGGTCAGACCGCCGAATAGACCCACGAAATCGCGGACAGATAGGTGCATAATGTCTCGCATGGTCGAGTCTACACTGAGTGATGACTGTAATCGTCCCGACTCACCCACGAGAGCGTCGCGGAAAGTGGAGCTCTTTGTGGTCCAAACTTCAACAGCTGGTTCGGAGGAACCAGGAGACCTGCGGTGATTGTCTACTCGCGCTCCAACTTCTCCGGAAGCCGTACCCAGGACCTTAGCCTTCAGCTTCTCTCTCTCGGAGAGAAACCTGGAGCACGAGCGTGACCATGCCTCGTGGTCCCCTTTACATGCAGTGCATTTTGCTTTGTTCGCAGTGCACGCGGTGGAGGTGTGACCTTCCTCCGAGCACTTTGCGCATCGCTCTTTTCCCTTGCATGATTTTGCGACGTGGCCGTACCCTTGACACCGGTAACACCGTATTGGATCCGGAACGTACCGACGTACGCGCACTGAAAGTCAACCAATACGCACTGCTCGAGGCAGCTCCTTGCTGTTGAATGTAAGGACATAGGTGTTAGTGGCAACTAGCTCGCCGTCCTGCCTCCTGTTCATCCTACGCACCTTGATCACCCCTTGCTCCTCCAGACCAAACAAAACATCCTCCTCCGCTGCGCCCTCGAGCTCGCGGCAGGTAACAACGCCCAAGGCGTTGTTCTTCGTCGGGTGTAAAGCTACAGAAACCGGTACCAACACCAGAGATTTATCTTTCCCTACAAAGCTGAGCTGCTTTGCCGCCAAAAGATCACACGTTTCTTTGTCCGACGACATGACAACTTCAAGTTTTGTTTCCGAGTGTCGATAAACATGGGTTGCAGTCCCGAATTTCGACACAGCCTGAATGGCCTGGAAGGGGTTCATCTTGTGACTGCCCTCAAGAGTCACCATCAGAACTCTAGGAGAAGTTCTGTCCCCCGCAGAGGAAGAAGAACCCGTCGGTTGGACGGGAGTGTTGGAGGTTGTGCTATTTTGAGACGCCATAGTGATTTCATTTACCTTCGGCCCCCCGGGTTGCCAGCTGTCAATAGCTGGACCCGGGGGCTGATACAGTGCCTACGGGGGCAGGTGCGCCCGTCTCAGAGGGACGAGAGATACTCACACAACCCCTCCGATCAGAACGCACCCACCCCCTTAACGCCATCAGCCCAGTGGGCCGGCAGGGCCATGAGTCGGGACGAGGCAAAACGCGGCAGCCCTCACGCAGCGGAGACTGCGGTCAACCAGGCGAGCGCAAAAGGTCGGGGTCTCGAAAAACGACGGTTTCCGAAACCCCGGCCCGCGTCGCGCCCGGCAAGAACTATCACAGTCCCCACCGCGAAGGGCGCCGCGCCGCACGCCCGAAACATAATCCCCCTTCCCAGCTGGACCGAGCGACAGTGCCCGTAGACACTGCCGCGTAGCTAGGCCGCCCGCGGCAGCCTACGGACGGCTTACCCCCGGTTGGATCGAGATATCTGGGCCAAAGGGGGCGTGTTGGAGCCCTCGGGACTGACCCGCCCGAGGGGGACCTCAACCCCCCAGGATCCCGTCAACCTCGTCGCCGGGGCACGAGATAGGCCTCGAGTGGGTGCCTTACACCCATAAAAAGCCGAAGAAGGCAAATAACTGTGGGACTAATAACCGAAGCGTAAAAAGAGGACAGGAACTAAAAATAATCAACAAAATAAGAAAACAAAAACAAACAGGAGCTACATACTGGGAGGAGCAGGACAGAACTGAACCGATCCAATACGGTTACCGACCAGGTAACAAAGGGCCCGTAAGGCAGCCATCAGCATCGCCGCGGATCTCATCACCAGAGCCACCGACGACAGACGCCGACTCTAACCGACCGAAGTCGGAAGAGGCGGCGGCCGTCGGAGGGCTAGAAAATATGTATCCGCGGCGATGCGACAAAGTGCCTCCCAAGGCTGACTGGGGCCCCGGGCGCGTCACACCCCGTTGCTCCAATCTTTACTTTCCGGACGAATCCGGAAAGTGAAGATCGGTCCCCTGAGGGGAACCAGCTACGTTGACCACTCCACTCCTGCGCCTCCTGGTACTGTAATATCTGACGGCACCAATGACGTCAGTGGTCCATGTACTGCATTAGATCGGGACTGTAATATTGATGACACCAGTGACGTCAGTGATCCCTGTAATGCGTTGGATCGGTACTGTAACATCTTACGGCTTCAGTGACGTCAGGCGTGTCTGTGCTGGGCTTTCGCCCGTCTCCTTGGCTTATACCATGTCTATGGCTGTAGAGGGTGCTGTGTGTCGACCTTAGTGGGAGAGGGTGACAGTAATCCTGTTTACACGCAAAGACATTGACGAGTGTACCAAGTAAACCTGCACATTAGCCTTGAATTTTCACTTTTTTGTCTATTTAATACCGTTCTGGTACTCACTGGACGGATAGTCAAACGAATGTTCAGCTTTCGTCAATGCTTTCGAGCAACGCGGGTCAGTGGAGTAAAATGCATGTAACATCCAGAAGAAAATGAAGAAATGGAATCCACATTCTCAGCAAGAATATCAGGGCTTACTCCTGATTATATGGCAAATTAATGACAGCAGAAGAAATCCAAGAAGAAAACTGGGAGTGCGGCCTCGGCAAGTTCCGCTCCGGCGCAGGAGAAGCCGATGACAATGTACGCTAGCTAAACAGTTCGATTGACAGGCGAGTCTTTTCAGCAGTATTATAGTTACAACAACGCAATGTCGGGACCATAAATATTATGTTCTCATTATAACTCCATTCACTCCACTATGGAACTCCCTGTTTTGTTAACTTAGCACGTCTCTGCACACTGCACCACGTTTGTCCTCTGTTCATATCATCGCCGAAATATACACACATATAAAGCTGATTTTTTAGGAAAGACTGCTCATGCGCAGACCAATGGAAATATACTATAATATTTTATGTGATTTACTGACTATATTCCACTTATTCCTGCAAATTTTCAGCGAATTCAGCCTATTTGTTTCGAGATAGCCTCGGCTACTGTACGTTCCAGTGCGCATGCGCAGTGACGTTTGTGGTCGATGAAAGCAAAGATACTATCATAATTGACTTAATATGTTGGCTTGCGCTGTATTCGTCTCCTCGTCTAGAATATCCTTCCATAGATTATGTATTTTTAGAATTCGTACCGCGCCCGCGTAGGACATTGGTGCGTTATAATGACATCAATTGGAATTTGCAGATCGTTTCTTGCTCTTACTTGCAAAATTTAAGCCCAATCGGTCAATTGGCTCCCTAGATAGCCTCCGTTACCACAAGCTCTGATACTTATGTGCAGTGATCTTTGTAGTTACCAAAGGCGAAAAACTATCATGATTCATTAAAACATGTTGGTTTTCCCCCTATTCATATCTTCATCTGAAATATTCTTAGATTTAAGGCTTATTTTTAGAATTGCTACGGCGCATGCGCAGAACATTGCAGCTCTAATCTGGCATGTTTTGTGGTTTACAGGTGGTACTGTTTCCTTGCTTACAAAATTTTAAGAAATTCAGTCTGTCGGTTGCCGAGATAGCCTCTGTTATCATTAGCTTTAGTGCGCATGCGCACTGACCTTTCGTTAACCTCAGAACCAGATTCAAAATCTGCATGGTCGAATGCTTGTCATGGATATTGTTCGCTAATTTGGAAAGGGGTGCAACGAAATCGATATATCTTTAATACGTTCATATACGGTGGTTGATGCAGGGAACGGAGGTAGGGGTCTCAAGCCACCCCCCCCCCACCCGAAATGTCAAAATACCTATGGTTAATGCATAGACGGAGGCTGCTTCGAGGCAATGACCGGGAAGACTTGAGCCACGTAGCACCCCATCCCCCCGAAATTTCGTGCTGCATCCGCCACTGCAATGCGCATGGGCAGTGACCACTGTAGTTACCAAAGGTAATACAACTAGCATGATTGATTTAAGCATGCTGGTTTTCAGTCTGTTCATGTCCTTATATAAAATATCCTTACTTTTAAAGGGAATGTGGCACCTTGGTCGAATCCTGGAATTTAGCGTAATTAGGCGAAAATAATGAAACATTTAGCCGAAAATAATGAAACCACTCCTGATTTCTGTGATAAATGTACAATAAGCTCAATATTTTGACTTTTAAAATACTCCTCTAGGAACAGAAATAAATAGCTGCCTGTGGATGATGTCATGATCTAGTAACCACGACCATACTCGAAACGCTTCAAGGGCTTCGATTGGCTGATGCTCATCGTGACGTCAGCATGTGCCGTCACACCAACAGCCATGACAAATGTGGCCTGCTGCTAAGGGTGCATGAGGGGTACATTGCTGGTAGGTTTTAGCTTTTTTTTCTACGGAAATCTCGAGTTCCAAGACAAAATATATATTGTGTACCGGGTTTTACGACTTGCTTTAAAACTTGGCTATCTCAGTAAAAATCACGTTATGAAGGTGCCACATTCCCTTTAAGGCTTATTTGTAGAATTCCTACTGCGCAAGCGCACAACAGTACAGATCTTATATGGCATCAATTATGGTTTAAAAGCAGTGCAGTTCGCTTACTCACAAAATTTGTGGAAAATCGGTCCGTTGGTTGGCGAGATATTATGTTACCATAACGTCTATTGCGCATGCGCAGTGAGCTTTCGTTGACCTCAATACCAGATTCTAAATTTGCTTGGTCGGTTGTATCATTGATACTGTTTGGTAATTTGGAAAGGAGTGCAGCGAAGTCTACATATCTTCACATGTTTATATACGGTGGCCGATACAAGGGGCGGAGTTGCGGCACGCAAGCCATCCTCCCATTCCTCGAAACGTTGCCCTGGATCCGTCGCCGCTTGTAGAGTCTGTTTAGCAGCGAGTGCAGTGAGTCACGTGTTATGATATTGCTTCTTTAGAGGTTTCATCGGCTGAAACAGAAATGGTGTACATTTTGAACGGCGGACCCTTGAACTGTGTACCATTTAAAAGGCGGGCGCTAGCAAGGCATGACGTCACTTATGCTTCCGGATAAAGCGATCAAAGTAGTAGTTTGCTTGTAAGTGCAGAATTAGGCCTCAAGGCGTCATGAAACCAATACAATATAGCTAAAATTTCCCGTACTTCATATATTGACATGCCTGTCGGTGAAGTATAAAGGCGCCTTTTCACATTATGGATATATTACAACCTCTGAAAATGGCATGAAATCAGTATTTATCTTCATATTGCTCAAGATCTATGAGAGATGTGCGGGTAAGGTCAGACAGGCGGCTGTAGAACTTGAGATGGACGTTTTTCGGTACCAATTTTTGAAACGAAAATTTGAAATTATAGAGTCAATTCAAACAAATGAAATAGAGTGATTTTTGGCAAAAGAAAATTCCGAGAAGCCAGAAATATTAGCCTATAATAAGTTTTAATGCTATGAATCCTAATCTCAAAAACTAAAAGTAGGTTAAAAATACTCAAAACTTAAAAAGTAACCTGGTTCAAATTTTTTACCTATAATTGCAATGTTGTGGGAAAAAGGCTAGTACTGAACGACAAAAGAATGCTTTTGGTTCAGTATTGTGCCGTTGCAGTAATACGCAATCCATCCTATCTGTAGAAACCCAATTTCGAATATTGAGTATTATATCCTTAGACATTTCGAGCTTGTAACTTCCGTAATGCATTTCATTTGAAATTGAAAGTGAAAAGTTAAAAAATCATCCTCTTTAGAGAAACTTTGTTTTTTATTTTTCCCGGGAAACTCACAATTGATCGTGTATAAAAGAGTGTAAGATTCAGAGCTCCAGAATAAAAGTAAGAAATGAAAAAATAAAGGTAAAGAATATCATACTAAATTTGTTTGTACAATTTTGGAAAAACCGAACATCTGCAACCGGGGTCTCTTACGGGTTCCTCCCTTTCATCCGTACAAGTTTCTAGTATATGATACTAGTCCTAAGACCAGGCAACAACTCCCTGCTACAAACACTATAACCTATTTACTACTATAACTACAACTATGACATAGTTATTACTACAACCTACTTACTACTATAATCTACTTACTACTACAAACTACTTACTAGTTATTACAACCTACTTGCCACTATAAATGCAACAACCTAAATCCTACTAAAGCTACAACTAACCCTGCTAACTTATTTACAACTAAAACCATAACCTTCTTTATACTACAACCAACTTACTACTACAAACAACCTTACCACCACCTACTTAATACCAAAACCTACTTACTACTGTATTAGCCCTCGCCCCACCGGGCCCATCGATGGCCCCCTAAGGTTTTTTCCGGGATAGCAGAAAAACGACGAGGTGCAGCACCGCGGTTTAGGGCTCTACCTCTCACCCCATCATTTTTCCACCATCCCTGAATTTTTTTAGCCCGGGTCACCCAAGGTCAGGTCACCAGGCGAAGTCAACCAAGGTCACCTCACTTCAACTTTTTAGCTCTATAAGAGCTACATTTCGAAATCGATTGATTTGAAACTTCCTACACTTCATGACCCCGCCAGGTTCAACAGGGTGTATATCCGGGTTTTTTCGATTTCGTGACCTGAGGTCAGGTCAAGAGGTGACCTCTCCCATTGAAAAAGCATGGGGAAAAAGCTGTCTTATGATCTAAAATTCACAAAAGCGATTGAAAATGATCGGCTTGCTCAGAAAAGCCTTCTGGGATACCCTTTAACGGATTCCAGGGTTCGTATTTGCCTTTTGATCTCTCCAAGGTTATTCAAGGTCACCAGGGGTCAAAAAACAGTATTTTGACAATCACTTTTGACCTAATTAAGCTAAAAAACTGAATCAAACACCATCTTGTATGTCACGTCACTGGCTTTCATTTGTCCTACGGCAAGGTCATCTGACGTTTCGTGACCTCAGGTCATATTAGGTCACGAGGTGACCTCTGGAGGTCAAACTACTGACGGGAGGTCCTTACGTTTCACATAGCGGAAAAAGGTCTGGCATTTTCCTATCAAATGTACTTTACCAGATCTCAATAGCTCTAATGGCATAAGAGTTTGAGTTTGAGCCGAGTTTGCTTAAGCATTGCATATTTGAATGAAAATAGCCAATCTTAACCTAACTTGACCTCTGGAAGTCAAACCATTGACCTGAGCGCTTAAACATGCGAAATAATTTCTTACTGAATTCACGCGAGCTTTCTAATGCACTTTGCAGATTTGCGCTAACCCCCGTATTTTCGGAGTTAGGGGGGCCATCGATGGCCCCGGTGGGTGAAGGTGGCGCCGACCCCGGTGGGGCGCGGGTTAATACAATCTACTTACTACTACAACCCACTTACTACTAGAACCTACTTACTGCAACTTGCTTACTACTACAACTACAACCTATTTCCTACTACAACTACAACCTACTTATTTATACAACGTACTTATTAATACAACCTACTTGCTACTACAACCTACTTACTACTATAACCTGCTTAATACTACAATCTGCTTACTTTACAACTACTTATTACCGCAATCTTCTTACTACTACAACCTACTTACTACAACAATGTATTTCTACTACAGTCTGCGTAATACTACAATCTGCTTACTACTACAGCCTACTTACTACTACAATCTGCTTAACAGTACAATCTGCTTACTACTCCAACCTACTTACTACTACAATCTATTTACTTGTACAACCTCTTAATCCTACAACCTCGTACTACTACACTGCAACCTACTTCTTACCCAGCTACAACCTACGTACAACTTAAACTACGACCTACTTGCTAATACAGCCTACTTACTAATACAACTGCTTACTTTAAATTACCTACTACTTACTACAACCTTTTTACTACTCTAACTACAACGAAAACCTACTTCCTACTACAGCTACAACCTAACTACTAAAACTAAAACTACAACCTTTTTACTACCACAATCTACTTAATAATACAACGTACTTATTAATACAGCCTACTTGCTACTACAACCTACTTACTACTACAGTATTCTTATTATTAAAGCCTGCTTACTACTCTTCACAGCCTAGTTACTACTTACAACCTACCTAATACTACAACTACAAACTAATTACTACTACAACCTTCTCACTACAACTCAACTTACCTACTTACTACTAAAACCAACTTCCTACTACGACCTACTCACAACCTACTTACTACTACAACCTACTTAAAACCTACGTAATACAACAACCTACTTACTACTTACTACAACCTACTTACTACTTACTACAACCTACATAATACTAAAACCTATTTAATACTTACTACAGCCTTCTACTACTTCCTACAATTTAGTTATACTTTTTACAGCCTACCTATTACTACAACCTACTTGACACTTATTACGACCTACTTACTACTTCCTACAACCTACTTACTACTAAAATTGAAACTACAACTTTCTTACTACTGCAACTAAAACTATAACGTACTTACTACTACAACCTACTCACTACTACAACCTGCTTACTAATACAACCTGCTTACTACAACAACCTGATTGCTACTACAACCTATTTACTACTGCAACCTACTTACTGCTACAGCCTACTTACTACTACAACCACAACCTACTTACTACTTAAACTACAACTACAGCCTGCTTCTTACTAGAACTACAACTACAACCTACTTACTACTACAACCTACTTTCTACGTACTTACTATGTACTACTTACTAGAACCTTTTACTACATGCTACGAACTACTTACTACTTACTTAAATATACGCACTATTCTAACTACAACTAAAACCTACTTCCTACTACAACTACAACCTAGTAACTGTTACAATGAAAATTATAACCTAACTACTACAACCTACTTATTAATACAACGTAATTATTAATATAACCTACTTGCTCCTACAACTTATTTACTAGTTACTACAACGTACTTACTAATTACAACCTACCTAATACTACAACTACAACCTGCTAACCATTAGAAGTAAAGTTGTCGCTATTAGACAAATGTTTCGAGAGATGGTGACGTCGTGCTTCTAATATGTGAGTCCGACTTCATATTTTCATCAATTAATGTGCCAAGATTTCTGCGACTAAATTTTTTACCCATTAAGAACATGTTGTTATCAGGATTGTGTGTGTTTTTAGTGAACATATGGTAAGTAGTTTTTTGGCGTTTATTGTTAATCGGTCACTGGCATAACTTTAGCTATATGGCATATCTAACTATTACTCTATAAGAAATAACTATACATAACTACATAAATATAACTATACATAACTACATAAAAATAACTATATATCTAACTATAACTATATAATTATATGGCATAAAATTATTTCAAGAATTTGTGTCAAACCATTTACTGATCTTTAGGAGGTCATCTTATATGATTTTTTGAAGCCCCTGAGTACTTTTAGCTGAGTTAAAACATTATCATCAGTAAATTGGAAGAAACAGCAGCTGGAGAAGCTGAGAGTTATACCATTTATATGAATAAGGAAAGGTAGAGGTCCAAGGATAGGTCCCGGTTGCACGCCGTGACTCATGTCCTAGGGCATAGGAAAAAGGACAGAGTTGTACCGAACTATTTAGAATAGATTTTCTTAACATGATTTCAAGAATTTAAAGGAAATATCAGCAATCCCACATTAGTGCGATTTCTTCAGGAGGATGTCGTGACTAAAAATGTGTCAAAGGCCTTCCAAAACTCTAGGTATATGGTAGCACTAATCCTTGCCTAGGAGAGAGCATACGTAATATGGTAATAAAGAAGAACAACTGGCATGTAGGTTCTGTGGGTTTTCCTAAATCCCAATTGGTTGTCGCTTAGTATATTTTTTGAAGAGGTAAATTTCGAGTCGTGCGTGCACGATTATTTCCAGAACTTAAGAGGTGAGACTGAGCAGGCTAGTCCATCGGAACAGCACATGCATTTGCCAATGCATGTGCTGTTCTCTGAGACTGTCGCAAGGTGGAGAATTAACAGTGCGCGGAGGCATTCTGCATTGGTCTCCGGGAGTAATCACATGTCTCGCTCGAGACTGTTCATGGTAATTTTCATATCGCGTGCTGTTTGTGTGTCCTCCAGGGTCTGCCTGCCATGCTACACCCAGTAAAGCAATACTGACCATAAGTTTTCTAGTAGCAGCTATGAAATTTGGACGCTAGGTGTTTCACATTGCATTTATTCTCCCAAATAACTGGCAACAGCTAAGCTCAATATAGAACCATCTTGTACTGTATCTAACAATTTTTTATTGGTTCCCGCTACATTTACCGTGGCCGCGGTAAAACCATATTCTGGGCAGTAATAATCCCAATATATGGACAACCAGGTCTGGCACGGATCAACTGTGTATTTTCAGGTGTTGCTGATGTCCTCCCATACGATCTCTCCAGCTACGGCCGAAGAGGGCAGGGCGTGCCAGACCTGCCACCGCTTCAGGAGGCGCATGGCGAAAAGGATGGAAAATGCAAGCACAGCAAGACCACACTTCCGTCAGCCGAATCCAGCAGTGCAGTAACACCAGGAGTCGTCCCAACCGGGAAGCAAATATTTCCCTGTGACAAATACAATACTTCGTCCACGCAGGAAATTGGTACCTTGGGGCACCTCCGAGCCGAACATCCCCTCCTGTCTGACGCAGACTGCTGTGATGTCTGTGTCAGGCAGCTGAGGCATAACTGCATGCATGCCGGTCTAAGGCGGCACAATGGTAAGGTGTGCGGTAAATGGTTTACAGGGGTAAGTGATCTCATCAAACACGACTGCATTCACTCTGGCGCTAGGCTGCATAGATGTAACGTGTGCGGCAAAACGTTTAAACAGGCGTACAGTCTCTCTAGACACAAGCACATCCACACTGGCGTTAGGCCGTACAGCTGCGACATTTGCGGCAAAACGTTTAGGCAGTTGGGTAATCTCACTATCCACCAGCGCATTCACACAGGCGTTAAGCCGTACAGCTGTGACGTTTGCGACAAAACGTTTAGCCGGGCGAAAACTCTCACCGTTCATCAACAGATTCACACTGGCATTAGGCCGCATAGATGTAACGAATGCGGCAACACGTTTAAACACGCAAGCAGTCTATCTAGACACAAGGGTATCCACACTGGCGTTAGGCCGTACAGCTGCGACATTTGCGGCAAAACGTTTAGGCAGTTGGGTAATCTCACTATCCACCAGCGCATTCACACAGGCGTTAAGCCGTACAGCTGTGACGTTTGCGACAAAACGTTTAGCCGGGCGAAAACTCTCACCGTTCATCAACAGATTCACATTGGCATTAGGCCGCATAGATGTAACGAATGCGGCAACACGTTTAAACACGCAAGCAGTCTATCTAGACACAAGGGTATCCACACTGGCGTTAGGCCGTACAGCTGCGACATTTGCGGAAAAACGTTTAGACAGTTGAGTAATCTCACTGTCCACCAGCGCATTCACACTGGCCTTAAGCCGTACAGCTGTGACGTTTGCGACAAAACGTTTAGCCAGTTGAGTAATCTCACTGTCCACCAGCGCATTCACATTGGTGTTAGGCCCCACACTTGCGACATTTGCAGCAAGACGTTTACAAATTTGAGTCATCTCAATAGACACCTGCGCTTGCACATTAGTGTTCCGCCGCACTGTTGTAACTCGTGTGGTAAATCGTTTACCGATGCGAGCGATTTTATTAAACACCAGTGCATTCACTCTGGTGTCAGTCTGTAAGGATGTCTGCGACATTTGCAGCGGGCAGTAGTCTCTGGGAAGTCACCAGCGCATTGACTCTGGGCCCATTCTAATGGCCAGTAGTCTCTGGAAATACAACAGATCATTCATTCAAGTGCAGTAGTTGTCAATTGCAGTTGTGCTTGCATAGTTTTAGCGGTGCTGAGGACAAATTACAGGCTATAGAGAGTGGAACAGACGTTTGTAGTTATAGTACAAAACATAAGTTTAGGTGTTTGTGGTGTTTGTGGTCTCATCTCGCGATAGGCGTGGATACAGATTTGAAGGGCCCGCTACAGCCCGGAAGGCTTAAGTCATCACAAGGACATGAAGCTTAAAGTTTTACTCTGCCATAGGCACCAATATTAGCCAAAACTTGACGCCTAAGTGTAAGAGCCGACACTTTGTTTCTCCTGAACCAATGAAATTGTTTCTGTGGTGATAATTGTATAATACATATTGAGTTGGTTGATATATTGTATGACAAAATGGGATGGTCCATCTCTTAGAGCAGAACAGTTGCAAAGCGTGCACATATCGGCAATTGTTTAATGCAGAGCGCCAGTAAGTGATGTGCTCAGGTAACGCGCTTGACTGGAAGGAGGAGAGAAGAATCTTACCCAAACAAAACGTCACCGTGCCAATCACCTGTTAGCTCACTGAGAACATTATGTTCATTATTAGTATTCACACAAGTATTCATTTTTAGACGCAACCTCAATGGCTGTTCCTAAGGTTTTGCATTCCAGTCTCGTGACCTTCCTCTCATACTCTGCCTCGAGAGCTCGTTGAAGGTGAAAAACATGTTTCGCGAATAATTATTCGGTTGCCAATATGCGTGACCCACTCCTACTTGCATGCATGCA
This sequence comes from Lepas anatifera, assembly GCA_034440635.1. Taxonomy (NCBI): domain Eukaryota; kingdom Metazoa; phylum Arthropoda; class Thecostraca; family Lepadidae; genus Lepas; species Lepas anatifera. Next base: position 212,403 of record JAOTON010002096.1, read on the forward strand.
TGCAAGAAAATCCTGAATGTCACCACCAAACTGCTCTGCGTTCAAGCTCCGAGCGGCTGGAAACTGATTAGGGAGTTCCACCCAGGAGCGGTTTGACGCCCGCATCGGCCTTTTAAAAAATATGCGGTTCTCTTGGCGAAGCGCCTTTTTCACGTCTCTTTCACAGACAAAAAGAAATATGAGAAAGCTCAGCTTTTTTAGAAGAGCATTTCTTCAGCTCGAAGAATAATTTATAGTTGGCGAACGATTTTCCCACTGAATGAGAAGATTACGAAAGTGTAGCTGAACTGATGTCGGACATTTTCATGCTGTGACCGTTTCCACCACTTTCGTAAGTCCTCCTGTAGGTCCCTCATATAGCTCAAACGCAAGCTAAAGCTTGAAAATGATTTGATTATAGCACCAGAGCGCGATACAGATCTATAGCGATCCCTTTCCCGCTCTCAAACGATTTCGTTCGGTGACCCGGCTGTCCTCACCCAGTAACGGCCCCGAAACGTCAGGTGACGGTGGTCAGCCAATCAGCTCAGTGACCGCCCAATCAGGTGACAACGGTCAGCCAATCAGCGCAGTGACCGCCGTGACACCGCCCAGTCAGGTGACAACGGTCAGCCAATCAGCGCAATGACCGCCCCGACACCGCCCAGTTAGGTGACAACGGTCAGCCAATCAGCGCAGTGACCGCCCAGTCAGGTGACGGTTGTCAGCCAATCAGCGCAGTGACCGCCCAGTCAGGTGACAACGGTCAGCCAATCAACTCAGTGATCGCCCAGTCAGGTGACGGTGGTCAGCCAATCAGAGCACAGTAGCGTGACCACTAGCCAATCCAGTCAATCAGAGCGCAGAGCGCAACTAGCCAGCCAATCAGAGCGCAGTGACGTGACCACTGACACCGGGCTTGGTCACCCCGTCCCTAACTGGAGACTCCCCCAGGCACAATCTACACACAGACATGTATTTGGACAAAGCGTCTAACAAACATATTGCCTAAGCCATTCTAGCTTTGGAGTTTCTATGGGTTTTCTTACCCCTCCCCTCGCTCTTAACCATGGTGAAGCTGATTCATACCCGGCAGAAATAAATAAACCTCTGCCTGTGCATGATGTCATGATCTGGCAACTACCACCATATTCAATAGGCTTTGATAGGCTGACTACTCACCGTGACGTCAGCATGACGGCACGCCAACAGCTGACAACTGTGGCCGGCTCCTTAGGTACATGTTCGGTTCATTTCAGGTAGGTTTTTAGCTTTTCTCTACGGAAATTTCGAGTTCAAAGACTAATGATATGTTCAGTACCGGGTTTCCCGGCATGCTTTACAACTTGCTATCTCAGGTAAAATCACGTTATAAAGGTGCCACATTCCCGCCACATTCCCTTTAAGGAACGTGGCGCTAGCGCCGAACAAAGCGTCCTTTGTCAGGCTCCTTGGTCCCCTCGCCTATTCACTACCGCGCACAACTGGTGGTGAAAAATAAAACCACATTTCGCTTCGGGAGGTGGAGGATATGTTGGCCACCCGGTTTGGGCATTTGGGGGGCCTTGGCCCTAATGCTACATTCTCCTTGATCTGCCAGTGCCTGAATGTTTTTTTCTGGCTAGTGAAACAGCACACGAAACGGCGAAACAACAAAACAACGCAAAAAATAATAACACAACGAAATCATCCGTCTGTATTTGATTGTTATACCTCATATTTCAGGGCGTTGCCCAAATCATTCTGGTTAAATCGCGTGAGAAGACTGCAAGAGCCCTGACTGTTTATCTGTGATTGTTTTCAGACCGGTGTAACGGGGTCACCGTGAATACGGAGCCAGATTTGAAGATAGAAGTACAGGAGAATTATATGGAATATACACCTCTTTCTACCGGTAGGTGTGCATTGGCGGCTGGAAATGCTGAAGGAACGGATAGAAAGCAGATGCAATCAGTTTTAACTTTGTCAAATTTCTAGAGATGTCAATGGGTGAGGTATTTACCCACCGTGCTTTCATCGGCACATTTGCATGATAGAATACTTTAACAGTATTTTTCAGTACTTTCATTGAAAATTTTGCACGTTTTGGTAATGTTTTACTTCGGCTGACGAAAGTGTAAAAAGAACACCTTTTTCAAAATTTCAACGACATGTAAGATATGACACGGGGATATGAACCAGCCAATGACATTGGACGTCTTGTCATAAAATACATGTAATATTTTTCGTATTCATCAGGAAAAATTTGTTTAGAGACCACTTCACTTCTGAATCCACCAGGGGCGGATCCAGCCAGTGTATTGGTCGGGGGAAGAATGGGGAAAACCCATGTCAGCCTCGGGATCTTAAAATTGAGCGTTGGAGGCAACGGCTGTTTCTTTTCAGGGCTTATTTCATTGGTGTTTAAAGAGGTATCCCTACAAGGGACAAAACCTGTTTTTACCCACAATCAGTAATGTGAATAATTTATTTGAGGGTGATGGTCAAACGAAGGTTGAACTTGTTCTTGCTTTGATGGACATGACCGTTTTGCCCCTCCCCTCTCCTGTTTGTATTCGCCCCTGCTGTCCATTGTCTTATCTCAACATTCATTCATCGAAATCTGACCCCTGTTACCCCTCACAACACTCCGGCGCTTGATTCTCGAATTCAACGAAGCTGGGCACTGGGGGGTTTGGGTGGCGCGGTCGGTTAGCACGCGCGCTCGGCTTAGCCCGTGTCATTCTGTATGTGCAGGATACAATGGGTTCGAGCCCCCCCCAGAGGCCGGATTTAGCACCCTGCTCTAGCTTAAGCCTGGCTCATTTCCCTTCCCCCTTCGATGCCATATGACCTAAGAACTTTGACGCACCCTCCTGCAACAAGAAATGTGGTAATGGGGCAATTAGCCAGGTTTCTCAAATATGTAGTCTTTTAGGCATGCCTCATTTTATCTAAAGCCTTTGAAATGAATTCTTAGCACATATGCTAACTTGCAACGATATAAATGCATGAAAAATGTATATAGACTGTTGCATCTTCCTAAATTACAGTTTTTCTGTTACGAATGAATATATATGCTTAAATAGTCGGATTCTTAACAAACTACTGGTTTAATTAAGACCAGACTTTATGCTTCTCTGTTTATTACTTCCGTAGAATTCGGGGTCAAATCTGTTTTTCCAAAACAAATAATGGTTTCAAAAACCAGAATTAAGAAAACCAGGCTAGCTGGTCCCCGGTATTGTTTTATATTTAAGAGTTATAGATTATACCCAGTTCAGATACAAGGGGGGCTAAGGGGCTCAAGCTCCTCCCCCTGAAATGTCAATACCTACGGTAACTGTACAGCTGGAGGCTGTTTCTAGGCTATGACAGTAGAGGTTCAAGCTCCCTACCCCTCCCCCTCAAAGGAAGTTCTGAATCCGCTACTGGTTATGCTCATACACATCATAGCTGAAGCAGTGTGACAAAAAGTCCGACTTAGCATGAATTCGGTGTGTAATTTCAGGCGTTGGCGACGCCCTCCTTTGCAAGCACTCCAGCTGCTGTCGAGGAGGACATAACGTGTTGGACAAACATGTGACGCCTAATCACGGACACGTCGAGAATGACAACTGCACGTGCAACAAGCCTACATTCCGGTCAGACGACTCCAGCAGCAAAGGAAAAAGACAGCAAGAAGTCCTCCAAGCCCAGAAAGAAGCGTTTCCCTGTGTCACATGCAGCTTGACATTCGCACTGGAGATCGATCTGACGGAGCATATCCAGAACGTGCACGTCCCTATCCCGTCTCACAGCTGCGATGTCTGCGGTATGGCGTTTGTGCATCTGATTCAGCTCATTAGCCACGAACGCATTCACACTGCCTCAAGGTACCACTATTGCAAAGTGTGCCCAAAACGGTTTACGGATGCAAGTGGTCTCATCAAACACGAGCTCATCCACACTGGCCGTGGGCCGTACATTTGCAACGTTTGCGGTATAGCGTTTGAACAGTCTGGTGATCTTGTGGTACACCAGAGCATTCACCCTAGTCTCAGACCGCACAGCTGTGACGTGTGTGATAGAACGTTTACACGGTTGAATCATCTCAATACCCACAAGCGGGTACATACTGGTCTCAGACCGCACAGATGTAGCGCGTGCGATAGAACGTTTGCACAGTTGAGTCATCTCAATACCCACAAGCGGGTACATACTGATCTCGGTTCGCACAGATGTAGCGCGTGCGGTAAAACGTTTACACAGTTGAGCACTCTGACCAGGCACTCGCGCGTCCACACTGGCATTAGGCCGCACAGGTGTGACGCGTGCGATAGAACGTTTGCACGGTTGAATCATCTCAATACCCACAAACGGGTACATACTGGTCTCGGGTCTGGGGCTGTAGCTTGTGCAGTAAAACGTGTACACAGTTGAGTCATCTCACTAGGCACTCGTGCATTCACACTGGTATTAGGCCGCACAATTGCAATGTGTGCGGTAAGTTGTTTTCTCAGGCGAGTGATCTCCGGCGACACCAGCGTACACACGATAACATTACGGGGACAAATCTTTAAGAACCTTCAGCTGGGTCGAAGAGCATCTTTCATTCTTCTCTGAGACCGACACATTCTCGGATGAGAAATAGAAGGTTCAGGATCTTGGTTGAGATTTCTGATTCATTTTACCGTAGCTTTATGTTAGGTCTCCCCCGCCCTAAAAACGAAATAAGAATGAAGGAGTCTGGAGAACCTCAGCCGAAAACCGAAAGCCCCTGTTCTCAGCTGAGAATGTGTGAGTCTCAGACGAGAATGGGGGAAGGCCTTCGAGTAATCTCAAGTTCTCAAATGTTTGTAAGTGTACGCCCATTTGACCGGTATCACTCTACTATCGTGTCCTCATTCCTCAATCCGGAAAATGAGACGGGGGAATCACAGGACGCAGGTCAGACAGACCGCTTTCACTGACTGAGACTATAGTAGTGGAAAACCAAGACTGGTTTCCGAATGGTATATTATAACCGCATGTAAAACTAGCACAACATGTCCATGTGGCTACATGGTGCCGAGAGAGAGCCAACCGGAGACCGTCTCAAACAGTCAATAGATGACCCAGATAATCACTGGAGAGACAGAGACGGGGATAATCACTGAAGTCACTACCTAGTCTTCGATGTCTGCCCGGAACGGCTTGAGGTTAGGGCTTCTGGTGACGATTTCCTTGACTTCGTGGAAGCTGTCGTCGGCTTCCTCTGACCAGGCGAAGGCAACGTCCTTCAACATGCTCGCGATGGGGCGGACCACCTCTGTATAGCACGGGATGAAACGGCTGAACCACCCTGTGAGTCCTAGCCAGCGCGGACCTCCTGCAGGTTTCTAGGCCGTGGAGCATCCGCAAACTGTTTGCACAGCAGAAACAGCTGGGGTGATGCCATGCCCAGACAACCGACCACCGCAGAAGCCGATATCGCTTTTCCGGAAGTTAGACTTGTGACGTTGTTAGTGATGTTGGCATCTTCCAGCCGCTCCAGTACACTTCGCAGGCGCTGGTCGTGATCCTCCATTGAAGAACCTGACACGACTGTGTCATCCATGTAGTGCTCGCAACCAGAGAGGACACATGCAGGAGCTGGTCTAGGAGATTCTGGCAGGCAGGTCCTGCAGACACCAAACCAAAAGGAACCCGCTCGAAGCGGAACAGACCGTCATGAGTTATGAAAGCGGTAACATCCAGGCGGCTGTATTCTCAGAGCGTGAGCTTGCGATAAGCAGAACGTAGATCTATCTTATGTACACTGAGCATGCAAGTGAGACTGAAGCTCTTCTATTGTTTGAGTGGATGCACCTCCGCGACTATCTGTGCGAAAGTGTTCACGTAGGTCTACACAAAGTCGGATCTGTCTGTTCGCCTTAGGTAGACGGGAGAGGGTAGATCCAAGGTGAGGCATCGCTCCTCTCGATGATCACCTTCAGGAGGCGCTCCAGCTCCTGAGACATCTCCCTCCAGCTACTCCGAACCGCCGCTGGCGGGTGTTGAGGCTTGTAGGCGGTTGATGCTGCGTCCGGCTTAAGAACGATGCGGTGTTTGTAGCCCTTGATGGCAGAGAATGTGTCATCTGTTTCCTCTTGCAGACTGGACACTTAAAATGTAGCAATATACATGGTGCCGCCCAAACGCTGCATCACATCCCACGACCCATAATGGCCCCTGGGGCTGAAGTGTCCACTAGGAAGAACTCAGTTGACACGGACTGGTCCTGGAACTTCACTGTGAGAGAGCGAACTCCCTCGACAGGGAGCGGGCTCTTAACGAATCCGAAGAGGGACGAAGTGGCTGGTTGAAAAGCTCTGCCCCTGAAGAGGGAAGGTGCATACTGCAGGCTCAAGATAAAGCAGGTGGCGCCGATGTCCACTTGCAGGTTGACATCTTGACACTTGCCTTGGGTAGACAGTTGAACCGGGCAGGTGACTCGCGGTGATGTACCAGAGAGACAGGAAAACACACAAGCTTCCTTCACCTGAGATTTCTTCTTGTTGTAATGTGAAGACGGTGATGCAGAGGGTGGTGCGGCTGATGTTGGTCCAGACCCTACACTGCGGCGGATGGCGGCGAAGTGTCCAGTGGGATCACAGGACCTGCAGTTGATCTGACGAGCAGGGCACTCTGCGGTCGATTCGTTTGGCAACTGAGCACGTTGTCGGAATGCAAACCACTCCACAATCATATTGGTCTTCTCTGCGAAGTAACTGTCGAGTTCGCGGAGACAGAAAGTGTGCTCATCCTCCCCTTCCAACTAGGGAACAACTGGGATAGTCTCATAGACGCGCTGACCCTCATCACCCAGACAGTGGAGCAATAGAGTACAAGGACGCACTGGGAGGAAATCTTGGGCACTAGACGCAAGCAAAAGGTTCGAAAAACGGCCTTCCCAAACTTTCCACGCGGCTTTTGGATTTCCCGGGCGTGGCAAAAATGGCGCCGGTGGTTTCAGGTCGATAGCGGCCATTACTTACGCACGACGATATCGGAGATCCGATAGAAATCACAATTTGACAAGTTCGATTACTGAACACCACAATTGTATGTAATGTCGCGGTAATGAGTTCGATATTTTGGTCGTTCGTCTCGTTCGTCGCAGATCTACTTGCACGTGGTTCCACTCGGAAGCTGTATATTCACTATCGTTCCAGTATCCGACATCTGATTATAACCGAGTTCTGATTATAACCGAGTGGGCTTACCATGTGCTTGAACCAAGTACTGGTTAGTACACTACAGTCGTGCAACATCATACACAGTGACTTCAGGCTTGGAATTCTGGATTTGACGGTTAGATGGTATGTCGCGAAAATAGTTCACTAGGCTGTGTTTACGTTGTTGCGCCAGGAGCTTTAAAGGATGCAACTACACCATTAAATGATACAACTACGTAGATTCCTGTTTCTTCTATATTCCCTCGCGTTTTGTAAGGGCAAAGAATTAAAAGGGCAAATAATTTTTGCGTTATGTAAGCCAAATTAAACTAGCGACTGAGTCTACCCAGTTAGACCCTATTACTCTATGCTTATTCGTTGTTAAATTTGTCAGAGATCCAAACTTTTAAGGTCAGACCATCTAGGTCAGGTTACCAGTGCAGGTCAAATGACCTCACCTCCAAAAAGGCTTAAGATAGAGTAAATAAGAACAGGGTCCTTCGACCCAATACAATGATTCACCGAGCGCTACACAATATGTTCCAGTATTTTTTATGTCTATGACCTTGGGTCAGATACAGATCATGGATGACCTCTCCATTGAAAACGCATGGAGAAAACAGAAATTGGGCTGTATTTGTGCAGATACAGCTGAGAATGCCTCAATATATTCCAAATCGTAGTATCCTGGGTTTCCGTTCTCCGTTCACGTCGCACTAGTTCGGCACCAGGTGCTCCGACTGGAAATCCCCCCCCCCCAGGCACTGCAAATCGCCTGGAAGACCTGGACACCAGCGGACAGGTGGTGTCGTAAATGTTATGTCGTAAATCAGCGGAGGGATTGTGTTGTAAATCAGGGTGCCGTGAGAGTAAACTGGTTGCTCTTACCTGTTGTAAAAATGCAGATTTTACAGAGAGATCGGTGTGCCAGGCTGTATATGAGAAAGCTTCTGTGGCTATAAAGCTTTTCCAATGTAGTTTGAGCTCATACTGCCTTTACACTTCTCCCGGCACTGTGCATCGTAGGAACTCCGCGACTTCTCACCTGACAAGAAAGAGAATCATGAGGCTCATCGTGGAGGTTATTGTCGCATTCGGAGTAATGACTCGTTCGAATCCATCTTGCGCGCTAGATTCTGAACAGCCGTTTCCAAGAACGAGCCGCCTTCTCAATTTCTTTGGCGGCACTGAAGTTCTGAAGAAGCTGCTCGCGAGGAATGTTGGGCGGGGGCGGGGTTAGGAATGTATGCACCACTGCTGCTCTGCTAGGAAAGGGACAAGACACTGCCGCCACCACCGCCCGTCCAGTGCACCCCTCAGTTCCGCCAACAACGTGTCCAATGTGTCCAAGGTGTCCAGCGCCAACAACGTGTCCAGACCCAACAACGTGTCCAACGTGCCCTCTGCCGCCTGCCAACGTCAACATGTGTACCACAGAGGGCGATATTTCTGGAGATGAGTGCCCTGAAGGACAGTACTGTGCCCCTGCCGGTCCTGCTACACAAGGCAGTGTTGATCTCCCAATTCAATGCACCGACCGCAAGACATTGGGGTCAAGTTGTAGTTTTGCTTTCGAGTGCATTTCTCTTGAATGTCTTATTAATCAAGAGTCTGGAATTTGTGTGGGACCTGAAATTGAACCGCAGACGATGTTATGAAACTTAATTGTCACGCTATGCCTAATGACATGTAATCACTTTGGTCTGCGAACCTGGTGGGAGAAGGAAGGGTGATTTTTCATGAAACATTGCCTATGAATTTGAATCTAGTCTTAGCTTGTTTTTTGGTGCAAAAAATAGTTACATTTTCCACCTAGAGTTTCAGAGTTAGACCAATAGCTTTGCAGGAAATGACAATAAAGCTTTTACTTTTATACAGATAGGTTTGCATTGTTATTGGGAGTGGATTGATATGCATATTGACTATGCTAGATTAGATCCTCTGGTCGGCTAGACCTGACCTAAGATCAGGTCATTTTTATAATTTGACCTAGTATAGTCGTATAATAAATCGTTCGATTCGATAATGAGGAAGTGAAGTGAAGAATGAAGTGCGACTTATTGGAGGAAAGACTTTGCTGCAGCTGTTGAAGCATCTCTGACACAAAAGTTAATGGTGGATGTGAATAAGCCTTATGAATAAGCCACAAAAGCCTTAGTGAATAGCACCCTTGTCTTGTAAGCCACTGGTCCCGGGTTCAAGTCCCGGCGGAGCCTCTGAATAAGTTGATTTGATCCCCAAAACCCCTTCCAACAGGTTGAGAGTTAGTGACTCCGTATGACTCCGTATGCAGTTGGCGCCTCGTTAACACGCGCCCCGCTGCGGTCCCTGGCATGACGCGCCCCGCTGGGAGGGGCGTTTTTCGCTCCCCTCCGTATCTCGTTCCCCACCAAAGCCAAAGGAAAATGACGGGCGGCGTTCGAAAGCTCTTGACAAGACGAAGAAATTGTATACGTATAATGTTTATGTCAGGTCAATATTGAGGTCAGCATAGGTCGAAGAAGGTTCCATAGGCTTACAACAAAGCAGCGTACATTTCTCTTTTTAGATCTGCCCGCAGGGCTGTTAGAGCAAATATGTATGCACCATTGGATTCCTCTCATCGCGGCGAATCGAATGATGTATAATATGACCTTGCCAGGTCAAATAGTGAAATTGTCCTGACCTCCAGCTAGGTCAAGGTCACAGAGTGACCTGGTATGGTCATATGGCACATCCCGCGACTCCCCAAGACAATATAAGCACAATGCAGGCAAAATGGGAGCTTTATCGCAACTCAGTGAGAAGTTATTGGCAAAACAATCACTCTATGTTCCCGTGACCTGATATGAGCTTTGAGAGGTCAGATGCTCAAAAACTCAACTTTATGGTCAAGATCGTGATAAGAATAGACGGTGTGGGGGTTTTCAACTTTATCTATCCAGTATTTATGGAAAACGAGCCCATTCTATTTTTCACCACAGACTTATAATGGGGCGACCAAAAAAATTGACCCCTCCTTAGGTCAACAATATAAAAATTGCGAAATGGCAGATTTGTAGATCCTAATGACCTCATCATATTGTGAAAGTTTCAAACTGATCCGTTCGCTGATGTTCCCTGGGCGCCGCTTCAAACTCGTAATTTTAGGTTTTGAGGTCGGGTCACTTGACCTTGAATTGCTCCTTGACCTGACATGGCCGTAACTCAAAAATTGGTCAGATGGGTGAAATTGATCAGGTATAAGGTACTGTAAGTTTCGTTGTTCTGCGTCTCTTCGTTTTTGAGTTACCTGGGGAAAACCAGGAGGGGACGAATATCGCTCCCCAGCGGGGCACGTGTTAAGCCCCAATAGAAGTCAATGATTTCAAGTTGATGATAAGAAGGAGTTTGGCGATATATTCTGACGGTGTGCGACTTATTGGAGGAGAGGCTTTGTTGTAGCTCTTTACAAATCTCTGCAACAGAATTTGATGCCCTATGAAATGCTTGATGAGCATTTGCACAGCATTTAGCTTCTGTCTTACGCAGACAAACCGAGCCTGTCTTCAGTGTGTATTCTGTCTTGTATGACTTGCTAGAGAACCTCGCGGTGAACGGCGTCTTTGGCGACTGTCGTGAAAATCTTTCACTCGGCTGTGATTACGTTGTAGTGGTAAGATCTCGTCGCGCCATTAAATGATGAAAAGACGTTAGTTCCTCTCTCTTCTATATTTCCTCGCGTTGTGTAAAGGCAAAAGCGCAGCAGTGATGAATACAAGTCAAACAGAATACAACTCAACTCAAACAACATGAATACAACATGAATACAACTCAAACAATCGGTCTTCGCCCGTGACGGAAGCGCCAGTTAATATATGTAATGTTATTGAACCGAGATATGCGTCGTTACAACTCACTCTCTGTAAAGCTATCTTCTACAAACCTATTAGCGGTGACCTAACATGACCCAGCGTGACCTGGTGTGGTCTGGCTTGGTCTCTGTACCGACTGTCGCCGGCACCTCACTGCGGAGGTCCGCTTGTGAGCACGGTTCTGAGCACACTCTCCCGAGACAGCATCGGGTAGCAGTTTACTAATGTAATATCGATACAACAGAGAAGTAGACACTCATCATACACAACAATCAAATCGCTGAATTTGTGACAGAAAGACAGACATCATAGCAGTGTGAGTATTTGTTTCAAACTAAGGACGGCCACATCTCTCAGCTTACCTTTATAAAACACAGTGGTCTTAAAGAAGTTACTGAAAATCAAAGTACAGTCCAGAATTTCGGAGAGATAGTGGTCTGTTAGAGTAAGAAAAGTCTTGATCAGCTTGGCATTATATCTTGAGTTTGATTTTAAGCACTTCTCGTCACGCCTCCACGTGTTCACGCTTGGGATAGACTTGACGGATGTGGCGCAACACAGTTCTTTTTTTCGCCTCCACTCGTCGCCGGCGTGGCTGTTTTCTAAAATATTTTCACGTCACAATTACAGTTCTCTGTGCCATCTAGTGGCTTCTTGCAGAGTATGTGGCCCTCTTCAGGCACTTAATCTAAGTAAAGCTTCGAAACATGGCCGAAAGAGGTTAGGAACTAGCGTTGGTTTGGAGATCCGAAAGGGTGGGTGGTAAGATAAGGAAAACGAGAGAAATAATTCTCACACTCCCCAGAAGAGATGGTTGACGGAGTCAAGCATAGGAATGGAAATGAGATTGCCAGTTGAATGTGATGTGATATTGGTTGAGTGATGCAAATGTCTCTATAATGCGCCAGACTGAATGAGGTTCTTCACCATCTGAGCTTGCTTCACCGCGGCCTGACGGCGTGGTCGCGATGGCGTGAGTGTGACACTGGTCGCCGCCGGTGTCTCAGTTACTTTGTGTTCTGCTACCGTGCCGGCGTGAGAATGTGTCGGTATTTCGAGCGGAAACAACAAGCGGGTGGAATAGCGCCCTTGCCCGTTTGCTGTCTTCAGGACAACTTGCCTGACTTTCCCGTCGTTTCCGTGTATCAGCTGTAACACGCGTCCCATCTGCCAGTACACACGGGGCCTGTCTCGAGTGTCTATGAGCACGATATCTCCTACGGCGATTTTGTCGACCCAGTCCGTTTGAAACACGTCACGCGAGGTCTCTCGTAGGCTGAGTAGGTACTGACTGTACCACATATTTCTATAATTCTGTAGCATCTCCTCTTGTTTCATCACGGTTTGATTGAGCTGCTCGTGAGCAGCGCTTTGATTCTGCGTCCACAGAGGATCATCTCCATCGACGTTATGGACGAGTCGTAAACGTGGATTTGTGTGAGACTTCAACAGTTTGTTTGGAGTGAGGGGCTCCACCTCCTCTATTTCACTGTTCACATAGGTGATTGGTCTGCTGTTGACTATATCCTGTATGGCAGCTTGCTGCGTGATCAGTTCAAAGTAAGACAGTTTTGCCCTCCCTACTGTCTTGTAGAGGTAGTGCTTCACTGTCTTTCCGTTCGTATACGCCTCCCTCCAGCTCGCATATGCTGGAATGGTTTTGTGGGCAACATTGATCTGTTGCAGATGTTCTTTGAATTCATCTGAGAGGAATAGGTTTTTCATCAACTTCTGGGCTGCGACGAAGTAGCTTGCATTGTCGGTATATATAGAGCTAGGGACTCTATATATGCTGCAGAATCGTGAAAATGACTGAAGAAACGATTTCACGGTGAGGTCGGGAACGACGTCCAGATGGACAGAGCGAATCGCCAGACACGTGTACACTACCAGGTACACTTTCTTCATATTGCCTTCTTCATCCTTCACGTAAATATGTCCAGTGTAATCGATCGCTGTATCTTGGTAGGGTGCAACGAAGCGAACTCTTTCTTTCGGAAGATCTGTGAGCTTGGGATATGAGAAAGCGAGATTATTAAATCTCTGACAGGTGACGCAGCTTTTGATGATTCGCTTCACTACCTGGCGCCCGGCGGGGATCCAAAATCCGCGCTCCCTCAGCGCTGTGAGCGTTGTTCCTATGCCTAAGTGCTTGGACATTAGGCCGGGTCAGGGGAGGGGTTTTTCTCCAGGAAACAAGTGAAAGGGGGAAATTATTTGTCCTTGGGGTATAAGAAAATGATATGATTTTTTCCAGTTTTTTAAATTGATGCTGAGTGGTAGCGAATGACCGATTTGTGCAGGGACTTTTCCCATTTTTTTCCTCAGAATGCCTAATTAATGCGTGAGTGAGATATCTGAGGGCTCCAAAAACATCATTGTCGTGTTCTCCGTATATCATTCCAGCCTATAGAGGACTCTATTTATATTTCATAATGCGTCATGACTCGGTTATTCTCGCTTCTCTCCTGAGGGATGCCCGTCATAGTGCCCTTGGTGGCAAAATGGAGAACTAGCGCAGTCGAGGGAGTCAAGCCGCCAGAGAGTGGTTTTAACTGTGTGTGGAGGCCTGAAAACCGAGAATTCGATTTCTGGACAGTCACTGGCTTTAGTAAATATTTCCCATCCCTCGTTGCCATCGCTTAGTCGTATCTACATATGTCCTGAGGCCTAAACACATGCATCGGAAAGGAAGTGACCGAAACAGACGAAAGCAGGACACAGCAGGGGAAGTATGTAATATTGACCCGAAATTCGACGAGTATTTGTTTCTAGGAGTAGTTTTAGAGTGAGGATATTTATCGTCAGCAGAAGGTTGAAGGCTGATTGGTCCCATATTGGTGTCGGTGTTTGTCGGCGGTGACGCGTATGGTGTTGATCTAGCCATATCGCCCTCAGAAAACAAGATGCATCGGGTTGTATCTTTATCAAACCATTTTTTTGCGTCACCAACACATGGAAAAAACGTCGTTTAACGAACTCGTAGGTCAAGTCAATCAACAACAAAATCTCGTTTCGACTCAAAAACAGGGATGCTTTCACGGTGCCGCATTCTCGCACAAACATAACCATGACGGGCAGCACTTCCGACCACTGCGCTTCCAGCCTGAGTCACCACTTGAACTGCCCTTTCTACCGCCTGGGTATGTACCGGGTATGCGGGCGCTGTATCTCTAAAAGAGAGCATCTCCGGCACGCTGAGCTTGGATGTCAGTGGGGGTTCAGTCACTAGCTCATTCGACCAGTTAATCATCTCAGCATAACTATTGGCCTGGAAGTCAATCTTGGGGATCTCGTAAGGCCGCACCTCACCAGACACAGCTGCTCTGCACTGTGTTATCACCCCGACCGCTTTTTCCCGGATTTGTATATCATCATCGCACAGCATGGCGATAAGAATCGCCTCTGGGTGAGCCCAGTACCCATTTCGCTGGATGACAGGCCTCACGATCTTCTGTACGGAGAGCGGTAAACCCTTCAGGAGCTCGATGCTGCAGAATAAGTTTCTGGATCCATCTTTGCAGTGAGGATTGCACTTGATTTGGAACCAGACGGGAACGTAATGCCTGAAAATGAATTCGGTCAGCATCTTCAAGTTGCTTGTTGGCTGTTCAGTTGAGGCATAGAGACGAAGAATTCTTGTCGCCAACGTCAGCCATCTGGCCTGGTTCAGAGGGCCGATTTTTCTGGCGGCAAGCTCAGTGCCATTTCCCCCCCAATGATGCCCGCAGTCAGCTTGTACACTATCTGTTGATCTGTGCTGAGGGCATCAATTGTCTGTTTATCCAGGTTCTGCAGGTTGCCAGGTACTGGACTAAATGATACTAATGGCTTATTGTGGAGATCCTCGGACAGTTTCTTACCGATTGGACCGCTGAATGATCTCGGTCCCGCACTAACGCCATCAAGCTTTGTGAACAATTCACGTAAATTCAACTCATTAGAGTGAAGTAGACAAATGAACCAATGAACTGGTCTACCTTCAAAAAGCTCAAACAGTCGAAATATGCCACCATTTTTTCCTGTGTTCACTGTGGTTCCGTCTGCCCCCAACACAGCTATGTCCCCACCAAATTCCTCAACAACATCATGGAGCTTCTTAAAGATTACATGAGCCTTTCCTGATTCTGGGGTAAAATGCGTTAGATACTCGCCGCCAGGCTCTGCAACAACAGCGATATGTTCTTCCTGCTGTGCTATTCTACGTGTTGAGGGGCCTGACTCATCTAGATGACTGCCTATCATAACATACGAGGTATCTTGTCGGCCATCAAAATACACACCTGACAACTCAGATTCGCAAATCTTGTCTTTTCTCTTTTCTGCTTCTCGGATACGAGCAAGCACCCTAGCCCGTTGTACTTTCTTGTGATCCACTATGAATCTGGTATCACTAGAGGAAATCCTTCCGATATCAATTTGGAAACCATTAACAATAGCAGCAGCCGCACGATTTGACACGCCGTATCTGTCGGCTGCCAATGCCATGTGTCTCAGTGTGTCCGTGTTTACTTCACTGCTGGTCGCTTCATGCTCCGCGCTGTCCGCTGAAGACACAGCTTCGGTGTCTGTGGGGTCCTCAGAGGAGGATCCCTGCGAAAAATAGGAGAATGACTCATTATAAGGGAGACTGACACTATTATTCGACTTAAAAAACAAAATTGATATGTAAGACATTCTCATTTAATTACATGTGTATCCGATTCCGATCACGAAAAAAACTTACATAGTATTCTGCAATACCTATATTACAACTGTGGTGAGTTTTTTGCGCTATTAGGCTAATCATATCTCACGAGGTCATCCAGTGATGATAAATACTCTCAGCTTAGCGCGCTCAGGAGACTACTGTCCTTTTAACTAGTCTATTGAGGACGTAACAAATACTTATAAACTCCATGCGTCGAAAATAACGCTCGAAAAACATAAAGTGGAGTTATCTATCGAGCACATTAACAGAGCAATGGTTTACCTAAAATACAAGTTTCGCACCTGTAAGTGTGTCTGGTATGGATCTGGTCCTTCTGGAGACTCTCTTGTCATCTGCTGTGCCCTTCTTTCCCTCCTATCTTGTTGCACTCGCCTGCGACGACTTTCTTCGTGGTCGATGGAGCCGGTCGTGATTCTTCTCACGGTTCTCTGATCATGGAGAAACGCAACTTCTAGCTCCGGCACCTTATCGTCTCTGCCACAGGGACAGTTCAGAGGGTCTGAACATTTGCAAGCAGCAATGTCAAATAGTTTGGAGAACCACGTCTCTTCCCTCTCCCTTACGGTATCATCCCGATCGCGCTTGGGAGTTTTCATAAGTTTTTTGAAACGTCTATGACAGATGTCACCCAGTTGGCTGATACGAGATCCACTAACCGTTGGAATCCCCTCCTGACGCCAAGTGCTTGCAACTCGATCGCACGCCAGCTTCTTTGCTTTTGCCGCAGATGTCAGCCGTCTGGTTAAAGGGTCTATCTCCCGCTGTATGTTTCAAAACAGTTGATAAACTGCTTCCTCGTTGGTAACACGTTTGTGGGAAGATCAGCAGGTTGGCCCACGACAAAATTGTCGGTACCTTGTCGAGTTTTCCGAGTTTTTAGCTCAGATTTCCTACCACTAGCCATAGCTAAAAATGATGGCTTTAGTGCGTGAAATAAGCCGACCACTAACGCAGCGACCACGACCACTTTAAGTCACGCCGTCAGCCAAACTGATGCGTGACTTCTTCGTATTTAGCGAGCCTACCCTCCCAAATGAGCGACAATATCCAGTGTCAGTGCTTGGTGTCAAATGTGCGGTGGTCCTGGCAGCGGATCGAATGTACCTAAGAAGATTCGAGATAGCGCGCGTGCGAGAGAGAGAGAGAGAGAGAGAGAGAGGGGGGAGATGAAAGCCAGCAAGACTGGTGCCAATTCAAGTTACATTCTCTTAAGACGGTGTTTCTGTAATGCCCATTTGCCGTTCAATAGGTACGATTATGTACCATTGCTTATCAGGCAAACAAGGCTGGGGAAGGGGAAAGGGTATGGGCTCAGACACATGTGAAAACCGCAATTTCATCAGATTAATCCCATTCGGTTGATTACAAGAAATTGAATCACCACCTTTCCCCTTAAATGGGACCAAACCCCGGCGCACAGCACGCCTTTCGCGCGCTGTTTATCGTGTCCACCGGTAGATGTCACTGGTGATGGATGCTAAAGCCTCCACGGAAAACACTATAAAAGGACTAATAGATCTCTCTCGATTATAACTCTTCTACCACAACTGGTGTAACAGCACCCGGCGCATTCAAAAATCGCAAAATTGGAGCTCTCTGAGGCTTCCCAATGTTCTAAAATCACATTTTAGGAGAAAAACAGCAAAAAGTGCTCAGATAAATGAGCTTTTCGCTATTACTCAGACTCAATTAAAATTGCTGAAAATTTGCAGATTAGCTTTAAATTGAACAAGGACCAATAATTTCCCCCTTTCACCGGGATCCGTTTCCATCGACCCGGCCTATTGGACATCCTATGTTGGTCTCTTACTAGAAGAGTGGTGAGTGGGTGGTTCTTAGCCACCCACTCACTCGAGACTCACTCGAGACTCACTCGAGTGTCGGCCAGCTCTGGGCAGTTGCAGTGGGAAACTTGCTCCACCATGTATTCATGACTACATACCATGAACATGGAAGTAGCTAAGCTATCACTATAACAGGTGAAATGTATTGTGTAAATTAGCACAATTCTATGTCATTAGTTATTTTTGTAACTCGGTACGTGGTCCTTGGGCATGATATTGCAGGACGCGTCTGAATCCACTTGCACTTGAATTATGTTGCTATCTTCTAGCATCACCTTTGCCTTCAGCTTCTTGTGGTTTTGTCCACTGAAAGTCAGAACAGGTGCATCATCCTCCATTGTATCCCTTGCATCCTCCAGCTGATGCACCCTGTTTACACCCCTGCGTCGATGGGCATTAAAACCTGGGTCACGTGACAGGGAGCGGCCCTGTCTTGGGGATTGTTCTTCTGGGGATTTCTGCTTCTGCACACTTTGGCAAAATGATCTGACTTTGTACAGTTTGAGCAGAAGGCAAGGCAGAACAGTTGGGGCTCCCAAACATGTGTGCATCCCCACAGTAACGCCTACAGCCCACTGAGCTCCCTTGCCTAAGTTGGAATGGACTTACTTGATTTACTTCCTCTTGCTTGATGTGGTGCATCTGTTGGTGGGTTACCTCTGCTGATTTGCAATTTGTGATGCACTTGCCAAGATCCAGTTGTGATTATTGTAGCGACCGTGTACGCAGTGTGTCATCCTTTAAGCCGCACACTATGCGGTCTCGAATTGGCTGATCTTGAAGAACACCATACTCACAGATGCTGGCTAATTTTCTGAGGGCTGTCAGATATTGCTCAAAGGACTCACCCTCTTCTTGGTTGCGCTGGTTGAATTGGTACCGCTCAAATGTGATATTGGTGGATGCTGCACAATGCTCTTCCCACAAACGAAGGATGCTGGGGAGATGCTGCTTCTCTGCCTCAGTCGCAAAGGGTAGGGTGGTGTGCGTACATCTAGGGCATCAGCCCCCACCCATGTCACAAAGTTAGGCACTTGATAAGATGCAGGCTTGGATGCCAGATCCGTTACAATATCATGAGTGTCCTTTAGCTGTTTCCACGTTTTTCCAGTTCTTTGACGGATCTCCCTGCATGTTGAGGTGATGCGGGCGTCGGGCCTCTGCTATCTTGTTTCTTCTATACAACACACGGACACAATTTCTCTGGTTCGGAACCAAGCCGATGCAGCTACTGTCGAAGCAGGATAACTGTCGAGCATTTAATAGCTGACACAGACTGTAACTGTTGTGCTGCTGCTTGGTGGTGGTACTGAAATGTACCCAGAGAACCTGTATATAATGTACCTGCTGACTCAGTCAGCGCAGCGACCTGTACGGCGTCATCATCCTCCCACCGATTCTGGGCTAGTGGCAGCCTTGGCAATCCGTCCGCCATCGCGTTAGCTGCAGACTAAATGTGCTCTACGTCGAAAGCGAACTCTAGTTGCGCCTCCCAGTGCGCGACGCGGCGTCCGACTCGGTTCGAACCCTTCGGTCCGAATATCGTACACTTGGCCTTGTGGTCCGTACGCAACTTAAAACGTCGACCCCACAAGGAGAACCTCTACTTTTCAGCGTCCCAAACGCAGGCCAACGCCTCTTTCTCTACGACAGAATACCCTGTCTCCGCCGAAGTGAAGGCTTTCGAGCCGTATGCGAGAACCTGCTCTCGACCCCTACTGTTTACCGGGGATAAATATGCACCACAGCCGACGTCACTTACGTCCGTGGTTACGACAATCATCTGTCGAGGGTCAAACATGGCTAGTGCCGGAACGCGCAGGATAGCGTCCTTAACTCGGCTCACAGTCGCCGTAAGCGCCTCGGACCAGACGAACTCGTCCGTCCGCAGAGTTCTGCGCAGCGGCTTCACCATGTCAGAAAACTGAGGTACGAACCTGGCATGGTAGACTGATCCTAGAAACGACTTCAGGGTCTTGGCGTCTGTAGGATCTGAGGCATCCAGCAGCTGCTTCACGCGCTCTTGATCTATCCTCGCTCCTGAAGAGGACACGAGGTACCCCAGGAAGGATATCTCCCTTTGGTTACGACTGCTCTTCCCCCAGTTGACTCTGACCTGGTGTGCTTCAAATACAGACAAGACCTGGGCGACTCGAGCATCATGCTGTTCCTGAGAGGAAGCGTTAACCACTACGTCATCGAGATACGTTTCGACTCCTTTGATGTCCTTCAGCATCACCCGCTGGAAACAAGGTCCAGCGGACGCTAAACCGAAGTTCACCCTGGTGTATCTATACAGACCTTTATGGCAGATGAACGTGGTGAGGCCACGACTATCTGGGTGAAGGACGAATTGGTGGTAGGCATCCTTGAGATCGAAGCGGCTGAACATGCAGGAACCCTGAAGGTTATTCAGGATATCTTCTATCCTAGGCAATGGATAGCCATCTATGACCACATCCTTATTCACTTGGTGCATGTCCACTAGAGGGGGAGTTTGCAGGCCCGGGCCCGGGCCCGGCCTGCTGCTGATTTTAGAAGCCCGTCACAAGCCCGGTTTGTGGAAGAAATGGATTATCAAGCCCGGGAAGGCCCGGTATCATGGAAAACCTTTAACGACTATATACAACATTTATTTACTTTAAAGCTGTTTCAAATATATGTTTTAAGCCAATTTATCCTGTAAAAAGTTTTGGTTTCACCCAAAACCATATTAAAAAGGTGCATGTAGCATCAGTAGCCTCAGCTATCTTAATAATTCAGCAGAAAATGATACTGAAAAACACAGTATAAAACATGGCTTGCTTATGATGCAAGCTTACTTCAGGTAATGACCAGCATCACCTTATAAAAACAAAGGGCATTCTAGATAGAGGTATGCACATGGCAGCTATAAGAATCGGGATGAAATAAGTCCACTCATGTCAGACATTTCCTCCATCTTTGCACTTTTATAAATCATTATATGCTGGCCCGAGCCTCACAATTGAGTTCCAATAATGTTTATGAATAGAGGAGAGAGCAGTGACAAGTTTTCAGCTAAAACGTTTCAGAATATCATGGCGGAATGGCTGTGAATGAACCAAAAATCCTTCACATTGTCCCTCAATTGATACATGTGAACATTTTCTTTTAGTTTAGTCACTAAACAGCTTGGAAGATAGTCAAAAGATTGTTCTGCTTGGGTCAGCCCGGTCTGCAAAGTAGGTAAGCCAACAGGCCAACATGAACAAGGCCCATCAGCCATATACAATTATCAAACCACCAGCCATAAAGAACTATCTTGATAAGGAACCACTAGTTTTCCACAGGTTCGCACCAAACATTGAATAAAAATATTGCATCAATCTCCACCAAAAAGTAAATCTGACACAAAAAAAACAACTCAATCCCATCCACATCACCACTTGGGCTTGAACACTATTTCTGTTTGTTTTGTTGTATTTTATGGGCTTGCGCTTAGTAGGTATCTGAAGCGCCGTGCTTGTCTACATTAGAACAATCATTTATGAAAACATTTTTCACCAAAATTTACCAGAATAGTAAGTTTATTTCAGCGAAAATATTTCAAGACTTTTGAAAATATATTTTAAAATTTCACGGATTTAAAAAATAAGCACAAAGTGTGTGGTGCATTTCTTTTGTTCCTGAGAATAGGCCACTTTTTGTGCACTTGTTTCATATATGACGCTTTTCTGGCTTTGCAAGGCTTTACAAGCTGCTCAAGGTCGCGGAATTTGCCATAATTTGGATATTCTGTTTTTGTGTTCTGTATTCCTACGTTTCTGTACATTTTTAGTGTGGTGGGAGGGAAGTGTCAAGTAAAGGTATCTTGGGAGGGAAGTGCTGTTATGTTCAAAGCTTATAATAGAAGTTGTATTTCATAGAGGCCAGGGAAGTATCTCCACAAGGAAAATGCAACACATAATGTCAAGTATATTCATGTTTTGGTGTAATTTCAAAGGTTCCTTCTAAGGCTGACTGTTCTCCCCAGTATCTCCCCACAACTGACTAATTTATGTTTTGAAGTATTTCGATCAAAAACATGTTTTCTTTGTGCCTATTTCCTTGCTTATACTAGCCCTTTCTGAGTGGATTCTGCATCTTACGGGCAATGAAAGAGCAAGATGAAGCTGTGGAAGGGTCAAACTTATCAACATTTGTTCTTGCAGCTAGAGTTACCAGGCCAATTTGACAATTATGGGCTCCCACTAGATAGTTTGTACCTGACATATTTACTTCACCATTTTTCGTAGAGGACATGGGAATGGCTCCATAGATAAAATTTTCTTTTTACCTGGAGCAGAAAGCTTCTGGAAAGAATTTTCTAGCTAGAGCTAGGTGTTAATAGCAATATGTTAGCAGCAAATTGGTTAAATGACTTTCTTTGAAATGGTATACTGACAATATGGAAGTAATAAATATGCTATCACAATTTATATTTTGTTCACCCATATATGACTTGAAGATTTTGAAGGAATCAGGATATTCATAAGATGACAGTACGGCATGGATGTGTGCAACTGTAGGCATTATTCAATATTTGATTTTAAATATTGATTCAGGTTTAAGTAACTTGCTTTTGACCCTGGCATGAGTAACAGATAGAAAGCTAGAGCTTCATGCTTTTACATTCCTGATGTATGTCTAAAAGTCTCAAAATTAATTGTAAATGCATTTTCAAAAGCTGCTGGTGCATGAATAAGATTATGTTTCAGTGGAAAAAACTAGGTTTGTACTGAAAAAGGCTTATTTAACTTACAGAAAATTTACTTTGAAGTCCTAGTTCAGTTGAAGCCCGGAATGAGCCTGGGTGAAGCCCGTTATCAGCCCTGCATTGGCTTAAATCAGGCCTTCAGGCCCGGTCAAAGCCCGCGGGCCTGGGCCGGGCTTTTGCCCCGGGCCCCCGGGCCTAGAAAGTCCCACCTCTAATGTCCACGCAAAGGCGCATGCCACCATCTCGCTTCTTATTTACCACGAGTGGGGACTCAGAAGCAGTCACCTTCTCTATGATATGCTGGCTCTCCATCTCATCCAACCGCTTACCTACCCCATCCAGTACTGCTAGAGGTAGTCTCCTAAGGGGTTGCCTCATCGGGGTGACTGCACGGTCCACCTTCACTAACACCAAACACAATCATCAAGTCCAGCCCTATCAGTGGCAATGTCATGTGACACAACATACACAACCACATGAACACTTTGAACCTTACCCTCTTCATTACCACGCTTCTTCCCCAGTACTTGGAGTTGGGCCCTTCCGTAACCGCACGGATCCCTGTCTGATGCGTCAAGGTCGCCCCTCACTTGGTGCCTTGGGAGGAGGGAAACTGGTGACCTAAACTACCTGTTCCTCATCCATGCCCCTTCACTGGCTGGGACCGTAAGTTGCCCTGCACCCACACTAAGTACAGTTAGGTGGGACACCGACTTGGCGCTAGCCGCGCTTCGCTTTCCCTGGCAGTACTTGGCGAAGTGGTTGTATCTACCACACGGGTGACACTGTACCCCCTCAGCTGGACAGCTGGGATGGCTAACTCGGTGTTCTTCTCTTCCGCAGCCAAAACACTTCCCCTTTGCTCCTTCGGCTCCCTGGCTGAATCTTGATGTCTTCTTCGGCTTCTGCTTGGTGTTCGCATGGTGTAGGCTTGCACTGGAACTGAGTTGGCAGATCCTAAAGCTGCTGGTGCTCCCATAGCCTGAGCTTCTCTCTCAGCAGACTCTTGGGTGCCTGCTATGTTGAGAGTTGTCTGTAGGGTTAGGCTACTACCCTTGATCAACAAGCGTTGACGCAGCTTGTTTGACGACGTCCTTTCCACAACCTGGTCTCGAATGAATTCTTCGGTCCTGGACCCATAGTCGCAGTTTGCGGCTTCCTGGCGCAGGACTGAAACCCACTGGGCAGGAGACTCGCCCACTTGCTGGGCCCTTCTGCGAAAACGGTAGCGCTCCGCGCACACGTTTTGTCTCGGGCTGAAGAATTCCGCCAGTCTTCTTTTGGCAAAGTCCAACTCTGTCTCTGCTTCAGTTTTCACGGCAGAGGGAGCGAGTCAAACACCCTCTGGCCCTCAGCCCCGAGACATGTCATCAGAATGGCCCTCTGACGAGCTGGGCTTAACTGGTTCCGCCCCTACTGCCAACAGATAATTTTCAAACATCGGCAGCCACCGGCTCCGGGGCACGGATGGGTCTAATCTTGCCGACGGAATGGCGGAATGGCGACGGAATGGCGCTGGGACCTTGCAAATAAATCCATCTTCAGTTGTAAGCTTCAATTACCGTCACGCCTCCGAATAAGTCGTCGCCAATGTTGTGTAGCTGCTTAGTGGTGGTACTGAAATATACCTAGAGAACCTAATCGGTCTTAAAATCGCGTGAAGTGACGGCAGGGAGGTATACGTTAGCTTAGACAATATATGCGCATCCATTTATATATCTCCCGACGAGGACCTCCCAGGGGATGCACTGTACGATCTGATCCGCCAGATGCCAAGAAACTTCGTTTTATTAGGTGACTTCAACGCTCACAGCACAGTACGGGGTTGCACACGCTCAGACCGACGAGGCAGGCGTCTGGAAGATCTTATATTGCGTAACGACATATGCAACCTAAATACTGGACTCCCAACACACATTGCGTTATCATTAGGAAACACGTCTGCAATTGATCTTTCTTTGTGCTCTCCGACCCTGGCTGATCGTTTTAGATGGAGAACTCATTCACACTCGTGTGGTAGCGACCACTACCCTATCTGGATGTGGACTGACGCACCCCACCCAGGAAGGAAAATTCCGCAGTGGAATATCGGGAAAGCCGACTGAGAAAGCTTCACAGCCGATAGCTATTTCGACTTTGAGCCAGAGGAGGGCATCAATGCAACGGAGCTTGAGGAAAAAATATGTCATCATGTAATACAATCTGCGAACTGCTACCTTCCAAAGACCTTTGTCCTTCCCCGGCGCATCCCAGTCCCGTGGTGGACTGAGGATTCTAGGCGCTCTATCCTTAAAAGAAGGTGCTGTTTTCGTATTTTCAGTAGAAGTCCGACCCTCGACAATTTGATTTTGTGCCGAAAAGCAAGAGCAGAGGTTAAGCGTACTGTAAAGGAAGCCAAGCGAAAGTCGTGGAAAGCATACAGAAGTACGATAAACCGTTTAACACCCCTCAGCACAATATGGCGACGCATCAATAGGTTATCGGGGCGCAGCGCAGCAATGCCACTCCCTGTTCTACTAGTAGGAAATTCTACTATAAGTTCCCCCATTGATGTTGCAAACACAATAGCGAGAACTTGGGCAGACCGGTGGCAATTGGGTACGAACGATATACAATTTATTAGACATAAGATAAAGAGCGAGCTGACTCCTGTCAACTTCGATTCTGCTGACGTCTATTCTTATAACGAACTTTTTACACTTGACGAGCTGAAACGTGTTCTGACCCAAAGCAAAAACACATCACCTGGGCCTGACCTCATTCACATCCAGTCGGCTCATCACATCCATGCCTAAGATTGGAGACACTCCTTCGATCACATACAGTTCCGACTGCACTCTCTTCCCCGCACACTCCACAGTCAGTGGAAGCATTCCTTGCACTGGAAGCACTTGTCCTGTGACACTCCTCAGCTGCTTCGATGCAGAACACAGCTTGAGTTTGGGCAGCTTGCTGCGCACAAGGTCAAGTGGCAGGATGAACACCTGCGCCCCAGTATCCCACAGCATAGTGCACTGGAAGCTGGTACCACTCTTATGGCTCAGGGCAACGGCTTTCCTCAGCTTCTGTCCCTCTCCAGATACTACTTCCAGCACGTCTACCTGCTTCACTTTCTTCGGCTTCGTATATCCAGTTTGGCTATGTCCTGACTGACATACTCTGGCATAGTGGCCAACAGTGTTGCAGTTGTGGCAGCGTACAGACACAGCTGGGCACTCGGAGGACTTGGCGGTGTGTCGGGAGGATCCACACCTGTAGCAACTTGCTGCAAACGGTGGCTTCCTATGAGTATCCCTCCGCACTGCGCCAACACTGGCCGACCCCTCCATTTCCCTGGCCTGCCGGGAAGCTGCCTCCGATTGGGCTGCCAAGAGCAGTGTCTTCTCAAGCGTCAGATCTGGCTCCAGCAGCAGGCGCTCTCTGAGGCGTGGGCGTGGAGTCTTCTCTACTATTTGGTCTCGGATCATCTCCTCCGTCAACTCCCCAAACTGGCATCTGGTTGCCAGACCATGCAGTGCAGTGGCATAAACTTCTGTGGGCTCATCTGAGCCCTGGCACCTCTGCCGAAACTTATACCGTTCACACACCACATTCACCTTTGGAAGGTAATGGGCGTCAAGAGGCAAGATGGCGGCCTTATAAGTGTCCCCAGTGGTGGGCAGTGGCGGATCCGGGGGGCAAAAAGGCAATTGCCCCCCAAACGGAAAAGCTCGGGGAAAAACTATGTTTTTGCCCCCCAAGCGATCGACCTCCTTTTTCCCCGACTCCATTTTAGCTTGTAAGCAAGATTTTGGTGCTTCAACTCTCAACTTCAAACAGAATTAGTGAAGTTCAGTGTAAATATTGGGGCTGGGATAGGAAAAAATATGTTGGCCCATATTTTTTCACCCCGTGACGTTTTTTTGCTTTTCGTCTCTAGTTCCAAAATCCTATCGAAAAGGCTTATTGTAGCGCAATTCTTCACGGCGTATTTTTTCCTTTTTTTGCTTTTCGACTTTGGTTTGCCCCTCCCAAACCAACCGGCTAGATCCGCCACTGGTGGTGGGTAGGTGGGAAAACACCTGCTGTCCCTCGATACCTAAACAGTGCAGGAGCAACGCACGCTTCCTCGCATCTGGGAATGCGTCGGCACCCGACGCCAGCAAGTAAATCTCCCAAACTTGATTCCATTGCTCCCACGGTAATCGCGGCGCGCCCACGTGGGGCAAGAAAAACTCCGGTGGAGTGATACCACTGAACCCTTCCGCCATGTTACGTTCGAAATCTGGTCGCCAAAATTTATGTGGTGTCTTACCTGGATCTACTTCATGAGACACAGCCGTATATCTTCAGATGTCTATTATCACAGTGGCTGACATCTAGAGCCATAACATATATATTCACGCACGCATCCATGCACAAAGAGAAAACATATGTCACAACAATAGGAGAGAGTTGAGATGTAGAGGACCATGGCACCGGGGTTAAGGAGCGATGAGTGCGGAAGGGGGACGCTAACGAATGAGCACGGACGCGCACGCACGCGATATAAAGCCAACTGAGTGGACCGGCGTCGGTGTTGTGACGGAAGGTATTAAGTACGGACGGTACCGCTACTATCAGGGTTCATACGCGCGCGTGACGGGCGAATGCGAGCGCCGGAGGGAACGATTTATGCTAAGTGCGGCGGGCGACGAACGGCGACGGATGACGGGGTGGGACAGAGCGATCCACGGACGGCTCGCTCGACGCAGCGACGATGTGTCCCGAGGTGAGGTTACAGACAAGGTGAGGACTCTTTATTCCAAGGCATGTTGGCTGGTTTGGATGGGCACACATAGGGTAAAGCACACATACGAGCACCGTTCTTTCTGCGTCAAGTGAGAAAAACTGACAAGAGACAAGCTAAGGGTATGCTTATAACGGTAACAACGGAGGGCTGCTGCAAAGCTTAAGTCAAGATTATGATTCAGAAGCTAGAGTAGCAAGACTAGCTATGCAAGAAAGTACACAGCACATCCAATGCAGGTCTCATAGGAGCCGCTACAAATCACTCGTCAGATCGAGATCATAGGTGGCGCTGTCAAAATTGTAATATGGCTTCGATACCAGCCGGTTACGTCTGTCTTACATCTACGCCATGATAGAACACAGAGAGAACAGGCCGAGTTTCCGGGAATGCAGTGTTGCCACTTTTCTAAGCATTAGACCAGGTAGGTAAGTTTGGAGTAACTTGCTATCGAAGGCGATAACAGCCAATCGCCATTGGCGCAACACAACCGTTTTCTGAATGATCGTGTCACGAAGGTGTCCTATGTGAAGTTTTGTCTTGTGCATGTGTGTGTTCAGTTCGGAACGATTCCAACGATACCCGCAGGGTCTATTTTCGTCGATGGTTTCATTCATACCAATCGTTGATCGAAGACTTTAGAACCAGTGCCAACGACTTTTAGAAATGATCAGTTTTGTCGCGGCATTCTGGTTTTAGGAATTCGTACTGAATGATTTGTATGGAACTCGATTCAAGGTCTCGGCTTACTCCATGACCAATGATTTCTGTGATTCCATTGTCGTCATGAAGATTCTGATGAAGGGCTGTGCCAGAGTATATAATCACTATGTTTTTGCATATATTGTGCATCTAGGATCCGATGATATAGTCAAAACAACTAAAAAATTACGAAAGCTGTGACAATGTTCTAGTTAACAGTGATGTGTTCCTCAGTATGCGCTGTGAATGAAAAACGCCCAGGTTCTGCTTTGTGTGTGTTTGTGTTTGGTTCTTCTCTCGGCCTTCTGAATGTAGCCAGTTTCTTGCAAGCAGCGGCATTTGTTTCCTGAATTCTTGGTGGCCGTTGATTATGGGAAACACAACTCACGAATGTATATGAACGGTCTTATCAATGTATGTGTCTAGTCTGTAGGGTCAGTGGCGGATCCAAGGGGGGAGGGCAAAAAGGCATTCCCCCAAACGGAAAACCTCGGGGCAAAACTATGTTTTAGCCCCCAAAGTGATCGACCTCCTTTTTCTCAGACTCCTTTTTAGTTTATAAGCAAGGTTTTGGTGCATCAATTCTCAACTTCAAACAACTAGTTAAGTGTAAATATTGGGCCTTGGACTGGAAAAAGTATCTCAAGCCCATATTTTTCATCCCGTGAAGTTTTTTTGCTTTTCGCCTCAAATACCTAAAATTCTACCGGCAAGTGATATTGCAGTGGAACTTTCACGGCGTGACGTTTTTTTCTTTTCTTTTCGACTTTTTACTTTGGTTTGCCCCTCCCAAACCGACCGGCTAGATCCGCCACTAGATCCGGCTAGATCCGGTTGACATTTTTTATAGTCTGACGCTGACGACTGTAGTGCTTTTTCCTCATTGATGGCTCGGGGGGCGGGGGGCTACGGGTATGGCGGGGCTGGCTCGGTGCAGCTGCGGTCAGTTCTAAATCATAACATGCAGTAAAAAGAGAGGTGTCTCGATTCATACCACCCTTTCGTGGCATTTGCAACAATCGCGAAGGTTCCAATTCCGATGTATGTGTAAAAATGGAAAATAAATAGTATATGAACTATTGTGTTTGCATATTGCCCCACTATTTTCTTTTCCTGCATCCGCCTGCTTTTTTACATTGTACGACTTTGTATGTGGAAAATGTCACACGGTATCGGACTTTTGACAAGATATGCAACAAAAACTGGTAAAATAAATAAAGATAGATATGCCTCGGGATCCGCTATCGAAGGTTGAATTTTCACGTAACGGAAATAAAGTGCTGAGCGCCTAGCAAGCCCTGACAAACTCAAACATCTTTTTGTGATGCATTGAGTTGATTGATTTGCAAAATATGAAAAAATTAAAACTTTCCAATACCATTTCATAATGTTCGAACTTTTCCACACCGTGAACTCAGTAGCCGTATGCTTGGTGATGTCGCTAGCAAACAGAACAATGAATAATCGAACGAAATGGGCGGAAAATAGGCTGGTACTCTTTGAGAGGGATAGCTTATCTAAAGTTTTTGGTTCAGCTGCGTTTGCGCCGCACCTTGAGACTTATAGGTGGCGCTATATCTTGATCATGGGAAGCATGACAAAAGCGCTTGAATCGTTCTAATTCCTGTTACCGTATAGTGACGTAGTTACCGTGGTGACGTATAGTTACCGTACCGTGTTGCATTTTGTGACGCCTTTTGTTGGTGATAACCATGCGAACGCTTCTGTTTCAAAATAGCAAAATAAGTCTGCTGAAACTTTGCTATATTGGTTTATGGTTATTTTCTAAATTGTGTGAAGACTCCCTTCCCATGGATTTCTGTGACGTTGTTGTTGATACTGCATTACACTGAGGACACATTCACAGCTGATTCCAGTGACGTAATTCGATACACTAATTTCATTTGATGCAGCTACGTGATAGTGCTACTTCATTTCCTTACAACCATAGGCGGATTCAGGAGGGGGAGGGGGAGGCAGTTGTTTCTTCCGATCAACCTTTGACCCTCTGAAATGGTCCCAGAGCCCCGCTGAAATGTCACTTCCCACCTGCCCTGCCTTCCACAGGATACGAGTATCCGCACTCTCACAATAGGATTTATATATATATATATATATATATATATATATATATATATATATATATATAATAGGCCCGCCCGTTATTTTCCTCCCATTCCCCTTGCGAGTGCGTTAGGAGACAAGCCAGCTGTTGAGTTTCCCATAGTCCTACGGTATTTGACAGAGATTGGATTTGATATTGTTTATAATCTTCACAGAATGACACAAACGCAATAGAATTAAACGCAAAGGATCAAGTAGCCTTCCTTTTAGCTTTCTATCTATAGGATAACGCGAAAGACTTAAGTGGCTTTTAAGAATTGATTATAGTGTATAGTAGGTGCGCTAAATGGCCCTAGCAGCTGGAGCGCCCTTAAAAACCCCAAAACACACATACACATACACACACACACACATACACACACCTCACAATAGGATTTAGTGCCCACTTGATAGGTCTTGCCGTCCGAAAGTGGCACCCCTTGGTTCGAATGGTGGACCCGAACACATATCCCTCCCCCTCCGATCGGCAATCCTGGATCCGCATATGCTTATGATAGTCGTTTGCAGAGTTAGAAGCTCGCTAAAAGCATTACTACGGTCGGGTCGTATTTAACTCTTCCGTGCAGAAGACTTCACGAAACCCGAGCAGACTGATAGTGTAGACGACTGGCTGTCTTGTAAACCAGCATCCAAATTTAACAAGAAAACTTCCCGTCTCCAAAGGCGTCGCCACAGATTTTCAAGCGGAAAAAGGGGGAAGGCTGTCGTGCGGCGATGCCCACGTCCATTTTTTTCTTTGTTCATTTTTTCTCACATTGCCACTGGGAATCAAAGAAAGAAAAAGGCATAGTTGAGGATTCACATGGGCACATCTATAATTTGAAGGGCACTTCTTTCTTTCTCGGACACTTTTTATATTTTGGCACAGTAGACAATAAGACGTAGTAACAGCATTCAGCAACTATTGCTCTCACGCAACGAGGAATAGGTCTGCATTTGTTTTGGTCCAAACGGACGCCGGTCCGATGTGGGCAAAAATCCAAAATGGCTGATGGCAGAGGTTTAGGACCAAAACTGTTCATCACTTTGCACACAAAACAATGTTTGCGCTTTGTTCACTCACCCAGGTAGGATCGTAAAAGCGCATCCTATCGGCCAGTGCTACAGTCAGTTGAAGACAGCCCAGGAAACATTTTCCGTTCAACGAATTTATTCAAAAACCGTTTAAATTCGAAAATAACCAAGAAACTTGAGATTTTCAGCTCACGAAATGACTAAGCGACCATAAATGCATTCGCCGTAATGTAATAATATGTGTAATAATGTAATGTTATATAATAGTTGACAATATCTTTAAAAACCCAGTGGCTCCACAGCTCGTAAGGGACTGAGCAGGCGTGAGCACGTGACCCTAGCCCTGCAATCCTTGGGCTGGCCGACGTTTCCAGATTTTCTAAAGAAACGGGACATAAAAGTTATTAAAAGACTGCTCTCTGACGACTCTGGAAGTGCACTGTCACGGTCAGTTTCGCGTCGCCCCGAAATCTCTAGCCGGAGCACACGCGGAACTGACCGTGATGTGCTAGAACTCCCAAGGGTGCGAACGGAGCAAGCCAAGCATAGTTTTCGCTTCAGAGGGGTAGAAGCATGGAACAGTGAGATGAGAGAGAGCTAAGTATATGTATGGTGGGCATTTAGGAAAGAGGATAGGCTAAAATGAACTAGCGCATTTCTTTTAAAATTGTTATCTTCAACGGTCATGTTCTGAAAAGTATTGTGTGGTTTACGAAAGTGTGTGCTCCCTATGTGTGCTGTGTCCTTGTAATTGAGGGCTGAAAAACCATATCTTATGGAGACCTCAAAATATATCTACATATCTACATATCTAGCTCCACGCGCAAACATATTAAACCACCATCAAACGATTTTAACCGACAGATGTTTAAACTGTCAAAACCAGCTTTTGGCCTGTTTTAACCGCCTGTTAAAAACGGTTAAAACGACTGTAAAACTGCCATCCCTGAACAGGGTTGATACCAAAGTGTCGGGTTCAACAGGGAAAAAACTTAACGTAAATTACGGTAAACTGTCCAGTAAACGACAAAAACTGCTCAAATTCAGCTCGTCTCATAACGGGCTCTACTACCTCAAGTTCGCTCCCAAATCATTATTCATAATCATATTCCGTCGTTCATATCACGGAATTACGTCGTACATCGACACGTATCGACAAAAGGTTCGTACCTACCTAACATTGTCCGTACCTGATATTTGGTTCGGCCCTCTGTCGTACATCGACAAGCGTCGACAAAAGGTTCGTACTTACCTAACCTTGTTCGTACCTGATATTTGGTTCGGCCCTCTGTCGTACATCGACAAGCGTCGACAAAAGGTTCGTACTTACCTAAACTTGTTCGTACCTGATATTTGGGTCAGCCCTCTGTCGTACATAGACAGGCGTCGACAACAGGTTCGTACCTATCTAACCTTGTCCGTACCTGATGTTTGGGTCGGCGCTCTGTTGTCAGGTGAGGACAAATGTACCCTTGTACAAGTGTACACTCCAGTGGTGGTCATTGGTTCTGTTTATTTCAGCTTGTAGTCATTGGGGGCACAGCATTGGTGGTAGGTACATCTGCACACCGAATTATGACACACACATTGTTGACTGTCGAAACAGTCATGAAGTTCAATGCAGATGGGTTTTTACCGGGCTGCTACACTGAATGATCTTGATGATGATCTTTTGATAATGATTTACACTGATCATGATTTTGTTTTCGGCGATACCACTTGACTGGACTCCACACGTATTCCGTGCGGTCTACGCAGCATTGTTAGACGATTGAGACAATGCGTTGGGCTTAAGTGAGGTAGCGATCGCTTCCTTGCCGGACTCCATGGAGCTCGGTTCCTTCTCCATTGTGGTTTGGGACATCAGCTGCTTGGATTTTGCGTCCTTAACAAACAACGTTTCAATCTGCATTAGAGTCAGCCCTTGCGTCTCGGGCACCACAAAATACTCGAAAGCAAAAAACGCTGCCATAATACAAAAATTCAGCATAAAAATCCCGCTCTCCCCTACAGCTTTAAGAGTGCGAGGGAACATGAAAACAGCTATGTAAGAAAACAAGCAATACATAACCGGGATCACAGAGCCTCCGAGTTCGCGCATGCGCAAAGGAAACATCTCCCCTACTAAACACCACGGCACGGGAGCGACACCTAGAGCAAAAAATAGAGCTGTACCTAGTACGAAAATCACGGGCAGAAACGTCCATTGCTGCAAATACGGCACTTGGTAATAGAGCACCAAACACGCATAGTTTACAGCCGCCCCGAACGACGAAGTTAGCATCAATGGGCGCCGACCGATACGGTCGATAAAGAAGCTGATAGAAACGGTACCAACGACCTTAAGAGCAATGAACACTACGGCGCACAAGCTGGCGTCAAGCGGCAAACCAGCGCGGCTGAAGAAAACAAGAGAGTAGTAGAGGATGGCCATGTAGCCTGAAAAGCACATAAAGAAGAAAACAGCTACAACTACGCAAAGCGGAGCCCAGTTCTTGCGCTCTTTCAACATCTTCATAGTAGACACTACACTCTTCAAGCAGCCTACATCCGTCTGCTCATCCTGAAGACCAAGCTTCGCCACATCACCACTGTTCAAGTCCACGCCGAAGAACTCCGCCGATCTCTTCGCCTCAGTTAGTCTACCTTTGCTTAGGAGCCACACCGGATCATGAGGCACCACCATCAGAAGACAAATCACCGGTCCGTACGTCACTGCACAGCAGATGATGCTCAGCCAGTTCCAGCTGATGTGGTTGCCGAGGACGATGGCAAGGATCATGAACACGTTAGAGACGACGTCGGGGATGATGGAAAAGACGCCGCGGTACTTGGGCGATGATGATCCGCTTACGTAGAGCATGTAGACGGCGAGGGTGAGACCAGAGGCACAGCCGGTCACCAGACGGCCTGGAATTAATGGGTTTTGTGAAGCTGATCTGGCAAAAAGGGTTTAAAGTTTTGAAGTAGTGTTAAAACTGACCATTATCTGCCAAGTTCTTATTTATTTATTGTAGTACTGAATTAATATTGTAAAAAACTTGGCAGATAATGGTCAGTTTTAACACCACTTCAAAACTTTTAATCATAATGCTACTGCCAACATTGCTCCGCTTACTTACTAAAAGAAGGTTTTTTCAGTCTGGCAAACGACTGTATTCTTAGAGTGCCTCACTTTTATCATGGGTTTTGAAGTGAGATCGCAGTTTGTGCATTGTGCCCAGAAACCGCCACTGACATTTCATTTCACTCAAAGCTCTCTGTATTCAACGTCCACCCCCTTTAAACTTCAAAATAAAGGGGTCCATTCCACTATTTCAAGCCATGACTGACAGCCTTTGCATCTTGTAGAGCATGTCACGTGATACATGTTAACAAATGGTATCGTCTCTGCTACTTTGTATGCCGCAAGCCGCATGGGCGCCGAACGCGGGGGGGACGGGGGACGCGTCCCCCCTGTTGGCCAACCAAGGGGGATGTCCCCCCCAAAATTTGTGGGTCAATGGTCATTAGTGCTGTCAGTTACCGAATATGCTCAAAATTCGCCTCCCCGGTCAGCACCAGCCCGGGTCGGTCCCCCCCTGCGAGAATTCCGTGGCAGCGCCCGTGGCAAGCCGCCAGATTCGTAATGGCACGGGATGCTGTGTCAACCCAGGATGGTAAGACAAGAGGCGATATTGTTATTTTGAGCGACTGAAGGTGGACACAACATGCGGTTTCTGATTTTTCAGTACTATTTTGCCCATAAAGTCATTTTTAGAATTCCGAAAAAGTGGTCCATTCCTTTAAAGACCGTATGTGTTGAACTTAGAAGTGAACGTAAACAATACAGGGAGATTTGGGTGAAATGAAATATACCAACAGTGGTTTCTCAACACGCTCTAAAACTGTTATCTCAGTTCAAACCTCACGATAAAGATGGGACACTCCCTTTAAGAGGCGCCTTTGATTCGGGCATGTTTGCTGTCATTGACAAATGCTGGGGTGCTCCATCGGACAGACCAGACGCTAACCTGTTTGAATTAAAGGCTTCTTCAATTATGTGTAAATGTTTATATTGAAAAGATATCCATACATTTGAGCACCCAAGTCGAATCAAATATGAGCTTGAAGAATTAGCAAGCAGATGATAGCAAAAAAAAACTCCGCTGTCACTCTTACCTGCAAGAAGCAATAACATGTTTTTGGAGAGATACATCATGATGCTGCCCAGAATATAGGGTGTTATTGAGATCATGAAGACGCCGCGTGGTCCGTATCTGTCAATACAGGAGAGACACGATTCTAATGCTTGCCTGCTGACCCAAATTTTAAAATCCACATCATTCTTACTGACTCAGACTTTACTCTTATTATAAAAAGGTCTGAAGATACAATGTTACTCAGGATACAACAGCTTGTATTTCCAAATCAATATGAATTGAACATGTGCCAAATGAACGTGGTGATAGTGCTGCGCATGCGCAGACTGTTTAACTCTTACCTCACGCATAGTTTTCCTCCAAGAAAGCAGCCGGCTGCCGCCCCTAGATTCACTGCACTCACGACCCACGCCCGCTGATCCATATCCAGTCCAAGTCCTCCAACATCCTGCTCTAGCTGAAGAGTTGCCGGTACGGCCCAGCCATGGGCGATTCCGTTGCTGGCAGCTGCGCACGCAGCAAGTAAGGAAGCAAGAAGTTGAGGGAAAAACTTTCTGTCGTACCGATTGGGAAGCGATTTCCCCGCCTCCTCGGCAGTACCCATGAGAGCAGCGTGTAGCGAGAACGAGGAGATAGAGAAATGTTCAAGCTACTGATGTGGGAGCTAGGAACCTGAGTTTTGTCCAGATATCAGATTTCGTGTGGATAGATTCGAAGCGTTATGGATGTCTAACCAGAACTCCGACGAATTCGATTGGAAAACGTGAGCGGAGCGTCAATTCCGGAGGGTAAGGTTGAAACTAATGCCGCTCGGGGCTTCCTCGTACTTAGATGTCGGGTACCAGACCACGGTGCTACCGTTTACTGCTGCTCAGCTAATCACAATCTTCCAGGCACTCAACAAGTCATCAGCTCCGCGCAACGGCGTTATGTCCGCTAATTTCGCTTGTTGGGGAGTTGTGCGCCGCGTTGATGCTGGTTGGATGACGTTGTATGGTGTTTCGGCAACCACGCTGTGTTCCTGCGTAGGAAATTGAGTTTAGAAATGGAACAGAATCCCTGTGTCTCACTTTTTGATGTTCTGAAAGTAATTCAAGCCCGGCTCAGGAAATCAGAAGTGGAATGCCTGGTTCTGCGGATTCGAGACTAGATTTGAGTGTAGCACTCCACTCAGCACTGCAAATTGCAAGAAGTGGCATAGCCGAGTCAAATATACTATATATATATATATATATATATATATATATATATATATACACGTAAGTACAGCCTATCGTGCTAATATGTCCAACTTTCTGGTTTTTGGGAAGTTCTACACTCATGGTTTGACACTTATAGAGAGGAAACTATAGGGAAAACTGGGAAATTAACATAATTGGTCATTGCTTATGACTGCATAATATATTTTCTCTATGGTATAGATAATCTCATAATTCGTAGAATTCCTACGAACCAAAACTTATGCAGTGTGTGATCAGTGGAAGGGATGAGTTATAAACAAGCATTGTGTTTGAAAAGTTGTATCTCATATCTAGAACTAAAAATAGACCACGACTGCAAAATACGAAAACCAAGGAGTTTATTGTTTCTTGTGGCTCATTTCAAGATTTAGCAATGAAAATGTCAATATCGGAAAATAGATATCATTTATAACTTCACCACTCTAACATCTCTAAGCATAATGATTATTCGTTGGACGCCAAACAGCCAAACAGAATATGAAGTTTAAATTTATATTATATAGCCAAAGCAGCCAAACGTTTCAAGGAAAAAACCTCCTTTTCAGTGGCTAAAAGAATGGTACAAGTTGTATTGACGTGAGACACCGGAAAATACTACAGACGATCAAGTATCAAACCATATTTTTAAAACCATACGCGCCGGAAAAGGGGAGCCAGGGGGGCCTGGCCCCCCACTTTTGGCCAAAAATTTCCTGATTTCAGTCAAAATGAGAGAAAATCGGACATTCTTATATCCAGCCGCTGCGGGAGGCAACGAAGAGCCCAAATTCGAACAGTTTTTGGTCCTGACGTTGAAAGTTTTCTGTCGGCAACGGGTTGAAGTTTGGCTGGCCCCCCCACTTCTTTGCCGGTGGCGACACTTATGTTTAAAACGATGTTTGATTGTTGATAGTATTTTTAGGTGTCTCATGTGAGTGTAACTTGCGTCATTCTTTTAGCGAGTAAAGAAGAGGATTTGTCCGTAAAAAGTCTTTTTATCCTATACATAATGGTTGATATTTAAGATAAATTTAAATTTCGTATTCGGTTTGAATGTTAGTGGTCAAACCATGGTGTCCTAATCATCCACAATTATTCTTCTGAGCGCTATACGCCTATTGGTGATACAGTATACGATAATCATGAAAGATAAAGCCAAAGCTAAGGCAGACGTCGATCCCAACCTGTGACGTGCGGAGCGATGCCTGGAAAGGGTGTCGGATTCTCTTGGAAGTGACTCCCGGTCTACCAGGACAGTGTTTATATCTCTCACTGCCCCGGCATTAGTGACCCTGCATAACTCACGCCTCTAACGGTGCATGGTCGGAGTAGAGAATGTCACGGCCGAGAACTCCACATCCAAACCGGGCGGTACTGTCGTCGTGGCACTGACATTCAAATCCAATCAGAGTAATATCCGAAAATTGCCTGGGAAAATCCAACTTCCAATGACTTCCAATAGTAATCTAGTATGCATAAAATACCAATAAATGGGCGATGATATTGGGATCTGAGTCCATGGTCAGACCCGAAACAGCCCCAAATCTTGTTCGATTGCATAATCGAATTTAATCCAGTTAGCCTGCGATTCAGAGATCCACGGGGACAGTGGCGGATACACAGGGAGGTGGGCTAAGGGGGCTCAAGCCCCCGAAATGTTCATTGTCTATGGTAAATACAAAGCCAGAGGCTTCCGAGTCAATGGCAGGGGAGGCTTGAGTCCCCTAGCCCCCCCCGCCCCGAAATGAAGCCCTGGAGCCGCCACTGCGTAAGGATCCAATAAATGCCGCGCTTTATATTGAAGGTCTACATGGACCAGCAATTTAACCCTCGCCCCGGTGGGGGGGGGGGTTGAACACTCCCCTCCCACGTCGTGTTTTGTCCGGCGGCACGAAACAATGTCGGCGCGAAGCACCAACGTACTTGGCACGCCTTATCCATGATCGATTCCGCACTTCCCACAAAATTTTAAGATTGGGCCATTTCAGGTCAGGTCAAGTGACCTCACCTCCAAAAAAGTTTAAAGTGGCATAAGAAAAGGGCGAATCTATTGCTTTGAAACTTATACCGCATAATGCGCCCACCGGCCGCTACAAAATGTGTTCCGGTATTTTTTATATCGATGACCTAGGTTCAGGTACGGGTCATGACCTCTCCATTGAAAATACATGGGGAAAACAGGAATTTGGATGTATTTGTGAAGATACGGATGCAAATTCCTTTATATTCTCCAAATCGTAGTATCCTAGACCCGTTTCAAGGTTCATGTTGAAATGTTTGACCTGCGACCTGTGAGGTCATCTGGGCTCCTTAAGCAGGTTTTCAGACTTGGGTCAATAACTTTGCCGAAAATGACGATAAATATTTATTTTGATACTATTACGTTTGAATTGTTATTGCAAGTCGGTCGATGTGCATATTGACTACGGTAGATTAAATGGTGACTTTGACTTGACCTGAGGTCAGGTCCTTTTTGTGTTTTGACCTAGAATAGTGATATTATACATCATTAGATTCGCTGTGACGAGAGGAAGCGAATGGTGCCTAAAAATGATTCTTACTCAACTCTGCCAGACGGCGCTATATAACCACTAAGGTTGGTGCGTCCTTAAGCCCCAATAATCAATCGGCTAGAGCCCCAAAATTCTTCTCTAACCTGCCACCTTCTTTGACCTGTCATGGCCTCAATATTGACCTGAGCCAAGAAGTGAGCGATTTAGTTTCTTTATGAATATGTATGAGCTATCCAACAGCTTTTGCGTTTTTTCGCTATCCCGCATAGGAGTTGAATTCGAGGGGAGGGGTTGTCTGAACACCCCCCCCACCACGTTGAAGGTGGCTCGGGGGCCCACCGTCGCGGGCTTTAACCAAAGTGGTCAACATTACAGGTTCGAACATCACAGCTCGAAGCATGAGCTTCGAACGAGACCAGCAGCGACACAAAACATTACCATAAAAATACAACTTCCTGTCCGGGATAAGCGAAATCATCATCAGCGTCAGGGGCGGACGCGGGAACGCTGTTTGGGAGAGAACTCGGGAGAAATCGTAAAAATACACTGTTAAGACAATTGACAATTTTTCCCATGGGGGGGGCATGACCCCTTGGCCCGCTCTGTGTCCGTCAGTGGCCAACGTTATACTTATTTCGTGCCGTCATCGGCACTGACGCTCCTGCACTCCGGATATGATTCGTTCCAACTTACTCCACAAAGTGTTTCTGGGGTCGGAGCTTTCGGTCTGCATTAAATTCGTCCGCGGGTCGAATCGAATTCGTCAGGTGATAGCATCCGATCCGCATTCGAATCGAATCCGATCCGAATCGAATGGGAGCTGATTCGACCAGCT
Organism: Lepas anatifera; assembly: GCA_034440635.1. Taxonomy (NCBI): domain Eukaryota; kingdom Metazoa; phylum Arthropoda; class Thecostraca; family Lepadidae; genus Lepas; species Lepas anatifera. The sequence goes on from JAOTON010002096.1 coordinate 251,962, forward strand.
GACAAAGTAAATACAGGCCGAAAGCTCCCACCCCAAAAACACGTGGTGGAGTAAGTCCGAACGAACCATATCCGAATAATCGAACTCCACATCATATCTTGTAAATCCTACATTCCCTTCATGTTTGGTCAGTGGCGACACTTCAGCTCAGTAGGGCATTATTTCATTCATTCTCGGCAGGACATTATTTCATTCATTCTCGGCACGACATTATTTCATTCATCCTCGGCAAGACATTATTTCATTCATTCTCGGCAGGACATTATTTCATTCATTCTCGGCAGGACATTATTTCATTCATCCTCGGCAAGACATTATTTCATTCATCCTCGGCAGGACATTATTTTATTCATTCTCGGCAGGACATTATTTCATTCATTCTCGGCTGGACATCATTTCATTCATCCTCGACAGGACATTATTTTATTCATTCTCGACAGGACATTATTTCATTCATTCTCGGCAGGACGTTCTTGTTGTGGCCAGTGCTGTCTGATGTTGACCTTTCCTACGCACGTATAAAGTGTTATCTGGCAACCTGCCTTGGCGTGCGCCCGCGTAATTCTTCTCCCACAAAACCTCTTGGGTTTTGAGCAGGGGCGGAATGTTCTGAGGCTTTGTAGCAGTAACCATGTACACCTTGGGTGGAAATCCCGGGGGTTGGGGATCAGGACCCCAGTGATGACAAGCATTTGGGCCGAGAGTCCGGGAGAGATACAAGAACAGAAACACGACCTTCGTTCGCCGCTCTCCACCCAAGGGTCTCGGATATCCTGAGCGAACGGAGAGACCACCACAAGCGTGGGTCGCACGCACGGCTTGGTGCGTATCTGAAATGTATGACGATAGAATCTGGGAGACTTAGTTGTGCCAACCATCTCATTTTTAAGCGACCTTTTCAGACGACACAGAGTTGAAACCACGTATATTATTAACACCTGAGAAGTTCTTTTAATGAAGGGCGCTATATGGCCAACTCGCTGAAAGCGCCCTAAAACCCCAATACACACTGTTGGTCAACCAGGGGGCGTCCCCCAAATTTTTTGGTCCATCGTCATTAATGCTGTCAGGTACCGTATATGCTCAAAATTCGTCTCCCCCGGTGAGCACCAGCCCGGGTCCGTCCCCTATAAAACTCCGTATTGGGGTTTATAGGGCGCCTTCGGCATTTGGGCTATATCGCTATAAAATTCCGTGGCGGCGGCGCCCCTGCCTATATATATATATGGCCCTGATGAATGGAAAATATAAAAAACGGTTTAAGGATACATATACATGTAACTATGTATATAAAGGAAATATACCTTGTTAAGTACTAAGTATCCTTGAGGAATACTTTGCACTGGCTTTGATCAATTCTGCAGCTTTTACCAAAATTCAAAAGTTGGTTTATCTAATGGTCAGGTCAGCAGAGCACGTCAAAGTGACCTCACTTAAGAAAGCATAGACAAGAATAGAATGAATTGATCCAGTTGAACCTCATATCACAGAATGGGCCCACCGAGTACTATAAAATGTATTCCGGGATTTCTCGTATTGGTTTCCTTGGGTCAGGTACGGATCATGGCCTCTCCATTTGAAATAGGTACATGGAAAACCGGAATTGGGCAAAAAATGGCTGTTCTTATGAAGATACAGCTTTGAATGCCTTCAAATTCTCCAATTCGTGGTATACTGGCCCCTTTCCAGAATCATGCTATAGGTTGGACCTGTGGCCTCTGAGAGGTCATCTGGGACTATGTAGGTACTTGCTGATTTTCAGACTTGGGTCAATAACTTTGCAGAAAATGACGATAAAGGCTTTTATTTTGATACCATTAGGTACATTTGCATTGTTATTGCAAGTCCGTTGATATGCATATTGACCATGCCAGATTGGATGGTGACCTTGACCTGGCCTAAGGTTACGCCATTTTCATGTTTGGACCTAGTAGAATCATATCATACCTCATTCGATTTGCCGTAACGAGAGGAAGAGAATGGTGCCTAAAATTGATTCTAACTTAATTTTATCAGACGCTAGAGCCTAAAAACTTTTCTTTAACCTGGCATGACCTCAATTTTGGCCTGAGTCCAAAGGTGACTTATGTAATTTCTTCATTAATGTTTATGACCTATCCACCGGCGTCGCATTCTTTCGGTATCCCGCATAGGAGCCGAGATTTTGGGGGAGGGGTGCTCAAATTCCCCCCCACTAGGGCGAAGGTGGTCAGGAGGCCCACTGGGCGGGTGTTAAAATCTCTGCAAGCAAAGTCAGTGGCCACAGCAACAAGCTGCTTTTAAAGAAAACATTATTGAGAGTCACGCGTGCTCAGTTTAGACAACTCATTGGTATTCCTTGAACAGTATCAGTAGAACATCTACTAAATGCCTAGTCTCGTCTCGGTGCGGTTAGGTCCGGAACGGTGCGGATTCGTCCCGTTCGGATGGCAACAAACAGCTCGCTTGCACGTGCCGCTCTGCGAAAGGAGCCTCCGTTATACGGACAGGTGTGATTCTCAGCTTCAGGTGCCTGCTGCCAGCTCGGGCGTCTCTCTTAATCCGTCGCACCGACGACCGCTAGAGCACCGTAGGACTAGTTTTATTCTTCGAATAGCTTGTGAGACGGACATTATGATCAAAATTAAGCTTAAGAGGTTGATCGTACGCGTACCAAGTATTTACTTGTTATCAAAACTACACAGAAATGAGATTATACTCTACGTACGATGAGTCCTTCAACGTCATCGTTCAACAATGTGCCGTTCAACGTCTTTGGGTCCACGTTACGATGCGAAATTGATATTTTGTCTACAGCTCGAAAGCCTCGTGCCAATAATTGCACTATGGTCGGGTCACGATGATTAGGGACGGACGTAGGAGCGCCATTTGGGGGGGGGCAACTCGGTAAATATCGTAAAAAGACAGTGTTTTTAAGAACATCGGCCAAAACTTCAACATTGGGCCATGGCCCCTTGCCCCCCCGTGTCTGCCAGTGAGCATGATGGGTAGTAGGAACATCGTAAATATGTCTGCATTATAGGTAATACACACATAATACATCATATATTGTAAGGAATCACGAGGCAATATGAAAAGGTTCGGATGTTAACTACAGGTATGTACGACGTAGATTCCTCCATCTTCGGGACATTTGTGCCTCCAAATTTGAAGCAGAAATATACATGTAGATATTTACTTCAGGTATAAAAATAATTTGGATACATTTCAATTTTACTTTAATTTTGATGGATATATACTTCTTTTATATATATATATATATATATATATATATATATATATATATAAATGGGGCTTTCCAGCTCATTTCTCATCATTGCCATTACAACATTTATTCAATAAAAATGTTTGGGGCGTTAGTTCAATCTCAAAATTTTGACATCTCACTTGCCGCCCCAGTACCCCAGTTAGTAAAGCGTTGAGCTCCGGCCCGCTGCTCAGGAACATGCAGTGACTGTGCGTGTGTAGGCTTGGGATAGGTTCCTTGAGAAGCTCCGGCGCTCAGTATTTACCCGACGTATGTCAACTGGTAACTGAGTGGCAAACGGGTGACCTGATCAGGGCGGTCATCCCTGTTGCTTTATGGGACGTTAAACTTTAGCTTCTAAATTGACCCTTCATCGTGAGGAGTTGCTCGTTTGGATGGTGGGGTCGGGGTCTCCGTGACAAGTCCACTGATGACTTTATTCAAGCTCTGACTCCAGTAACCGAACTTGGAAAAAATTTAGTTTAAAAAATCATCTTGTCTTCGGGTTCACCCGAAGGCAGTAAGAGGATCAAAAAGCTGGTGAAAGGTGCACTAACAAGGCGGATGTATCTTCAGGGTCCGTGGTGCCCTAGTCTTGTTCTTGAAGAACTCTTGAAGCTGACAACCAGTTACCCTTGATGTTTACCCGGGGGCAATGAAGCGGGCAAAATTTAACTCTTGGGACATGTGTTCAAAGTTTGCTGTCTTTTTCAGTACCGGCAAACATTCAGCACCTAACGAAAAGGACATACCAAATGTGTGTGCCCTCGAGCTCAAAGATCGGCCATTGTCATGGCTTCATAGAACGTCTTCTCCATTCACTTTTTGCCCAGTATTTTGCTAATCAATCACCCGCTGAAGAGTTGGCTAGTTTCCTGACCATAACGAGGCTTAGCTTCTTTTCAATAATAGTGTTGCTCTTCCGACGGAAATGGGCCCATTCGCCGGGCTACGCACCTCTTTCGTGTTGTTTGTAGAGTAGGTTATGGTTAAGAAAATAAACTTGATCCGGTCCATTTAAGTTTCCCTGAGAAATCCTGACCAATTCTCTTGTTCACTTCCATTATCGATCCAAATCCGATATATTACGGAAAATACGGTTAAATCAACAACTAAGACCCCAACCATATCCAAACCCGAACCCAAGTTATCTCACCAATCTAACCCAATCTATCCATCTGATTTGCTCGGGTAGTCACTCAGATACTCAATCCCTGATGTGCTCGCATTGTTTGCGAAAAGCCAATACTACGCATGGACCATTGGCGCCAAAGTTTGGCGCGAACATGCGAAGCCTGCCGTATGTCATTGCATGATGAATATTGCTTCAGGTGGTAGACGAAATCGATCAGGCGGTTCATACGTGGGTCAAGCAACACGTAGCGGAGCTCTATTACAATGATATTTAACGTATTCAAAAGCTTCAGACTCGGAACCAGAGCAAACCAAGAGCATGGGAATCATTTCCAGGGATTGAGGGAAGCGTTGCAATGGAAGCATAATAGCCAACCAAACCAATCAATTTTCTTCAGACGCTTTTCAAAGAACCGCGCCAGGTGAGGATTCTCGTCCTCCCAATTCATACAGCCTGAATCCGCCCATGTAACGGACTTCACCATGAGCGATATTGACACGTTCGCCGCCACCTGTGAGCTTGTGGTCACTATGCAACCAGAAACAAAGCCACTCTTACGAGCAGACCTCGATTGCCCTGGGGGCATCACTCTACATATTAGTGGACACGCGGAGGAGGCTCCTATCGCCTTATGACTGGGCCAAATAGGTTGTTGTATCCACTGAGATTTAGCGAGCCAGCGCACTCCCGGCGACATGATTTCTATCCTAAAAATATTCGTAATTGTTTTCATTCTCATTCATTGTTTAATGTTCGTGATGGGAAAAGAAACACAAGCTCTCATTAAAGAAGCGTTTCCTTCAAGACAGAGCTCGATAAATGAGTTACGGAGGAAGTGGTCAGGTGCTGTTGATGCATCTGCTGACCGGTTGTTCCCAACTGCTAACATCACTGAGGACCACATCAGTTCGCGGTTGGATGTGATTCCCGAGACATCAGTGGATCGCATGACATCATCAGACACATCAGTGGAGCAGATGCAGATGGTGACGTGTATCACAGACTTCGCCCGGTTCCAAAATTGGACGACTGCATATATTGTAGTAGATGACAAAAAAGGTAAGCTGTGAGAGGAATTCAGACTGTTTTTTTACAAGCGGAAAATTAGCTTGTGTAAGCTGATTATGCAAGTATAGATTTGACGTTTAATAAGATCGTATTATAACGTTTTCTCTCCTTACCATTTTTCTGAAGTGACCTTTACAATATTTTTCTTCAAAATTCGTTTTTTTAATTCATTGAAAATTTAAAAAAATCAGTCCAAATGGCGTACAGTTGCGATGGGAGGGGGTACTACCAAATGAAAAGTGACGGAATAAGTGTATATTCAGGGATCGTTCTATTGTTCCATGCTGGATACCATAGACTATGGACCATGGGCTACATGATAACTTTTTTTCTTAAACAAAATAAATGTTTTTAATCTGCTCAACTCATTAAGACCCGCACTGGAGAGGGGTCTGGCACTAGCGCGCACTGGAAGGGGGCTGGCAGGCCCCTAAGATCTCGGAAACTAAGAGGGAAAATAAGAGGAGTAGAAAAAACGGCGGTTGGTGTGTGCGTGGAGACTATCATGATCTATATCACAGCCAATCTTCACTCACCTAGGTCAATATCTTCAAGGTAACACGAGGTCATAAAGGTCAAATCGTGCCGATGTTGGGAACCTATTGGGAAATGCCGTGGTTATGCGGAGAAAAGGCGGGAATAAGCTAAAGACGGGCCAGGGTCATAGAGGGAAGGCCGCAAAGAATATTTCTAACAATTTTGAGGACAAGGTCATTCAAGGTCATTGACCTATGAGGTGAATATTGTATACTACCAATGATGTACACTGTAACTAGCAATATAGCAACTGTTTGGCGCGCAAATGAGGACTAACCTTTACTTATGGCCTGTGACCTTGACCTTTACATTGAGTTACCTTAACTACGAGGTCATAATATAATAGACGTCCAACCAGGAAACGCCATTTGACCGGAAGCACGTCATGTTTTCACTTTGAAAGTGCTAATATGACCTTGGGAGGTGCTCTCGATATATCTTCCGTTTATATGGCTTTATGCCGTCACCACTCGGTCTCCAATGCGAGAGAGCTGGTCCAACCACGCGATTGTGGCGATCTCAAAATGCAGGTCTGACTTTGAAAGCATATAAATAAAAAATTTGGACCGATTTTTAAAATGCTTGCACCAATCGACGCGCCAGTAAATTTTGTTAAATGTGACAAGGTATCGTTTTTCGGCCACGAGCGGTTCCCCGGCCACCTTGGAAAAATAGGTGGGGGGAACGCAAGCGCAAGCGATTGAAACCCACCGAACTTACGGGCAAATATGAAAACCCGGCTAAATTTCTTACGAACAATATTAATTCCTTTGACAACATTTCACTAACATATCACATAATTATCTTAACTTCTCCCGCCCTTTTTCAGCACCTGTAAGCCGTGCGCTGCTATCTTCGTTCGCTCGCTCAAGAGTCTTCTCTCGAGTTATGACTTCGTGGGACCTTGAAGCTCGCACAGTGAACACCAAACGACCTTACAATTAACCTACGTACCACATCCGGCCAGACAGGCCTTGTATGGATGGCATCCGCTACACCACTTTCTCCTCCCGCGGGCTGGCACTGGCTAGAAGCTCGTCTAGACCGTGGATGTCAAGATCAAGATGATGATGCCATGCCAGCTGAAGAGTTTAGATCACTTGTTGGCGATTTTCGAAGTTCAGTCGTTCGACAAGACTGTGATGAGAAGCAGTTGATATTCAGCGATATTGTTTGGAGCACAGAAAAGACGCAAATTGGCATCTCGACGAATGGGTTACTGTGGCCTTGACACTGCAGGATATCAACCAATCAGAGACCAGCAGAGGGAAATAATCCAATGGAAAGGATTCCTTTCCGATGAGAAGTATTCTGTTGCCCTGTGTGTTTTGGATCAGGAGTTTCCACTGATCCTGAACACGACGCTGGATTTTTATGAGACGTGCAGCGCGTACAGTGGAACTCAGGTAAGGACTTTTATGTTACTGCTTCAAACTAATAAGTCGGAAAACTAGACACATAGTTGTATATGAGTACGGTGTAGTCTGTCAATCTCGTAAATTGTGGATTATGTATTTTCTATCACTCTGATCAAGTCATGAGCAATATGGTGTAGTTCCCAAAAGTGCAGTAAGTTCACCTGTCCAGGTTCAATACATTTCCATTGTAATACATAGGCGGATCCAGGGTTACCGATTCGGGGGGTGCGAATCATGGTCGGTGGGGGTACCATCCGGACCAGGGAACGCCAAATCCTATCGCAGAGGAGTCGATACTAGTATCCTGGGGGAGGGGGGTGGAGTGGGCAGCGACATTTCAGGAAAGGCGCTATCGGGGTGGAGGAAGTGGCCCTTTGTCCCCCTCGGATCCGCCTATGTTGTGATAATAGCGTGCTAGCGGCAGGTATTTAAGCCACCTTTCATGATCTCGTAGGACATGCTAAGAATAGTTATACTTCGAGATAAAAAGTTTACCTAACACGATCAGAGCAGCAGTACGTATTTCGCAATGCTTCTTGAAAATAGTTAACAATCCACCTTCTCATCTTCTCCCAATGCATCCATTTCACTCCATCCCACTAAATGATAAACATATTTGAGCAAGCTAATGTTATACGAAATTTATCGTGGTTATTCCCGCCATACGTCCTCTCCGATGATCCATACGCCATACGTCCGCCATATGATCCCGCCATACGTCCTCTCCGATGATCCATACGCCATACGTCCGGCATATGATACCGCCATACGTCCTCTCCGTGTTGTAAAACCGTGGCCCATTTCCAGGTAACCCACGGTGCCATATCTGGAGGTTTAAACGGCCTTCTGCTGAGTTATCTGCAATCTTTCCTCGGCTTCACACTAACCCTTCACCCGATCCTGAGAAAGAACGGCGTCTCCCACTGGAAACGAACCTTCGACTCCGTCGCGAGAGGCGAATTCGACATGAGTTGCTCTTCTTGGACCGTAAGCTCCAAGCGTCAAGGCAAGGTAAGGGCTCTACTGCAAGGTAGGCACGCAGACACCAATCACCAATCCGGAGTCGCCTTTACTGTGACGTCACGCTGGCGATGACATTGTCCTGTAGCCATACGGACCTATATCAAAATTTATCAAGTTTAAACGTCTTTGAGCGATACGGTATGCCTTAAAGGCATTCTGATTTTATTTCATAATAATTTGACATGTAATTTGTTTCCAGAATTGATCCTTTCAATGGGATATCTTTCCAATTAATTAGACATATGTGCGTCTAAAGTGAACTGTGCAAACTCCATAAGGCCATGCCTTAGCTATTGCAGCCATAGTGTTGTGTGACGTTGACTTCACTTCACTTGTGACGTTCACTTCGAGATTTCTAGGGGGCCAACCTAATGTGAAGTAATCCTGGTATGTGCGGTCAGGAGAATGCTTTCAATTCAGTGATATCATCGATTAAAGTTAAATTTCATCATTTACTAAATGAGTTGATAAGGTGATGATAAGTTGATCAGGTGGCCTGTCCCCTCGAATCTGGAAATATAAAAAACACTGAAGATTATATATTCGGTAGTATAATATAAAAATTGATGTTTTTTTGCATCCAGACGTATTCTCATTCGACGCTTAACGTTGGGCCAGAGGTGCAGGCTGTGAAAAAAGGTTTATCAATTACAAACCGTATTAAACAATATTACGCAATGGATTGAGTTTAAGGATAAGTTGTCCCTGACCACGTAGTACAATCTTCATTAAACAATTCGAGCGAGGCATTTATAGTAAGATATAGCTTTATGCTGAATTAAAGGGGAATGTTTGCAGTCATTACACCGATCTAGTATCACGTGTACTGGTGCTAAATAAGTAATTATTGTAAGCATTTTAGCTGCGGTCAACTGAAATAATAATACTAATAATAAAATAAATTATAAGAACAGAAGCATACAAATAACCGATTAAGATGCTTCAGAAAATATTTTCGTTGTTATTGAAAAGCCAGTGTTTGCCTGAAATAATAGAAAAGTCTGTCACACAAATACTGGTCTAGCCTTGTTGTATTGTCGGCATTATTCTTAGGTTAGAGGAACCAAGATCGTTGTTGTCACGACATCCATTTTTCCATTCTAAAAGTGTGAAGCTCAATTCGAAGTCTGGCTACACTATGACCGAGAATTTTTATATTTACTCCACGATTCTGATGAAGGGCTGTGCCCGAATATATAATCTTTAGTGTTTTTACATTTCCGGATTCGAGGGTACAGGCCACCTTATCAACTTATCATTACCTTATCAACTTACCATCATGCTCCTCGCCGCAGCACTTTAAAACCTATCAACATTTACTAAATGAGTTAGATTTCTCATTATTATTTTATGCCGTCCTACTCATTATCACGACTTATCTACTGAGTCACCTCCTTTTTACCGTTTCATAATTATATAATATTAGGCTGAAGACTTCTTGTGTCATGGTATCTTCCATCACACACCTTACAGTACAGCTACAGGGTACAGTGGCGGATCCAGGGGGGCAAAAAGGCAATTGTCCCCCCAAACGGAAAAGCTTGGGGCAAAACTATGTTTTTGCCCCCCCAAAGCGATCGACCTCCTTTTTCCCCGACTCGTTTTTAGCTTGTAAGCAAGATTTTGGTGCTTCAACTCTCAACTTCAAACAGAATTAGTGAAGTTCAGTGTAAATATTGGGGCCTGGATAGGAAAAAAGTATCTTGAGTCCATATTTTTCACCCCGTGGCGTTTTTTTGCTTTTTGTCTCCAGTTCCCAAAATCCTACCGAAAAGGCATATTGTAACGCAATTTTGCACTGCGCGACGTTTTCTTCTTTTTTTTTTGCTTTTCAACTTTGGTTTGCCCCTCCCAAACCATCCGGCTAGATCCGCCACTGACAGGGTAGGGGAGCTTAAATTCCATACACAATTATCTATTAGGAAATCGAATAAATAATGGCTATCATTTCGGATCGTGTGGTTCATTGGAACAATAGATATTTTTAAACTTGACAACATGGATTCAAATTCCAAGTTTACCCGCTGTGAACTGTGAAGCCCAGTGGTAAGAGAGATTAAGCAGCCAGATTACCACATCAGTAATTGATTTGCAGCACCCCAAAGCTGTGTTACAATTGTTACCTACCATTCGATAGTGTGAGCCTTTTGTGGAGCGGGAGTTGATCGGTCGGGGTCTCCGTGACACGTCCCTTGATGACTTCAGTGAGGCTCCAACCTCTGAAGCCCAAACGTGCAACAATTTGGACAACATTTAACAAATCTCACCACCATTCAACGCTAGCAATTGAACACTATCTCACCGTCTACACTTGACATGTCTAGCATTACACTTGACGCCCATCTGTTGGTACAGGTACACTTTTCTCCACGTACAGTCACCGTCTCCTTCGGAATAGCCATCCAGAAACCTACTACGGAGTCGGAGGACGAAGCCTTCTTCAAGCCCTTCTCTCTTCCCGCCTATGCCGGTGTGGTGGCCCTACTGACCGTCCTGGCTCTTTGCTCGTGGGTTATCAACGAACCGTGGAGGATATGGGTCACCTTCAAGCGGTGGTCAAGAGTGGTGTTCAAAAGAATAGGAAGAAGTGGAAGAGGTAACGCAAGAGGTCAGGTAGAATCAGTACATACGCAAGCATTTATCGACCGACAGATTCGGTTCCCTGGCGTGATTCGTGACGCCTGGAATGAAAATGAAACTGACCAACTCTCAACCAGTAACAGGCACTGGCTAGTTTCCTGGGCAGAAAGCCTCGCTAACCGAACAGCAACACCTCAAACCATGCTGCATAGTAACGTTATTCATTCACGGAGGCTGAAGAGTGCCGATACCTCTTCCGTAGCAAGCCGCAGATCATTATCTATCACTCATGAACAAGACAATCCGCAGCATCGTGCACTTCAAGCTCAGCAGAATCACCCAGACCATGGAGACGACTCAGAAAAGGTGGAGGCATCTCTCTGGATGCTGACCTATTTCGGGTGCCTGTCGCAACAGGGGCCAGCGATCGAACCTCACAAGGCGGCGGCTAGTGTTGCGATTTTCACAGGTAGGGCTTGTTCTGGAGCAGGATTTTCCAGGTTTCTATAGGGAAAATATGCAAAATTTGGCATAGTTGGCATATTTTTGGCCATGATATTGACCTAATTTGTGAAATCTTGGTCACAATCTGTCAGAAGAATATGGAAAACACGCCAAACGTACCATCTATGTATAAAGTCATAGATTCAGTGTATTTAGAGACATAATTTACTTTTTATAATATTTTGAATATATAGTATTGCATATAAAAATATGCCAAATTTGTGATATTTGGCTGTAAATACGCCAAACTGGTAACCCTGTTCTGGAGGATAAGCGGAAGGCAAGAGCAATGTGGTGGTTTTAAGACTGGCATCATGTGTATTGTGGGTTTTGCATTAGGTTTTGAACTTGTATTGGGCTCCTCGGGTTCGAGTTTTTCCAGTAAACATTATGGTATGACAAATTAAATTGTAAGGAATTCTAGCATTTTCCATATTTATTTTCCATATAAGAAATTTAAATGACAATAAATATATACAAAATTGTACTGTGCGCCCTTCACCAAAATAAGATCCAAGCGGAAAACCAATATCCAATAATTAAAAGAATCGAACAACGAACGAAGTTGAGAGGAAATTCAACACTAAATATTACACCTCTACCTTAACGATAAACAAACCAAGGCGATGGTGTGTAGAAGGTAACTTCCGATCTCTTTGTGGAGGCTTTTGCTCCAAATCCAATCAGTCTGCTTTCGATCGGCAGATGAACAACCTGCAATTTCTAGAGGTTTATGTGTACGACAAAACCTCCAGATTAGTGTTTTTCCCAGGACTGATCGCCGGTCTGCTGATCTACAACTATTACACTAGCAGTCTTCTCTCGCATCTGTCGTCCCGGCGAGTCACACTGCCCTACAGCTCTATTCCCGGTAAGGTCGAATTTCCTTTTATTTTGAATGATATTCTGGTTCTTGCTACTCCGCTATCGTTAAAGTCACACTGCCCTACGGCTCTATCCCCGGTAAGGTCGAATTTCCTTTTATTTTGAATGATATTCTGGTTCTTGCTACTCCGCTATCGTTAAAGTCACACTGCCCTACGGCTCTATCCCCGGTAAGGTCGAGTTTCCCTTATTTTGAATGATATTCTGGTTCTTGCTAATCCGCTATCGTTAAAGTCACACTGCCCTACAGCTCAATTCCCGGTAAGGTCGAGTTTTCCCTTATTTTGAATGATATTCTGGTTTTTGCTACTCCGCTATCGTTAAAGTCACATTGCCCCACAGCTCTATCCCCGGTAAGGTCGATTTTCCCTGATTTTGAATGCGATTCTGGTTCTTGCTATCCCGTGATCATTAAAGTCGCTCATTTTCTCTTGTATTGCTATGACAAAAATAACGCTTAAAAAGGGTGTAATAGCACATAAAATTGGTGAATGCTCCGTAGCTTTTGTAAGTAATTATAGCACTTATGGCCACTGCAGCTTAACCCGCGCCCCGTAGGGCCTCCGAGACACCTTCGCCCTGGTGGGGGGTGTTTGAACACCCCCCTCGAACTCGGCCCCTATGCGTAATAGCGAAAAAAGGCGAAGGCTGGTGGATAGCTAATACAAATTCATGAAGAAATTATTCCAGTCACTTTTTGGCTTAGTTTAATATTGAGGTAATGACCAGTCAAAGAAACTGGGAGTTTGAGTTGAGTTTTCTGCTCTAGCGTCGAGTTACAATCATTTTTAGGCACCATTCGCTTCCTCTCGTCACGGAGAATCGAATGATGCATAATATGATCACACTGGGTCAAAACAAAAAATGACCTGACCTCAGGTCAGATCAAGGTCACTTTTAGCCTGGCATAGTCAATATGCATATCGATCAACTCGCAATAGCAATCCGAACGCAATGATATAAAAAGGCTGTACCATCATTTCAAGCAAAGTTGTTGACCTAAGTCTGAAAACTGCTTAAGTAGCCCCAGATGGCCTCTAAGAGGTCACAGGCCAAATATTTCAGCATGAACCTGGAAAGGGCCCAGAATACTACGATTTGGAGAATATGAAGGCATCCTCAGCTGTATCTACACAAAGACGGCTCAATTTGTTTTTCATCAAGTATTTCCAATGGACAGGTCATGGTCCGCACTTGACTCTAGGTCATCGATATAAAAAATCCTGGAACAAATTTTTTAGCACTTGGTGGGCCCATTATGTGGTATAGGTTTCAATCCGATGGATTCACCCATTTCTTACTACGCCACCTTAAACATTTTTTAGGTGAGGTCACTTGACCTGCACAAGGGGCCTGACCTGAATAACCCAACCTTAAAATTTTGTGGAAAGTTGTGGAATTGGTCAAAGATAAGGTGTGCCAAGTATGGCAGTGCTTCGCGCCGTCATTTTTCGTGCCGCCGGAAAACCCGAGAGGTGTTCAAACACCCCCCCCCCCCCGACTGGGGCTAGGGTTATTTATGTGCATTCGCTCAAATTGTTGTGCGAAACAAAGATGAAAAAGGGGCCATTATCAGCGCTCAAGGGGGCACATACCAGCAGCTCACAAAGAAATTCTTGTTTTCTGCATCGCGATCTTTCGCTTCGTACTATTAATAGAATATCGGGTTAGGGTTCTCCGAATATTTGAAAAAATATCTTCAAGAAATGCCAAATTTTTAATAACTTATATTCTTGATTATTGTCCATGAACCCTATGGCCTTTCTGCAGTAATTCTTCATTAATTTCCATCTTCAACGTTATTCGAGCACGAGGACGATAATTCCCCCTTGTTAATTGCAGGCCTGTTCCGGGACCCCAGCTTCACCATCGGCGCCCAGTTCGGCCCATGGCTTATTCCCTGGCTCTCATCTGTGGCAAACATGCCCGAGACAACAGTAGCCGAACGTGTTTCTGAAAATTCTCAGCTCCACCGCAACACTACAGCGCGGATGCTGGAGGATTCGCCTCGGTTTGCCTACGTCATGACTTCTACCGCTTTTAGAATAATGGCGCGCGTGCCGCCGTGGAGGGCGGATACATGCTCTGCGTGTTTTACGCCTCTACCAGGAGCAGTAGAAGAGAGAGCGTTGATCTACAGGCGTGGGTTGCCACACAGGTGAGTTAAAGGATTGCGACAGACAGAGGTCTGAACATAATAATAATTTTTGGGGCTTATCGACGCACCAACTGCCAGGGTCATATGGCGTCGCCAACTCTTTCCCTGTTGGAAGGGTTTCTCGGGAGCCAGCTTGCTCCTTGCTCAGGGAGGTCTGAACATTTCGGCTTACATTAATTAAGGTTAATTTGTCTCAGAAATAAAAGTGCGTCAAAAAGTGTGATTGGGGAACCTAACCAATAAGGAAACGGTACTAACAAGCGTATGATTTATGTAAGGTGTTTTAATATACGTGTATGTTATTATCCGTGCATGGATCCAAATATGAGAAAAGCAGACGATTACTGAATTAACAGAGCGTTTTGTGTTCAAAATTCACTGGCAAGTATAGAACTCACAAAGTGATGCGCAACAAGCTACAATTTTGCCTTTCTTCAAATTGGCGTTCTAAGGATATTGACCAGTTGGAATGTGGTCTGACCTCTGGTGATAAAAAGCAGGGGCGTAGATTTCGGAAAATCAATCCAGTTACTCGAATTTTAAGTAATATCAATAACCGTCACGTAAAAAAAGAAAGCATTATACCATATTTGCGTTAGCTGTCACACAGACCAAATAAAAGCTAATTTGAGGCCCTCAAAATGAAATGAAATAAAATATGAATTATAATTTAATACGAACCCGACCTTTTACCCGGGGTGCCCGGGTAATCAAAAAATATATATGAATCCAAACCACTGGCAGAAGGCCTCTGGTCATCATAATTGACTCGACTATAAGTATATTCACTATGCCAAAACAAAATGTGTTTGAACATGCTGCGGGTCGAGATTGCATTTTCCGCAATTCTGAAAGAAATGAGTAGCAGGCAAAAACAGTCTTACGTACTCAGGGGTGGATTGAGCCGTTTGGTTTAGGGGGTACAGGAGGAGGAGCAAACCCATGTCGGCGAGCAAGAAAAAGGCATTAAGCAGCGGCCAGCAGGATTTAACTGGTGGAATATATTTTTTTCATTTTCAAAAGGGTACATGCAAACGTACAAAAACGATTGCAACTAGTTGCGCCGACGGGCACGTCTTCCCAAATTGATCAATGATGAAACACTAGTTTGTGCTGAGGGGAATATATTTTGGCCCCCTCAATTTCGTTTTAGGAGGCTGGCCGGATGGGCCTCCTGGACCCGCCCCTGTACGTGCTTAACCATACCAGCGAGGTTTAGCCCAAATACACAAAAATCAAAATTCAGCTTAATGGACTATGCGTCAACACCTTGACTGTAAAGTTAGCATACACAAATAGCATGAACTTACTTCGTTTTTCTGCCGTTAGATGGCTGTTGGATCGCTACATGTTGCGACTCTGGGAGGCAGGCATTCTGGCGCGGGAGAGGCGACGATGGTTACCGGAGACTCTGAAGGAAAGCTATAGGTGAGAGGGTGAGAGAGAGAGAGAGAGAGAGAGCGAGAGCGAGAGAGAGAGAGAACGAGAGAGAGAGGGAGAGCGAGATCATAGATCTATGTAGATATGGGTGTTTAGCACAAATATGTATCTAGATCCATCTCTGATGTGTGCCCGATGCTCCCTTTGACAATTACGGACTCATCATTATACCTTAGGGCAAATGGTGTCACAGTATCTTCATGATACCATGAAACCTTTCCTTGTCATTCACTGAATACAAATTTACCGAGCGTTTTTGCTCTACAGATGTGAATCCGACGAAGCCAATTGGGACGGAATATCACTCCGTCAGCTGGCACTGCTCTTCTTCCTGCTGATTGGTGGACACGTGGCGTCCCTTGTACTGCTGGCGGCGGAAGTCGTCTATTTCCGGTACAAACGAAAGTGACCTTAATGGTGATAAATGTTACCGGAATAAAAGTTAGAGCAAATGCTTTCATTCTGGACAACTTTTCCTGCACTGTGCCGCAATGACAGCGTAGGATCTCGGTACGAGGGAAGACTCAAAGGGCGCCATGTACCACCAGGGGGCGCAAACGTCCTATTTCGCGTCCTTTGCCAAACGTACCATTTCGCATGCTTTACCAAGCGTACCATTTTGCGTCCTTTCGATTTTGCGTCCTTTACCAAGCGTCCCATTTGGCGTCCTATTTCGCGTCCTTCACCAAACGTCCTATATCGTGTCCTTCACCAAGCGTCCTATTTCGCGTCCTATTTTGTCACATGTCTGCCTGTCTGTAACGGGGAGGATCCAGGATGTCCTCAAGGGGGAGGGAGCGGAGACGAGTCTCGGGGACCTGCTCGCCCGTCCCCCCCTTTTCTTCATTTATTGAGCAAGACATATTTGCAAGCTGAACGATTTGTGACCTGTCGAATTATAATATTCTCGGGGGATCGAGATCAACTCTGGAGCTTCCAGAGAATACTCCTTGGGCCCATGACACCAACTTTTGGGGGCCTCTGAGAGGAACTCTTTTAGCCTCCTGAGACCAACTCTTGGAGGCCACCAAGACTAATATTTGGGAACATCCTCTTGGCCCCCTCCCTCCGAGACCAACACCTGGGGCACCCCCAGACCAGCTCTTGGGAGGCTTCCAGACCAACTCCTCGAAAGAGGTCTGGAATATCGATTATTAATAAATAAATATTTCAGAATAATAATTGAATAATAGATTATCAATATATTGATATTACTTTTGAAATCGATGTTATTTTGAATTATCAGAATATCGATTTTGACCCGACATGCAAGTGTCAGTCTCGGTTCAATTAATGTTCCGAGTGTCGCTTTAGTCCCAAATCAACTCTCAGAACGCCCATCAGATATCACTCGGGGCTTCGCAGTGCTTAAGCTCAGCCTAAGTGGGGGTCTCCCCACGGTCGCGCTTCCCTTTGGATCCGTCCCTGGTCTGTAGTATGCACTTATCTCTCCAAAATAAATAATTCTGTTTAGAGCTCCTGTTGTTGTTCTCAGCCATGTCAATGAACCTCGTCAAATACGAGTCGAAGCCAAGCCAAAAGTGAGTCTTAGGTGACGCAAAGGTACGTACTATTTCAGGCGCGCTAATTGTACCGCTCAAAGCCAAGCATTCTAAAGTCCAGCCGATATATTTAACCACAACATGATGGAGCAGGCGCTGGAGGTGAGTGTGCACTCACGGTCATAAAATACACATACACTCACAGTCATAGCTGCGAGTCATAAAACACGCAGCTATCTGTAAACAGTCCCTAGTCACAACAAATTGTTACGAACAAAATAAAAACAACAACAAACAAAAACACATGTTGCATAGTTGTTACCATCTCCAGTCACATGTCTGGCTATGGCTTTCCATGTATTTGTTCTATATATTTATACTCGTTATACGACAATATTTTAACTCGTTTTCATGTGCTGTTGTTTGTCTAGTTGTTATGACGGTCGTTGCCTAGTGATTAATGATGTTTTGTTTCTGGTCGGATAATTAGCACTTTATGAAATATATTTCTTATAGATGGAAAAATACACAAAAAGAGGAAGTGGCGGGGCGCGTTGGCATGTGTGTTCTTGTTCCTGGGGCAGCACCAGGCAACGTCCACGTGGTGGTAGCAGTGAAGTGATAGTGATATTTATAATCTGCCTGTGAGAGGTGCATTTCTTGAAGCACTTGTGCTTGTTCACCGATCGTGTTCTTTTTGTAATGTTCCACATTGAACCTACCATTTATTTTATTTCATTGTATTTTATTGCTCCCCTTTACATATGTATTTCTTATTTTTTAGAGTTTTATTTTAGATATATTTTTATCTTTTTTATTTTTATTTTGTGCTTATTTTTTGTCTTGATTTGTTTTTTAACATGTGTCTCTTATGTAATTTTAGGGAATCTGATGATGTTATCCCTGACTTGATTTATTGCTGGGGGCAAGGCCCTGTCGCTCATATGAGATGAATAAATAAATAAATAATAACATTTCGATGACCAAAATAAAAGTGTTTGCCTGTCTGGCTGACGAACAATTTGCTGCTCCGCACGACTTTTACCAGTTTTGTTTGGCGGGGGATGAGATGGTGCTCCTGCATTGAATATGGTGTGTCTTAAAGTGAGCCAAAAAAGTTGCGGGAAACAGCACGCACTCATCATGTCACCGCCAGAAGTAAACTTTTCAAGGCTAAGAAACCACATACGAAATATCCGGTGCACGGGTAGACTTCTTGTCGCGGCCAAATTTCGAAACGCTACAACCAAAGCCATGGTTTCGTGCCTGTTTTCATGACCTGCCCGTGGTCCGTCTAGCTTCTCGTGATTCACGATCTTGCTGAGCAGTTCGTGACATTTCGTGAAGCCCGGAGCCGGCTTTCCCGCTGAGTAGCCACATTTGAGGCAGTGAGAGGCAGCCGAGCTGACCTTTGCCAGAGGTTCGTGGTTCGGCATCATCAGCGAAGTGGAGGATTGAGTCCTCGCGAAGTGAGGGACTGAGCTTCTGACTGAGGACAACAGTGAAGTGTAGGACTGAGTTTAGGACAGTGAAGAGATCCGTGAGGTTCGCTATCCGCCTGGGCAGCGTCGCAATTGTGCTATTTTAGCGTACATATATCACAGTGGTGATAGAATGACAAAATCACCTTTGATATTTTTCTGTGGCGTGCGGTGGAATTGACCATACCAATAACACCAATTGTCGGTCAAGATTGTCGTACCAAACGGCAAGATATCCAAATGGGCTGACGCTTTATAATGTTTACAGCAGTCTACACGTAGAAAATCACGCAAATAGAAGAAGAAGTGTGTGAAGAAACGTGGCTTTAGACTTAATGAATACATTCGCAACGAAAACTGTGAAAACACGCCTTCGGCACCAGTTATGAAGTATAAAACTAATGAAAGAATCCGACAAAATAATCGAAATTCTTTCTTATCTGAATGAGAACACAAATGCCTGAAGAAAGCAAAGTGTAAATTATTTCGCATCGCCCTCTGTTGGCGACGACAAAAAGACGCAGCGCCCTGCGATGTAAAAAGTGGCATATTTGCACACTGTTGACTCTGCTTCCATTGTGTTAAAGCCTCTAAAAACACTCCATTGTTCCAGTGTTATAACCTCTGACCGTGAAACAACAAAACAGGACCAAAACATGTCATAGGCCATGTCACAAGCAGCATGAGCAAACAATTACGCCAGAGTGCCACCTAGAGAATAATTTTTGGCATTACAACGAGCTGAAGACAAATAGGTGACGGTTTATCCACGTATTTGTTTCCATTTTGGAGTGACTGAGTTGATAACCCAGCACTCCTGGTAAAATATTGTCATAGTGATCACCAAGATGGTTAGTGTAAACAAGTCATGCTGTTTACCAGCTCATTTTCAACTGTTCCTGTTGATTTATTTACTATCAGGTACACTTGCATGTAGCCCTAAAACGAAGACTATGTATAAATTAGCTGTCAAAATGGAATCTTCGGACGTTGACAACCCCCAACGTGAGCAGCAGGCTCAGATAAGATACCAGAAAATTGTCAAGTTTGAGATTGAGAGAACAAATGAGGAAAATACGCATTCTTCCCGTGAAAATACATCTTATATCCAGCGGGCGTTCAAAAAAGAGGATCAAACATCCTTAATAACTTTTGGAGAATTTTCGCACACCGTCTCAGACGAATCCCAGGTCAACAACTCAGCAGAGAGTGTTGATAATTCGAATGTAACTGGCCTCCGTCAGCACCACAAAAGCGACAGGTCACAGCGGCACACCGGATTTGGTGGAAACACTACCAGTGCCCGCTGGCAAGAAGTGGAGGACCATTTCTTATCCCTGACGATGACGGAGCTGTCTCTGTTGAAGATGTGGAAGCAGTAGCTGCAGAGTTTGGCGCTTCAGAACCAGAGTCGTACACTGGTAAGTTTGACGGTTTTTTAACTGCATTTATGTCAGGTCCAATTAATTTTCATCAAAAGAGTCGTCGATGCTGTCTAGTTCAACTTCACTTCGTGCTGTTTTTACTCGTAAAGTGATTTTAAAACAGCTAGTTCGTAAAAAAAGATATAGTTTAAGCCTCATTCCAAAAAAAAAAAAAATGTTCATACATACTGGCATAAAGTATCAACTCATTCGCTCAAAGTATCGAGCAAAGTAAACTTCGAAATAGTAGGTGTCTTCCCCAGGCAAACTTAACTCCGGGTCGAATCCAGGGGTTCCAATCTGCATGGGCGCCGAAAGCGGGGAAGGGGTCCTCGTGCTCGTCCTACTCGTCCCCCCCAACTGGACAAGCAGGTTGGGACTCTCCCCCTCCCCAATATTTGGACACTTGATCGACAATTTTCCCTTATGCGGTTCATAATTGTTGGAGTTTAACGACGCACCAATTGCCAAAATTATACGGCCTCGCCAACTTTCACCTTGTTTGGAGGAATTTGGAGGGTCAGAACAATTTTTCAGAGCCCCCGCCGGCACTTGAACCCCGGACCGGTTCAAGTCCTGACGATATCGGCCAGGAAATGAGATACGGCAGGGAGGGGCGAAATACGCCCCCTAGCGGGGCACGTCATACCAAGGATCACAACGGCTGCTGGAGCCGCAGCTCTCTCAAAAACTTTTATGAAAATGTAAATAAGTTACCGCCTGATTTGATATTCATGTCATCGCCATTCTTACTGCTTTCAATATTGTTACGGACGGCTTTGTCGCACGTAGCACGCACCGTTCATGATAATACTCGCTTTTGCAAATTGTTCCTCACTAAATACCGAGTCATAGCTTTAAGAGAAGTTTCAAAGGCCCATGACAAACCATTTTGGAAATTTACCGGAAATGAGATGAGGGGTGGGCAGTTCCACCCCCTCCTTGACAGGAATAGGATTAAGTTTTGGCCGTCTCGGTTGAACCGAAAAGCAGCCTAGATGATGGAACAGATACTCAAGCCAACAGAGGGCAAAGTACGGCTAGGAATGTTTGATTGATTATTGATTGACTTAGGGGCGCGAGCCTGTGTAGTCATATTCCACCCATATCGCTACGCTTCATCTAAGGCCTATACTTAACTTTTCCCGAATAAATGTGCTTTAATTTCATGGAAAGGTCCCGTCTGTCGAGAAACAAGATTTTCATTGAGAAATCAATATTTCACATCCTGGTTAGAGTTGTCGTCACTGGCCGGATAAGTAGTCAAGAGATTTACACAGTCAAACGCCTGCACTCTTCGGTTAGACGCGACGGGCAGCACATCCGCCGGGCATTTCATATGCTGAGTTCTCAGAATACAAATGAACGCGCCTCCACCAACCAGCGGCCGCCGTTCGCCGCCTGTCATTTGCCTGCGGGGCACAGAGGTTAGAGGTCACGCTGGCCACCGCTGACCCCGAGTTCAAGCGCCGGTGGGGAGGGGTCGCATGGCGGATTATAAAACCTACACATGTGGTGTTGAGAATGGTGGTGGCTGTGCCTGCAGACTGAGGGGGAGGGACAGGTGTAGGATGCATTCTATACATGTGAGTGGATATATGGGTTAGGTGCTTGCTCAGAGTGCGATAGCAATAGCAGTAGCAAAACATAAGTACGTTAAATCAGTTCGGTATATGAATATAGTTGACAGCCAAAATTGCAGCGACTAATTTCGGGTCCTATTTTTCGATATCAGGGTACGTGTTGGGGATTTTCAATGTTTTTGTTGTCAATTAACACACACTTATGGGCAATACAACACACACCGTAGATGTGACATTTCATGTGTTAGATCGATTATTTGAGGCGGAGGGATAAGTAGTTCTGACCCTGTAAACAAGGAGGGTTCAAGGCAGGGGCGGACACAGACCCGAGTTATGGAGGGCCAAACCCATGTTTGCCTCTCCTCCTGGGGGGGGTGGGACGTGCGAACAGACCTAGTATAAGCTACCTGTCCAAGGACATGATCGCTCTCCTGGGGAAGCGAAGATTTTTTGCTCTACAGACCGAGTGTAAACACCTTTCTTTCAAAAATTTATCCGGCGTTTTGGGGGGGCAAAGATAGTTTGCCCCCCCTCCAGCGCTTTGGGGGGGTATGGCCGGAATGGCCCCGTTGCGTCCGCCAATGGTTCAAGGTAAATCACACGGTGCACAAGGCAGTTGACTCAGTAGGTATAAATATTTCAATGGCATGAACATCACTCTATTACTTTAAGTATCGTTCGTTCCCTTGTCACATCTTTTTTATGCCGCCGCCACCCGACCTCCAG
This sequence comes from Lepas anatifera, assembly GCA_034440635.1. Classification (NCBI taxonomy): domain Eukaryota; kingdom Metazoa; phylum Arthropoda; class Thecostraca; family Lepadidae; genus Lepas; species Lepas anatifera. The sequence continues at coordinate 274,673 of JAOTON010002096.1, forward strand.
GCAGCCAGAGGTCACTGTGCATGGCCGTCTAGTCGTGACTGTCCGACTTTCCATTTTTTAGGCCTAAACATTGGTTTCTATGCTGCATTGATCCGTTATTCATCTTGGTTGACTAGGTGACGCCGTGTTCCTAGTTTGCTATTGTTTATTATTATCACTGGTTATCAATAGTCATGTACCGTTAGAAGACCAAGACTTTCAGCAATAAACTTTCGAGCTGTATTTAATTTGTGGAACTGAGGCAGTGAGCATTAGAGCATTTCACAAGCATTTCACAAGCATTGTAAGTAACAGTCCCCACCATTCACGTCATCTGTAACCTTCTCTTCCTCCCATTGTTTTTTTCAGTTGAAAGTAAAAACATTTGTCCCAACAAGGGCAAGGCGCAGAAAGAGATGCCGTAACACGTCTGACAGAGGCGTTGAACCGCTCGCGGTTTCAGGGGTGCTTATCACATGGTCATATCCAGATCGACAGTTTCGGGGGAGGGCAACGGGGTCCAAAATCATGAAAAATTGTTTTTTTCAAGAAAATCGGAAAAATATGGGTTTGGAGGGGCAAATTCCCGGTTAGCCCCTACCCCTGGATCCGCCAGTGGATCCAATGAGGCTTTGCTCTTCCCTGGGCTGAAGAAGCATGGTTTGGCCCCTGAATGGTTCGCCCGGAAATCAAATACAAGCTATAAGCTGTAGAGAAAGTAATGGTAGCTCAGCTTTTCTTACTGCACCGTGTCGTGTATTGGTATTAATATATGTCGATGGACTCAAAATAGGTAAGAAACGATGCAAAAAAATTCCCACATAGTCCAATAGAACTGAGTCTGTAAAAGGTGACAACACATATCACTCTACATTAATCACCCAAGCCAACAACAAATCCGTCAACAGTTATCACGCTCCACCCCTTCCCCGCTCACCGGGATCTCAGCCCAGTCCGCCATCCCCCAAAACTCGGGTCCTGAACCCGCCTCTGCACCGATCCAAGAATAGACTTCCCGTGCTCATTTGTGCTCGCGGGATGTCGACAGGTGATTGCATTTGCCTGTATTCGCCTCACACGTGACGAAGCAAATGCAAGCACGCCAACACAGGCTCGTCTGTATTCCAACGGTGGCTGACTGATTCGCTAATGGACTGCAAGGTAGCTTCTGGATCAAGAAAGGTCGTACCGGAAGATGATGTAAGAAACCGCTATCGGGGAAAACAGTGAAATCCTCCAAAAAATGGTTTTCAGTTACCTTTTTCTTTAACATGAACCCGCTTCGGAAAAGGTAATCCCTGAAGCCACACCTGTTTTCGAGTCGTATCCATGGAGCGGGGGGAGGGGAGACACATCCCCTAACTGGCAAACCAGAGGGACGCTTGCCCAACAAATGATTTGGTACTCGACCGAGCATCATAACATTTTCTCTCGTTGATTGATTCGAAGTAAAGAAAATGTTAAATTGATTTGGGTGGATAGCACAAGCATATAGCACTTTTGCCGCCAAAAGTGGCGCCCCCTGGTCCGGATGGCGCCCCCATCAGAAATCCTGGATCCGCCTATGGGGGACATCGGACAGGACCTATGATGAATGTTGGCACGGCCAGGCTTTTTTGGTCGGAATCTTGCATTGTAAGATATGTATTATACTCATGTTCTGGAAAGGCGCAGTGTTAGAGAAAGCTTGTACCATGCACACCATGCAAGAGCGCACCATGTAGAGAACGCTCATAGCTGGAAAGCTTTGAGCGTTGTAAGAGATACAACGCTCAAAGCTTATTTATCGAGCCATCGACCTTTTTCGTGCGCAATGGAACCCGCATTTCTCCCTAACTCCAGTACCATTTTTTATCAGGAACATTCCTTGTAAAAGACAAACGTTTGGCATGCCAAACATAATTCAAATGAAGCTCTTACTCTGCACGTATGGCGTACCCCAAAAACGTGCATGTTTTCGTAATTGTTGGTAGTCATGTTCTGGGGATCCGGGTGATTTCGGTAGGTTTCCATTTTCTGCTCTGTTTGAGCTGTTTTGACCTTATCGTGAAGAACATTTCATGGCATGCATAGCAAAAAAATCGACCGCTTCTAGGATATGACCCAAAAATAAAACATCCGTGGAATGAAAAGAGGCTGCCATTCACAAAAAACAGCAATGTTGCCAGCTTCATTATCCACACCCATATTACCAATGTACCGACATCGTAGCGAGTGATCCCCTGAAAAGGAGGTGTTGCGTTACGGGCTATCTGACCCTTTGTCCCGCCTGGTAATTAATTCAGTTGTCAGTGTCTTAACAGGGTTACGTCACACACAATGGTCCCGCGGTCACTAGAAGGCTTTGTTACGTAGCGGTGGAAGATATGCCTTTTCATGGCTCTTAAAATGCAAAAGTGATCACCAAAACAATCTGATTTCGCATTCAAAGTTAGTTCAAAATGTTCGTCAGCAACAATTTCGACCATTTTTTCCATCCTGGGTGGTTCTTCGAATCCCAAATGGTGACATATTTTGCCGAATATATAATCAGTGTGTTAGCTCCATTTTACATGCAGGATTCGAGGGGGAGCCCATTCAACATCTTGTCGACTCAAATCGAATCCCATGTAAAGAGAAGATATTAACACGCGCATTGACGGGGGGCGGGTACCCGCCCCCCGCTCGGGTTTTACGGAGATAGTAGAAAAACGGCGGCGCGTAGCGCCGCCGTACTTGGTGTACCTTTTCCCTCATCATTTTTACAACTTCTGTGAAAATTTTAAGGTTAGGTCATCTCAGGTCAGGTCACCAGTACAGGTCAAGTGACCCGACCTCAAAAAAGTTTAAGATAGCATAAGTCGGAACAGGGTGAACTTATCCGATTGAAACTCATATCGCATAATGGCCCCACCAAGTTCTCTAAAATATGTACCAGTATTTTTGATATCGATGACCTAAGGTCAGGTACGAGGCATGACCTCTCCATTGGAAATACATGGAAAAATGGTTTTTACGGAATTACTCAGTAACGGATGGTGATAGAGCATTTATTTTAGCTGCATTAGACTCGCCTGGGCTTTGCAGTTCTAATGATATGCATTTTATATAATTTGACCCTAACCTGACCTCAGGTCAAGTCAAACCCTTGATTTGACCTAGCAAGGTCAAATTATATATCATTCGATTCGGCTTGCGAAGAGGATTCATATGGTTCAAGTCGTTTTGCTCAATCTTTATTTGTTCAGATGTAATGGCCGAAAAACTGAATTTACATGTTATCCCTATGACGGACATGTTTTGACCTCTCGTGACCTTAAATGTGACCTGAAAAAAATGGTTCAAATGTTTTCAATGGAGAAGTGGATGGGCAGCCCAACGCCGTTAACCGTTTTTCGCTACCTACCGCGGTTCTCGAGATCTTAGGGGGCGGGTACCCCCCCCCCCCGTCAATTCGAAGGTGGCTCAGACCCCCGTCAATGCGCGTGTTAAAAGGCGCTATCGGTGCGTATAGTAGTCAAATGGATATGCTGAAACAAAAATAACAGAGGATATGAATATAACAAGCCGATTACAACATCTTAAGGTTCGGGGATATTGTTGCACTCACTACACTATTTTTTTTTACTCACTACACTATTTCTGACGGCGATCACTACTTTGAGATGGTCTGCTGTCATTTTCACCGTCACACTTTAAGACCTGTTCATAACGTGTTCGCATGCCGAAAATTGCATGCGATGGATATTCAAACTCATGGCGAAATAATCGCATTGCTCGCGTTCAATTTTCCCCAGGGGACGCAGGGGCGTTTTTATGCTTAGGATTTATGCATTCAATGGGCGGGCGTAGAAACTGCTTAGATTTACTTTAAAATGACTTTGCTTACGCTCTGATGTTATCTAAGGTAGAACCGATTGAATATTTTATATTTAGTGGACTTAACATTTGTTCCAAGCTCAAACAAACCTAACATTTCTGTGGCCTTGGGTTCGTCTACTTGCGTGTAGCATTTCTGTGGCCTACTTTGCAGCTTTGTCCCACTTTAACAGGAGGAGGGACATCACGTTGGCACTGAACGTCATCTAATGTCATAAGCAGTTAGCAGCCAGGATGTATAGGCCAAAAACAAACCGGAGTCTGCCTTTCCGCCAGCAACTTGATTAACTATGATAACTTGCCTTGTTGTAACAAGGACCGCTTCAGACAAAGGCTTGCCTCCTATGTGACAGTCAAGTACCTCCGTGGACTGGATTTCCGTTTTAACCCACCACCATCTCCCATCACTATTTCACACAAGATTTCCATCACTATTCACACAGCGGCCACAACGGCCAGGCAGCCCTTCTCCATCTCTTTGACACCCGTAATCTACGTCCCAATTCTTATGCCTGGCTCGCGGGAGCTTGCAAAAGTGTTTGTGACGTCACACGCACCATGGCAAAGACGCTGGACATTGCAAAAGCGGGTGCCGGTGCCGGACGTTCTGTTCACGAGGCGAGAAGTGGGTCATGTTTTGTTTCTTGATGTGGCGATTGACTTTGCCACGGACCGGTTCGTTTGAATGGAGAGCATTCTGGCTGGAGGCGGAATATTGAATGCTGATGAATACGGAATCCGGGGAATGTATTGCTTGGAAATGAAGCCGCGAGAAGAAGTGGAGACGATAGTGAATAATGCAAGTAGTGGAGACGATAGTGCTAAATGCAGTTTTTTTAAGCAGGAGTGTCACCACATCTTTTGACTGGGGGGAAACTGACTTAGAAACGACCGGGGAGGCTGGGTGTAAGGCAAAGCATAGAACTTAATGGTTGTGCCGCAAGGTGTCATGGTCCACCCCACATCAAATTTGAGAACATTTTGTTTACTCTTAACTTAATGAGTGAGAGATACGGCCGAAATGATCGATCGTAGGCAAAAAATGGGGGGGGGATACTTTCTAGTTCACCAGCCGGGAAAATGTGTCCCTCCCCCCGCTTTCGAAGCCCATGTGTTGTAGGACTGTAGGTATGAATGGTGAATGCAACATTTTGTATAGAAATTGGTTGTCATATGAAACAAATGGGCTTCCACCATTCCCCTTTCCCTTGAAACGAATTCCTGCGTTTTTTCAACAAAGGAGAAACAACAGCGTGCCCTCTTATCGCACATTGTCCTGCGTATCCGCCGGGGTGGACACTTATTGGGAACGCTCCAAATAATTATGTATAAATATGGACTAGTCATTAGAACAAGCGAGATAAATTCCGTGTTTCGAAGGTCAATGACCTGAGTTACCAATGGTGACTTTTCAGGTCAGCTGGAGCAGGATGTCGTCAGCAGTCTCTACCCTACGCCTGAGAAGCAGCGACAGCGAAAAATGCAGGTGAATTGTTTGATTTCTTTAAAAAAATCATATTTAAAAGCATGGGTGGATTTCCGGGATGTTGGGGGTCAGGTCCCCCTGGAATTTGAGTCTCCCATAGACTTTGTATAGGGCTTGTATTGCCGTGGCAGCCTTAACCCATCCATGACCCCCATCCCGATGGAGGGATATCCAGCTTTGATTAAAATCAACAGATTTTCAATTGACATGCATACCTGCTGTGCGGATGTGGTACGTTGATGCGACTGAATTGTGGCTGTTCGACTTTGTCGACCTGCTGGGTGTGTTGGGCATAGGCGGATCCAGGGGGGCAAAGGGAGGCACGTGCCCCCCCCAATCGACCCTCGGCACCCCCTGAAATGTCGCTTCCCACTCCCCCCAGGATGCGAAAATCTGCGCCCACCGATAGGTTTGGCGCCCACCTGATAGGTTTTGCCGGTCAAAAGTGGCGCCCCCTGGTCCGGATGGCGCTTCCCCGGGGAGGTGCCCCCCTTGATCGGCAATCCTGGATCCGCGTATAGTGTTGGGTCAACCACAGTAGTACGGAACGGCTTTTACGTATCAAATTTTTTGTTGTATATAAAACGTAGTACTTTTTTCCTGTAAGAGGTGCGTGTGGAAGATTGAGGAAGCGCAGGGTCGAGGTTTATGAAGTAAGGCATAAGGCAATGCACTTCCGAGCAATTTCACCAATTGTGCTTTATTCGTTGAAAAACTATAATGTGTTGAGTTACAGCTGAGTCGAGTTAAGCTTCAGTTGAGAGCACATTTAAAACATGTCTATTTTAAAATAACCGATTACTCGCGCACCAGCAGACATTCATAAGCTGACTCTGTATCTGACCTCCTCTGGAAGATACTCCCACAGTTGCCGTCAACATTCAATCTCGTGAACATATATTACAGGAGATAATCTCCGGTTTTGGAAGAACACCAGGCGGCGCCCTGTTTCGTCCGCCGTGCGCCCACTGCCTGCTGCGACCCGGCGGGGTCAGGTCACTCACCCCGGCCCCGCCCACCGATGTCAGGCGGGCCGGTATAATGCACAGGCGGCAGCGAGAGAGCCAGCAGGTGAGCGGAGGCTGAGCAAGGGCGGACACAGACCAGAGTTTTGGGAGGGGCCAAACTCATGTCTGCCTCTCCGGGGGGGGTGGGAGGGAAGATTTTTTTGCTCTACAGACCTAGTGCAAACACCTTTTTTCAAAAATTTCCCCGGCTTTTGGGGGTGGCCAAAAGATAGTTTGGCCCCCTCCAGCACTTTGGGGGGCATGGCCGGAATGCCCCCCCCTGCATCCGCCAATGAGGCTGAGACGTGGTTGTTGGAGATCGGCTGTAGTTGTGGCTACGGCATACAGAACACAAGGTATGACAAATATGATTTCTTTAAACAGTGTCAATAGTATGACCCTGAACGCTTGCCTTAGCAGACATCACAAGAGATGGAAAATTATCGCGATTAAACAAAACTCTGGACATGTTTCGTGAAGCATTTCAATTTGCCTGAACGCTTAGTTAACACATACACAGTGTTAAGGCAAATATTTTAAAAATAGCTAAGAAATTTATAGAAGTTTCAAGAAAAATTACCACCTTAAAAAGTAAATATGTCTTTCATTTAACCAGCTAGATGCAACGCGTATGTTTCTAGGAGTGAAATACAAGCCACGAATTCACTACATCAGTTCCTGCTCAACACCCATCTCCTGAGATATGGGTGTTCGAGCAACTTAAGTCCGTTTTATCTAAGAAAAACCATGGTCCAAAGTACAAAGGCTAAAAAATGCATATGGATTTCTCTCCTCAAATTATTTTCAAAGCTTAGTTTGGTAAAGAAAGGTTAAAAAAGCAGAACTCCTGCAGCACAAAAATCAGGCGTCTAAAAAGTTACAGAACAAAAATCACGTGCATTAGTAAATCTCACCAATTTTGATCATGTTTTTTTCTTGGATTAAACGGACTACATCAGTTTCATGATGTGTATCTCCTCTCTTCACCAGGAGGAGCAGCCGTACATGTACGTGATCGAGTTGCTACACAATGTGACGGAGGAGAGGGTGCCCGGCCCGGCTCCTGCTGTCAGAACGGAGAATGGAGAGGTGATGCGGCTCCTCAAGGAGGAAGACGTGCTCAGAAAGGTAGCGCGGAGAAGGTGGAGGGAGAGCGGGAGAGGGGCGAGGGAGAGGAGGACAAAGGGTAAATGGGAATATTTCATGTAGGACAGTGTCTGGATAAGCTTAAGCTCCACATAGGATATGACGACGAAAACCTGACTTATTCTTCCGTGAAATTAGGGACATCCATTCTCATTCTGTAAAAGTAACATTTGGGTTTGCCTCATTTAACAACTTTTGACAGAACATTTTGACAACAGGAAATTTGACAGTGGGTATTTTGACCCTTGATACACTCCTGGCGCTCTCTCATTCGGGAAATTGAACGCAAATAGGGAAAACAGTATCTCCCAAATCCAACAGAAATTGCATCACAAAATGTCCAGGTTAAACATAAAGATACCTAGATGTTTTGTTTTGCAGGTTTCTATAATTTCCATAATTCTGCATGAGACACAAACTGAAAACTACAACTCGTCCACAGGTCGACATCAGGATAGAGGAAGGCTGGGATAAGGAGGCGTTCGAGCACAAAGCGTGGCAGAACTGGAACTTGCTACAGGAGCATTACGCCGGGAAATCTCACCAAGCCTTTGGAGGAAAAAATACGGTGCAGTTGGGATTTGAACCCACGCTCGCACAGATGGTGACTGCAATGTTACAGGAGTATTCGGGTACTCCCAGATGAGCTGAAAACAGCTCTAGAAAATGTCATTAAGTCCTCGGAATCGCAGGGAAAAATACCCAGTCAACGCATATCTAAGAGGATGGGAAGAGGTGTAGAAACATATCCAGTGAGAGGAACGGGCCAAGATGGGAGACACAATGAAGGCGGGATGATACGGAAACGAGTCTCGCCGCGAAAACATATGTGGGCACGAAATAAATCGAATCCGATTTTTCAAGCCCAGTCGTCAAATATAAAGTGGAAGGCTAGAAGCACAAAACCAAGAAGTCTGCTTTCCAATCACAATGTTCCGCTACAGCTTCGGCAGAATCAAAAGAACCAAAACGTCGTTCCAAAATCTCATAGATGGAAGGAAAGGCAGTGGACGCGTGGCCGGGCCCCATGGGCTCTACAGTTTGAAACCCCCTGGCGCCGTTACTACAGACTAATGAATGACGTAGAAGAGGATGATACGCATAAATCGAGTGAAGGAAAATACAACACAAAAGCATCACTCTCCTCTCAAGTCACAGAACACGATAGCCCTTTCAAGTCAGATACTTCTGATACATCATCGGCAAAAACTAGTCCTTATACAAAGCCACCCACAGCTCCGGATATCATGGGCGTCCCTGATTGGTTCAAAACCGGACGCGGTATCCATGGCAACGAGGGACGGCTGAAGCCGTTTCTGGAGGAGATAATGAAGAAAGGGTCTCAGTCTGGAGAGTCACAGGGTGTTATAGAGATGGTAGAAGCCAAGCCTTCGGTATCTAGCTCTAGAGGATGGTAACGCGCATTACGACAGTGTCGATAATATAATATTCGTGGCTGTAAATTGCAAGGTGAAGACCAGGGCACAGAAGGAAAAACAGAACTAATTGGTCTTTAAACCAGGATTCAGACACTGACAGCATCATGTCCTACTATGTATTGCCCCGTGTATTCCTCGAAACAACTAAATACGGTAACGATTTTGATACGAGCTAACAAAGCCTTACAAAATGTGCCTATAGTCGGATTCACTGCACATTCATGCAAAGAAAGTATGAAAGGTAGTGTATCAGTCTACCACTTGCACGTGCTTCCTGCCTGGGTGCGTGACGGGCACGGTAGCTTCCTTGTTTCATGTATGCATGGTTATGAGAGTAAATAAACGAACAGAGCTTACCAGGTTTACCATCAATGTCATTTGTTCTACAGCGGATGTAAGGTTCGTAGGTTCAGGTCGTTTGCGCTCTGAGTTCAACTTGTTCTGATGTGTGTGACAATACAACGCTCGAGCGGAGGCGTTACGACGTATTTAAATGGGGTGCAATGGCTCTTTTTAGTTCTTCACCTTTAACCCTATTTCGTCAGGCTCCCGGCTACCCCTATTTCCGGCAAGGGGGCAATATCAACCCCACCTAAGATTTCGTAATCTATCCGGCCGATTTTGAAAATTCAAAGTGCTATAGATTCCCTGACGCTAACCTTTATTTTAAAAAAGGAAAATTTCAAAGTTTGGATTTTAGGGGAAGGTTGTGCAAAATATACAATTTCCGTTTATTTTTTATTTTCCATAACCCTTGTCTCTGTTGAACGATTTTCACAAAACTATTTCAGATTTACAAATAATTGACTCAAAATTGTCATATACTCGAGTTACGCAAAAATCGAAATTCAATGGCAGTTCCAGGACCAGGACTATGAGGGGAAATATATACAACCTAAAAGTTTTTGTTACGCGGATTAGAAGCCGTCATATACTGCTTGGCATCTTTGACACATAAATAAATGAAAAAACGAAAACTCATCAGGGGCGGATGCAGTAAGGTAAAATAGTGGGGTAAATACATACCAACAATATGCGAGTGGTATGCATGAGTATATTAGTCCCTCCACTAGTTGAAATTTATTTCTGATAATTTTTACCCTCCCATGACAGCTCTGGGAAAGGGGGTGACATAGGCGGATCAAGGACTCTCGTCGTGGGGGTGGGGGTGATTGGAAACACATTTTCAATATACGACGATACTGAGTCGCCGCGGTGATACTGGCTGGGAATATATATTTTGAAAATGTAATGTTACCCCCTCAAATACTGACACTTTTCCGCCATTGGTAACACGTTCCGTATGCTGTGTCTCCGTGATCTGCCTATGGGCGAAATATTTCCTTAGTCGTTCCTGAAACTGAATACATACAGAGCATGCTAGTCGCGCACAAAGCTCTAAGTGACTAAACATATGCTTTTATATTTGTGATTTACTCTACATTATAGTGATTGGACACGCCTCTGGTAATCTAAAATTGGGTAAAACTATTTTGAATTTTCTATACCCATTTGTATTCGCCCTGGCACGGCTTAAGCTCTTCTCACTTACTAACGTTTGTCCTTCTTGATAACATTCCCCATTTTGAACTGCTATAACCGCCCTGATGAATACAATAGTGACAATTTGAATGCAATATCATTTCCATAACAAATGATATAATAAAACCATATAACTGGCATCGATCGGAGACGGCCTTTTACAAAGAACCCACCGCATACGATAATACTTGGTTTGTGGATAGAACCTCCCAAAACCCAGCCATAGCTCCGCCCCTGGTAAATATATAATCTTGAAATTTCGAAAACCTGCCTGTACTAGTTTTAGGAAAAGTCAGGAAGTTTAAGTTCTATCGCAAGCCGTTTTGGAGATATTGTTGAAAAACCTGAAGGGGGCAATATTCCCCTGCCGGAAATAGTTAACACGCGCATTGACATTGGGTCCGAGCCACCTTCGCTTTGACGGGGGTGGCGGGTACCCCCCCCTAAGATCCCGAGAACCACGCTAGTTAGCGAAAACGGTAAACGGCGTTGGGTAGCCCATCCACTTCTCCATCGGAAATATTTGAACCATTTTTGTCAGGTCACATTTAAGGTCACTAGAGGTCAAGACAGGATATTCCGTAATAGGGATAACATGTAAATGAAGGTTTTCAGTTATTACATCTGGACAAGTAAAGATAGAGCAAAACAATTTAAACTATATGAATCCTCGCAGCAAGCCGAACCAAATGATATATTATATGACCTTGCTAGGTCAAATTAAGGATTTGATCCGACCTGAAGTCAGTTCAAGGTCATATTAAATAAAATGCACATCATTAGAACCGCAAAGATAAGGCGAATCTAATGCAGTTAAAATAAACGCTCTATCCCCATCCGTTACTACGTTATTCAGTTAAAACCATTTTTCCCATGTATTTCCAATGGAGAGGTCATGGCTCGTACCTGACCTTAGGTCATCGATATCAAAAATACCGGAACACGTTTTAGAGAACTTGGTGGGCCCATTATGTGATATGAGTTTCAATCGGATAAGTTCACCCTGTTCCGACTTATGCTATCTTAAACTTTTTTTAGGCCAGGCCACTTGACCTGTACTGGTGACCTGACCTGAGATGACCTAACCTTAAAATGTTTACACAAGTTGTAAAAATGATGAAAGAAAAGGCATGCCAAGTGCTGCAGCGCTACGCGCCGCCGTTTTTAAGCTGCTTTCCGAAAAACCCGTAGGGAGCGGGTACCCTGCCCCCGTCAATGCGCGTATTAAATGTCTATTTGGAAGAAATGATTAGGCCGTTTTAGTGGGAAAAGTTTAAGTAAGTCAGTGAAAATTTAAAGCAGGCAATATATTGAGAACCAACAGAGTCGAAAAAGCATGTCCTAGGATGTAATGGGTGACAAAAATTCACTTACGTCGCCCCCCCATTTTAATTCATTAATTCACCCCATTTCACTTCATTACTAGCTTAGATACCTATACATAAGCGTCGCCGCCGGCAAAAAAGTGAGTGGGCCTGCCAATCTTTATCCTGCTGCTGGCAAGACGTATTCCCTTCCAGAATAAAAAATTCATCGAATTCGGGGCCATTATTGTCTTCCATTCTGGTTGGTCATAAAATCTTCCCAATTTGGCTACAATCGGAAATTTTACCAAAGGTGGGGGAGCGCCTCCTGGCCCCCTCTATTTGGAAGCGCATTTAGTTTTATGCCTGGGATTATGCGAGTTTACTATTCACTGCTTCTGAATAGGTAGCAGGACAAGACACATTAGCTTAATCCACGCCATAGATACAATTGGAGGCTCGAATTTCGAACGGCGCACGAGCTCTCGTGCTTCACGCAATCCGGGCACCTCCCGGAAGCAGATCGCAACTGTCCATAGCACGAAAAGACACGCAAGACCGACATTGCCATGGCAACCCCTTCCGGCACTTCTGCGTGAGGCGGTCACTATCGCGAGGCGAAAGTGGTCCGTGACGGTCACAGAATGGACGCGACACCGTCGTTATTCGCGCTCGCGACCCGTGACGCGATGCGATGGTGACGTCACGTTGACATCACGCAACGGCGAATGCAAAATAGTGTAAGAATAGAGGTGACAAAGCGGAATTGATATTTCAACGATGGATAGCTTTGGCATGGTACAAACCAAAACATTACCAACATGTTTAATAAACACAAATGCTTTTAAGTATAAACATATGTGATAATCTACAAGTGGGCCGTACCAAAACATCTCTATCACCTGGATGGCATGGAGTGGCGGCGATGCCACAACAGACGAGACGGGGAGTGACAAAAGCCGGAGGACCATCGAGGTGAGAGTCATGTGGTAGTGCTGAGAGGCCAAACAGTCACTCTTGTCACAGAACTGGCGCGAAGAGGGTACTGAAGAGACCACGTCCAGAACTCGTTCACCAAGTGTAACGGTGATGGCAGTGAGCTGGTGAAGGAAGACGTGAAGAGTGCAAGGTGTTGACTGCTTACAGCGAATATCGTGGTGAGGCACTTCGAAATCGTACGGCAGCTTCATTTACTACCGATCGTGAAAGAACAGGCCGCCTTGTTTAGATACGGTTTCAATGACAGAAAATCGAATGGGATATATTCACGTCGCTACGTAACAACAAGATAGCGCCTGTGAGGCAGAATATCTAGACGGATTCAATACAAAGAAAATAAACCAGACGCGAGAACGATTAACGAGTCAGGCCGAGCTGAAGACTTCTGGCTGTTGACCGCTGCTGGAACTTCCGACTGACTGTCCCCAAGTTTTTTAGCGGAAAACTTTGACACCTTAACAGAAGCAGGCAAAAGGATCTACGCAGTTTCACAATGAGGATTTTGTTATTTTCAATCGCTATCCTATACCTCAGCTCTCTGACTGTTTGCCTTCGAAGGCGCCAGCCCGAAAGCAAACTGTCCTACGATATCATCGCTCGCAAGAACACGCCTTATGTGCTCGTCCAACCTCGTTTCATGAAACGCCGAGGAGGAGGGGATCCCGAATCCAACTTAATCGACGACACCGTGGTGTACCACGACATTCTCTACAAACGTACACCGAAATTCTCCCCGGCAAAGGACGGGTTCCATAGTTTTGCACGTGCCGGTCGAGGTAAAAACAAATGGCGGAGAACAGCAAGGTTAGATGATCTGGTTGCAGATGGCAGCAGTCACCATAAGACGGTTGCAACAGGTGGCGCTCTTGCACCACCTCGCGACGAAGAGAAGAATGCTGAGGAGCAAGCGGTTAAGGAGATGATACAGCAGATGCTGGAGGCTGCTGATGTAGGCGGCGATGAAAATCTGGTGGATGTTCTCAGAGTAAACGGTGAGAACTAACAACGGTTACACCTTGATGTGTCACGTAACGTAACTCCTGTAAAATTCAAACGAAGCACTAAATTCGTTTTGAAACTTCTGAGTATGCAACATGTTTCATGTACCTGCCATGATTTGAAAGAAATGTGTGATTGCCAGTGAGACTCCTGGAAAACCGTATTCAGAGGTAACAAGTCACAGTTTCGTGGTTACAAAGATTTAAGGGTGCGTCAACTTCAATGGTTATTTTCCTCGACGATTACAAAGTGCCGTGACGCTCATACATGGTGTTTCAGCAGGGCTGTCGTAAGGGATATTTTACTGGGGGGGGTAGGACGCACCTCGACCGGGCTACGACCAAGAGATGTGAGAGCTGGGAGGCGGAACAAACCATTGAAACCATGTCTTGAATGGAAGCATCCAGGAAGTTCACATGGTATTGGCGTTGCAACCTTGCGAAAATTCACGTTGATAAAACGTGAAATAAGGCTAAAATATTAGGTCAAGTGCCCAATTAGGGGGAGGGGAAACGTTTTCTACCTCACAAGTTGATGTTGACGCGTCCCTCAAGCCTTCGATTCCCATGGTCTATAGCAGCCCATCCAGGCTTACACATTACAAAAAGACAGTTTTCCCTCTCTGGCTTGAACAGCCTGCAGGATGTTCATAGTATTCTAAGATGCGATATTAAGTTTAATGCTGTGATTCCAGATGGTGCCAACGGACGACAGAAAACATCCCAGCTGCGGGGAAAATACCTGCCCCCTCAAACGCAAACGACGGAGGGAGGCCCTTTCCACCGCGGACCTGTACCTGACGTCAGTATCAGCCAAAAACGCACCAATCAGTATCCGCTGACAGAATCACAACACCAAAACCGGCCAATCAGCAGCCAGGGATCAGACTCGCAACAGCAATCACCCAACACACAGCCCTCCGTCTCTTTACACCATCGCACCAATAGCGATGAAAGGGGAGGTATTCATGGCATAGACATCAGAGTGGGGTCCGACGGCAAATCTGACACAAAACAGGATCAACTACCATCCATTCAGCAATTGTTGCCCCCTCCTCAGACTCAGCCTAGTAACGTGGCTTCACCAGCTCCACCACAGCTCTATCAACCTCCGACCCACCAGGGATCTCAGAGCGAGTCTTCCGCAGCTGCTGTTCAAGAAGATACATACACCAGCCTTCCTGGACCTTCCTCGTCCGCTGTCCAAGAAGACACCTACATCAACCTTCCTGGGCCTTCAGTAGACCAGCTCTTTCAGCAGCAGCCTCAGGTTCAACACAACAATCTGCAGCAGACCTCAGGTTATGAAGAGAGTCTTGGTGGAGCACAGCCGGGGGGTGTTCAGAATACTCCACCATCATCATCATCATCATCATCATCATCATCATCATCACCATCATCGGGAAATGGACAGAGTGGATCAGCTAATGGAAACGATGTCGTAAGCAGCTCAGGACAGTCCAGTGCTCAGTCGAGTGGAAGAGGCAACGGTCCAAGCAACAGCTATGCGTCAGACAGCAATCCTGGATCAGCTGGAAGTGACATCAAGTATGAAAACGGGCGCAGCAGGACCAACGGCTACGTGGGAACTGATGTCCAGAGCGCTGGATTCACTCCAACGGACGTGTTTCCTGGAGGCAACCAAAATACTCCCACAGACGTCAGCGCACAAGCTGATGGTGGCCCACAAGTGAACGGGCAGCCACAGCATACCGTTAATCTACAGGTTGGCGGATTTTCGCAGGGTGTTGGTGATAGCTCTGTCGGCAGTTCTGATGCTGGAGGTACTGCGGGAAGAAGTCACGGTTCTGGTGGTTTCAAAAAGCAAGCCGGTGGAGATAGCCCGCGCGGTGGTGACACAAAATATGAAAACAGCAATCATCCGAATACGCACGGAGCAGACCGTGATCAAACACACAATCAACAGCGCTTGACAACCAGCACTGTAGGCAACAGTCATCCGACCGATAGGACTCCCAGAGGACCCGGAAGCTTCCATCATTTCGTCAATACTCCCATAGGTCCAGATCACGGCAGTAATTGCACATTTGACCCCATTGAAAAGGCGCGCGTATCGCAGGCAGGGCAACTTTCGGAGCCATCTGGGTCCGCTAGTTCACATGTCACGCCACCAGGGCGCTGGTGTCGCGAGTTCTGTTTCCAGGGGCGCTGGTGTCGCAGAGTTCGGATGTTTTGCCGCCAGGGGCGGGGTCGAACCCGCCGCATAGGATTCTCCCTCTGCCAGGCAAACAGCCCAGGGAGGAGCAAACAAGTCCTCCAGCTCAGCAAAATCAAGCCGGTGTAGTGGCCAAGAAGCCATCATATTCGACGGCATCGAATTTACCTCAGGGCAGTGGGCTCCAGCCTCAAGTAGCGCCGGATGGGCAATGCCCACCCTGTAAGTGTACTTGTACTTGAACTGAGGCCAATAAGCCACGCCGTTTTAAATGCAGGAGTGCAGAGCTGACTATGAGGTTTAAGCTCCACTCGTGTAGGTGGAAAGGGATGCATGCTTGGATTGAACGGAGCCCTGACCACAGCGCAGAAATTCAAAAGGTCGTAGTTCGAGGCAGTTTGAATCTGAGCCTCGTTTACAAGGCTGTTTCGATGTCTCCATGAAAGAAAGGTTGGGGGAAGGCTGTCAGATTTCTTGGCGAAAAGAAGCCCGACTAGTTGACCCCAAGAGAAGCCAAACCCCGTTTACATTCCGTTCATATTCAAGATTCAGTTAATATTCCGTGTTGTTTGTTTGTTTGTGTGTTTTTTTTGTTAAAGCCAATTTTGCCATAGTATTTTTAGCCAAACTATACCTTGAATCCCTGTATCTACCTTTGTTAGTAAAAGACGTTGGAATAGCGCCTTTGGTTTGTGTTCTGCTTTACCTAGCATCTTTAAAGGGAATGTGGCACCTTGATAACGCGATTTTAACTGAGATAGCCAAGTTGTAAAGCAAGTCAGAAAACCCGGTACTCCATTTATCATTTGTCTTGGAACTCGATATTTCCGTATAAAAAAGCTAAAACCGACCTGACACCAACCTTTCATCAACCCCTCGCCGGGCGGCCATTGTGTGAGCTGCTGGTGTGACGACATATGCTGACGTCACGATGAGCATCAGCCAATCGAAGCCCTTGAAGTGTTTCAAGTATGGCAATGCTTGCCAGATCGTGACATCATCCACAGGCTGATATTTATTTCTTTTTCTAGAGGAGTATTTTAAAAATCAAAATATTGAGCTCATTGTACATTTTTCAGCGAAATCATGAGTGGTTTCATTATTTTCGGCTAAAAGTACGCCTAATTGCACTAAATTCCAGGATTCGACCAAGGTGCCATATTCCCTTTAAAGCCCTCTGATCTAAGGAGATGACCTACGGAATTGCGCCCCAGTGTGAGTGTACTTATTTCTAGCGTTTATTGACATGAAGAGGGATGCTGAAAACCTGTGCAGTGAAAAGTTTGATTTGTTACACGCAGAGCCTCCGATTGCGTTGCAGGGATGGCTATTTTTACTAACACTTTTAGAAGAGATACTGAGCTCATGGTTTCACGCACAGCTTCTTCTCTTCCGTCTGATAAAAACTTTTAGTACGAAAAATTCGTGGTGTGTTAGTACAACAGATGGTGCAGCATCGACCAAGTCCATGGGCCGGCTCATTTGGTTTTGATATTAAACACAGATGACACTGTGATCAAACCCAATATTTTACAGTCTTCTCCGCAACCAACTTTATAAGTTCCCCGCATCACCTGTTTCCTTACTTATTGAAGGGATGAAGTTTTGTGCGTGCTGATAAATCCACATAAAATCGACAGCCGAAGCTACACCCTAATCGGCATTGGTGGGATAATCTATCTGGAGACAACGAATAGCAGGGTCATGCGATACATCACAGGGCCTCCTCTTCACGGATCCCACAGCGGCTGCTGTTTCTGAGCAGACCCCTGGTCGGCGAATTTTTCCTCGGCTCCGCTCAGGCGCGACGCCTCGCCGTCATATCCGCCCTGGCGACAGCGGCCGATACTTGTAGTTTAAAAACCGCCACCAGAGGCGCATCATTCGGCGCCGAGAATCCCGACCGTAATGCACTGATCCCTGCTCCCCCACTGGCGGACGCAGAGGGGCTCCCAAAATGACGTAATTTTGGCCGATTTTCTTAAAAAAACACTACTTCTCCCGATTTGCCCCCTCCCTCAACGGCGCCCCCTACGACCGTCCCTGCCCCACATTGACAAAACGGTAAATTGCATGTTTGCGGGTAACAAATATTTTGCGTTTAATTTTGGTCGCAGGTAGAACACGGCAATCAGCTTGCATTCTTTCACTAGTCGCATATTCTACCATGTAATCCGCTTTATAGAACATAGCATCCAGTGGAGGATTTAAAGGAGTCTAATGGGACTTAATCCCCCCACGAATATCAGAGTGCCTATAGTGACTGCATAGCCGCGGGCTGCTGTTATGCAATGGCGAGGGAGGCTCCCCTAACCCACCAAGCCGAAACGAAGTCCTGAATCCGCCGCTGATAGCATCACAAACATGCTCTCAGGCCGTTCACCTCTATGACCTCTATATGACCTCTATGACCTCTATAAGCCGCTGCGTGCTAACGCACTTCTCAAATGCTCTACAGGCAAAGCTCAGCTAATGCTCAGGAATTTTCAGAACATAAATTGTATTTGTTTGGTACGTTTAATATTTAAGCACGTGATCACATTCAAACGCTTACTCAAAAACCATTTGCACTGTTCCGCCGTTTAGATCCGTGTATGCGAGAAGTGGATGTACGCCAGCATGTTGTGTTTCTCCCTTGTTAACTTCCCTTGATGCTTTTGACACGGGCTCAATAATAGTCATTCTGTTCATGGATGAGTACCATGAGGTAAAATACAATATAATACAATACCTACTACCTACCCTTGGGCACAGGAACCTTTCCAAAGTGGGGGAGGGAAGTTGTCACCGCTGATGGGCTCAAACATGACTCGGCCTATCACTTGATTTGTTAACGGAAAAGGTCCGAAATCCGCTCAAAGTTGGGGGAGGTGTGCAGTGGCGGATCTAGCCGGTCGGTTTGGGAGGGGCAAACCAAAGTCGAAAAGCAGAAAAAACGTCACGCAGTGCAAAGCAGCCCTACAATATGATTTCTCAGTAGAATTTTGGGTATGTAAGGCGAAAAGCAAAAAAAAAACGTCATCGGGTGAAAAAAATGGGTTCAAGATACTTTTTTCCTATCCAAGGCCTCATATTTCCAATGAACTTAACTGGCTCTGTTTGAAGTTGAGAGTTGAAGCACCAAAATCTTGCTTTCAAACTAAAAAGGAGTCGAGGGAAAAATGAGGTCAATCGCTTTAGGGGGGGGCAAAAACACAGTTTTGCCCAGAGCTTTTCCGTTTTGGGGGGCAAATGCCTTTTTGCTCCCCCCCCTGGATCCGCCACTGGAGGTGTGCTGCCCTCAGTCGGAAAGTTGGGTGGGGGGGGTGGGCAGCCGCCCCTTGCCCCCCCTGTTCCTGCGCCTATGTATCCACCTACTCCTTGCATCAGCTCTAGCTCCAGCCGTGTCTCTATCCATTTTAATCCGTTGTTGTTGAATGTTGTCTCTTCACATCTAATTTACTACCTCCCTATTTGTTGCTGTTATCATATGTGTGCTTGCAATAAAACTCAGTGTGAAACATTTGAACATCGTTGAATTCATCGAAACTCGTGAAAGAACGTGCGATCTTTAACACTATTCCTATTTTAAATGTTCCCACTTGCCAAATTTTAAAAAAAAAAAAAAAAAAATAAAAATTTTTTTTTTTTTAGAACATTTAAACCCATGACACAACAACGGAATGCGTAATACTGAATCTCCAGCGCTCCTTGTTAGAGCATCTTCACTCTCAGTTCACACAACTGTTCCCGATTCCGTGGTGGAGATTCGGTACCACGTTAAACTGGTCCAAACGGTCTACCACAATTCTACTCAGAAAATAATATGAGCGGGGTCTGGTTGGTGCATTTGGTTAACGCGCAAACTCGGCTTCGCCTATGACATTCTGTATTACTGTGGAGTGAAAAAAAAAATTATTTGGGTTGTTCCTTAACATTGTTTTTTATTGCGCTAGGCCTTATGAAACTCAGTAGTCAGATTTTTGGAAATCGGACCACGGGAACATGAGCAATATCGAGCATTTATGCATGGATGTTTGAGATACATTTCGCGTTGCAGTCTCCATTGGAAATCTTTGGTGCTAGCGTACGGTGGTTTAAGCGCTAGCTGTTAGAAGCAGATCACGTGCGGTTTGAAGCGTGGGGATCACTCCAAACAAATGTTGGAGATGGAATATAGATACCAACTAGTGGATTCGTATATTTCGGTTGCAGTGGCGGATGTAAGGGGAGGGGGCAGGGGCTCAAACCCCTTCCCCGAAATGTCTGAGTGCCTATAGTAAATGCATCGCTGGAGGCTTTCCGAGGTAGTGACGGATTGACGGGGAATCCAGTACGAATACAAGACACTGCAATCACTCGACCGATATTTATTTCATAGATAGGTTCATTTCATACTTCGGTTCGTGAAACTTTATCCCCGGCTTAATTTACCCGTCGCACGTCTCAAGCCCTAGCACGGAACGCGACGCCTCGGTCACTAGTTTAAAGGAATGTGGCACCTTGGTCGAATCCAGGAATTTAGTGTAATTAGGGGCTTTTTTAGCTGAAATTCATGAAAACCTCCATATTTCACTGAAAAATTTACAATGAGCTTAATATTTTGATTTTAAAATGCTCCTCTAGGGTGAAAAATAAAGCTCTGCCTGTGGATGACCTCTATATGTCAACTACTACGATATCAAATACGCTTCAAGCATGGGCGGATCGGGGGCAAGGGGGCTCCTGTCGACCCTCGGGCCCCCTGAAGGTCGATGGCGCCCCCTGAAATGTCGCTCCCACCCACCCCCGGATAGGCGCCCACCGACGGATTTGGCGCCTACCTGATAGGTTTTGCCGGTTAAGTGGTGCCCCCTGGTCGGATGGCGCCCCGGAAGGTCCCCCGATGGCATCCATCCGCCTATGGTTTCAAGGGCTTCAGCTGGCTGATTTCGCACCGTAGCGTCAGCGCTATCATCACACCAACAGCCGACAACTGCGTTCGCCTGGCTGGGGTAGATTTGGGGTACATTTCAGGTAGGTTTTAGCTTTTATCCACGGAAAATTTGAGTTTCAAGACAAATTATATATTGAATACCGAGTTTACCGGCATCCTTTACAACTTAGCTATCTCAGTTAAAATAACGTTATAAAGGTACCGCATGTCCTTTAATTGTAGTGCCCATATGTGCATATCAGAAATCACTTTTCTCGCAAATCTCACAGGTTAATTTTTCTCGCTCCAATCAGCTGATCTCTCTTTCATCAGTCGACCTTTCCGCAAGACGTCCCTCAATGTTGGAAGCACTGAAACGGGAAGCTGGGCCGATGGGCCAATCAGATATCTGTTCCATACTTCTCGCCTAAGTCGTCTACTCCTATTCCTCGGCATTTTCGGCTTTAACCTTCGCCCGGGTGGGGGTCTTTTAGACCCCCTCGGGTTTTTAAGTGACCAAAAACGGCGGCGCGCAGCTGCAAACTTGCTCTAGCTGTTCCTTCATCATTTTACATCTTTCCTGAAAATTTTGGCTCAAGGTCATATCAGGTCAGGTCACCAGGCCAGGTGAAGTGACCTCACCTCAAAAATAATTAGGACCGCATAACTAAAAGAAGGGTCAATCGATCAAGTTGAAACTCATACCTCATATTGGGCCCACCAGGAGCTACAACATTTGTTCCGGAAGTTTTGATATTGGTGACCTAAGGTCATGTGCAGGCATGACCTTCCCATTGTCAATACATGGGGAAAATCACGAAATGAGCTTTTCTCAGTAAGTATCGATGGAATCAACTTCAAACATCGGTTGCGACTTGCTCTTAGCCATTTCTGAAGCTGATGCCAATTTTTGACTTGTGACCTTTAAAAGGTCACCTTAGGTCAAATAAGCATTTTTGGTGTTTTTTTTATAAATTTTGAATAAACTAAGATAGGCTTTTATTTTGTCTCCAAGTGTTTGTATAGTCACTGGAAGTCAAATGATATACATCATGACTATACCAGGTCAAGTTGGGTCAGACCGTTGACCTGGGTCAGGTCAAATTCTTAAATTTGACCTGGCATGCAATATCATATATCATTCGATTCGTATTGACGAGAGGATTGCAATGGTGCATAAATTATGGCTGTATCTTGTGTAGTTTGGAGCTATTAGCGAAAGAGTAAACGCCCTTATGCATGGGTGGCTATGGACATTCCCAAGAATATGCCCAATATTTAGTGACCTGTAGCTCCCTAGGCTTTGACCTGACACGAAAATTAATGCCATTGCAATGAAAGCGCATCTCAGAGCTTTCGAATGGTGTTAGAAAATGTTTCTAGCTATAATAGTTTCGGATATATGAGGTTTTTAGACACCTACATTGGATTTTTACTGTTTTGACTTCTGGTGACCTTGATATTGACCTGACAAGAAAATGATTGAAGTATTTTCGATATCATTTTCGAGGCTTTCGTTGCCGTTTTGGCTTTTTTGCTCTCTTGGTGTTTGAGATCGTGGGGGTTTTTGCCCCCACCGGCGAGGTGGTCGTACCCGCCACGGCGGGTTAAACACAGATGTTTAGGAAGTCGCAGTAATACTTCTGTTCTTGCTTCTTTTAGAGCAACGGCACACAATTACCACCTTCCGTGTAGATACAGAAAAGAAAACACATGTTGATTTGCATTTCCGACGACCTCCTGGTACGTTTTGCAAACTGTCTCTACGCAAGATGACTTAATATTGCCTCCCCGTCTTTTCCCAGTATTTGGGTGTGTCACAATCCAAACCAGCGAAAATATTGTTGTGACTTATGTGTTGCGAGCGGTAACTTGTCTCGGCGCCAAACTTAACCTTTCTCACCCCTCCAATTTGCGAATATTTCGCTAAGGTGTGCTCTGAACATCAAAGCTGTGAGCACCCGGTGGCAGCTTAAGCTGCCATATCTTCTGGTACAGTGGTCGTTGCTCCGGTGGTATGCCATGGCAACTCATGCCAGCTTCCGGCAACTTAGCCTCAGGCAACTACAGTTGTCATTGGCACTCGCCTTAAAAGAGATTCGTCAGTGAGTCTCGCACATGTCTAAAACACAACAGAAAATTGTTAGATCCAGGACCATATTTGGGGGGGCTAGGAGCTCGGGCCGCCCCCGTCACTACATCGGACAGCCTCCAACTATGCATCTACTACAGGCACTCAAACACTTCGGGGAGGGGTTTGAGCTTCCTGCCCCCCCTTGCATCCGCCACTGCAGCTGAAATATACCTATCCACTTGCTGGGATCTATTTTCACCTCTTACATGTGTTTAGGATGATTCCCACGCTTGAAAACGCACGTGATCTGCTTTAAAGGGAGATACGCGAAAAAAATTGTATTGGCTGGATCAAAAGGTCACAAAAGTTGTTTCAGAAGTCCTATTCTCATTTTTGCAAATTCGGCCTGCAAATTCCTTAAAATTGTTCTCAAAGTCAGCATTTCTAGACGACTTTACCGGTACACCTCTTATCGATGTACCTAAATGACGTACACCCGGCTAAGGCTATCGAAATCTCTAAAAAACCGGTCCCATTTTTCCTAAAGCAGTGACTTGAAAGTTTAAAACTAATGAATAAAAAGTTATTTTAAAAAAGCTTCAGCCAAAAATAATATTAAAACAAAAATATAAGACTTTTAAGCAATCCATCATCATTAGTGGAGTTTAGGGGCGCGTCGACAGCGACGGTCATTTTGGCCCATATCTTGTCCTTGTTCTTAGTTTAAAAGCAAGCGGCATCGGGGAGCAGCGTCGGCAACGTCATCTAAAACACCAAAATGGTATGTAAAACATCGGCTTAGCCCCTGCACATACACACCGGTAGGTTGGAAGTGAGTGAAATTATGCGCGAACAGAGATACAAACATTTGTCAGAAGTAAAACGTAGAGACACGGAACATAAAACACGAACATAGGTTCCCTAAATCGTTTCGGCACTAGGTGTCTACTGCTCACACGGTGTGACCACCTGGAGAGTATATGACGTTAAAATTACACTGTTCAAGAATAAGACGATGTCGCGATATCTACCGATCGGGATTCTCCACGAGCGCCTCCATAGTGGGGGCACCGGGCGATAACGAGATCTTTCGTTCATAGTCGCGACGTCAATCGACATGCCTGGTGTCGTCGGTACCGCAACGTTGACGTCGGCGGGCCGTCCGCCAGGTGGTGTGGGTGTGGCGTGCGTGACCAATGCGCAGCCTGGTCATATCACCTGTCCCTCCTACAGCCGCACCTGCCCGCTATCTATTTTGGTTTAAATTTAAGCAATCCCAACAGACCAATCAGAACGTACAGCCACCTCATAGGGGGTCACGTGACCTTTCTGACGCAAAAGTTTTGTCATCCTGGGGCTGAAGCAGAAAACGACTCAAGACCCGAGGTACGAAACGGCTGAAGACTTGAGTAATTATGTTTTTTCCGTTTTTAGGGCAAACTGATTCATGTTGTATTTTTAAAGGCTTTGTAAAATTAATTCAAATACAAATATAGGAGAACAGACATTTTCATTACAAAAAACAATGCTTTTCAACTTTAAATAGTTTTCGAAAAGTAACTGACGGGTGAAGGTTTCAGGATTTTATCGGAACTGTTAGCCTATTTCGATAATAAGTGAATGGCCTCCCAAAATGTTGCCGAAGATACATTAATAATTGACAGTTTCGTAATAAGGATTTTTCAAATAGCAAGAAACCACAATCATAATTTTTCGCGTATCTCCCTTTAACAGCTAGCCCGTTAACAACCGCACGCTAGCACCAAGGATTTCCAACGGAGACTGCAACGCCAAAAAATTATTAAACATCCATGCATAAGTGGTCGATATTGCTCATATTCCCGTTGTCCGATTTCCAAAATTCTTTCACTTCTGAGTTTCATAAGGCCTAGCGCAGTATACAAACAATGTTAAGGAACGATCAATATACCTAGTTTGAATTTTTCACTCCACCCTATTCTGTATGTGCAGGGTGTCGTGAGTTCGAGCCCACCTAAAGGCAGGAATTGGCGCCAGGTTCTGGCTAACGCCCAGCTCCTACCTACCTTGCAAGAGAGAAATGCGGCAAGAAAAGGAAACAAAACGTCGATCAGGTTCTTGGGACGATATATTCTTCACAATTATTACAAACTTGTGTTACCCTTTTAAGCCTCTGAACTCCTTACAGAACGAAACTCGCAATCGACAGCAACAGACGTTTCTGCAGAAAAATAATCTGGACCATAAATAATTATTATATCAACGGTATGGGCATCAACATAATTTTATCGAATTGGTATAGAAAATAATTCAAGATGAGATCGGCATAACTGTATGTGAGCAGGCAGAAGCTTAAATTTTATTACTTTAATTTAGTCATATTCATGACCAACCGGCTTAGAACCCACTGATAGGTAAAGTCACAGGTTAATACGGCAGTGGGATGTAAAATAGGTACACTAAATTCAGTCAAATTGTATTTTTGTAAGATTATATTGTAAGAGTATTGTATTGTATTGTATTGTAAGAGCACACAGTCACATAAAACACGTATACCATAAAATACTAAACTGAGTTTGCTAAAACATGTCTTTTCACCATCCATCTAAAAGAAGAGAAAGTGGTGCAAAAGGGATCCGCTGAGGCGTACATACTACCATGGGCGTTGCATTTCTGCACAGCTCGTTAAACAGGCCACCTTTGATTAAAGGGAATGTGGCACCTTCACAACGTGATTTTAACTGAGATAGCCAAGTTGTAAAGCAAGTCGGAAAACCCGGTACTCCATATTTCATTTGTCTTGGAACTCGATATTTCCGTAGAAAAAAACTAAAACTTACCTAACACCAGGCCCCCATCAGCCCGTCGCCGGGCGGCCATTGTTGTGAGCTGCTAGTGCGACAACATATGCTGACGTCACGATGAGCATCAGCCAATCGAAGCCCTTGAAGCGTTTCAAGTATGGTAGTGGTTGCCAGATCGTGACATCATCCACAGGCTGATATTTATTTCTTTTTCTAGAGGAGTATTTTTAAAAACAAAATATTGAGCCTATTGTACATTTTTTTCAGAGAAATCATGAGTAGTTTCATTATTCTTGGCTAAAATTACGCGTAATTTCACTAAATTCCAGGATTCGACCAAGGTGCCACATTCCCTTTAAAACTTGTTTCTAACTATATAAATAGTCTCCCATCTCTCACCGTTCTAACCAACAGCCTGTTTCAGCGATACCGCAGCGCTTGGCCATCTGGTGGTAGCTGTGTTTACAGAGGCACACACGCCTGTTCTGATTTGTTTACACAGTCAGCGGACGAGGCGCGGTGGAACGGACTGGAGGACGGTCAGCCGGGATGGTCCACCCCCAGGAGTGGGGACTTATATATTTTTGGGGCAGGGTGCCCGGGTACCCCGAATAAAACGCTGCACAGTAAAATGTTTTAAATTTTCGCGTTTTTCGTTTTTGAAGATTTTAAATTGGCTTTAGGATCTTTAACAAGCCTGTGAGAAGGATAAAACACACTTTTTTATTTTTTTATATTTATTTTATTATATACCATTTTATCACTTTTAATTAGGGCTTGGAATCGGGCCCTGACGTCGTTTCAAATTTGGGCGCCCCAATCATTTACAAAGATCCCCGTTCCTGCCCACCATATCTTCAACTTCGAAGCAAATAAAATTATCGTCCCCGGCAACAGCACCTTTACGCATTTATATTCCGGCAAAAGCGCTCTCAGATAGGATTTAATCAGAAGTGTCATTAAATTTTCAGCGTGATCTCACTCAACTACTATATTTTGGAGAGGGTTTTCAGCCAGACGAGGTTGTTTGTTGTTTGGATTTAGCAGAGCACCAGTCCGTGCAGTCATATAGCATCCGTTTCAGTTTCGGCAAAGCTGATCGTAGAATTACATATCAGTAACAGTAGGGTAGACTTGCTAGTCTAATGATCTAGGTGACCATTGTCGGACGCAGGGGGGGTCATTCCGGCCATGCCCCCCCAAGCGCTGGAGGGGGCCGGGGGCAAACTATCTTTTGGCCCCCAACAAACACCGGAATTTTTTTAAAAAAGGTGTTAACACTAGGTCTGTAGAGCAAAAAATATTCGCTCCCACCCCTCCCACCCCCTCCAGGAGAGCGATCATGTACTTGGAGAGATAGCTTATACTAGTTCTGTCGAGCACTGAAAGAAGGTGTTTACACTAGGTCTGTGAAGCAAAAAAATATTCGCTCCCCCCCCCCCCCAGGAGGAGAGGCAGACATGGGTTTGCCCCCAAAAACTCGGGTCTGCGTCCGCCCCTTGGTAGACTTGCTAGTCTAATGATCTAGGTGAGATAGTACGAACATAAAAAGTGTCCCGTTAAAAAAGCCACACCAGGTGGAATCCTATCAAACTACGCGAGCGGAATCCTGCCTCATTTGTGTGTTAGACGATACCCCGCCCAATTTCCAGCTTTCACTTCAAAGTTCTGCCGGCATTTTTTAGGCAATTCCACAGACTTGGCCCCAATTTTAGGCTGATCATGATCACAACCATTTTGACGTACAAAAAGGCAGTGATGGAGTTTCTGACTCTAATTCATCGTCTGAGACTCAATCAAATTGTTATCCGACCAGCTTGTGCGTTATAAGCATTCGCCAGCATCGTATGAGACAGTGGCGGACACAAGGGTGCTAGGGGAGCTGGGGGCTCAACCCCCCAAAATGTCGTGCCTTTAGTATATGCGCCCCGAAAAGTCAAAGCAACTATAGCATATGCATCCTGAGACCGATCCAAGGCATTGGCGAGGAGGGTTCGATCCCTTTAGCCCCCCACCAAACCCCCTCTATAAAGTCCCGGATCCGCCACTGCTCTGAGATCTGCTGGAACTCCGAGGCCAAACCTAATCCTCATCGGCAGTCAAAGGTCAAAGCATGCAGAAATCGCTGTCTTTCAAACTTTGTTTCACAACACAATAAAATAAAGACAAATGCTCCGAGTTTGCTCCGCCGGCCGAACTCACGCTCACTCGCCATGGAAGCTACGCAGGTGTGCCGGTATTTTTCACCTCTCCCGGTGTCAGACACCGATCGGATTTGGGTCAGTTTCGTAATGACAACGGTCACGCACCACTGGAAGACCCGGAGACCACCACCGCCGGTACATTCACGGCGAGGAAAACTCGCCGCGCGGCGACGTTACAAGTGTCAGACAGGGGTGTGGTTGCTGGGACGAAACCCGTGATCAATTTAAGCGAAGCGGCGACAGCTTCAGCAAGAGCCGGGCTACACGCTTTATAAAGATTCTTAAATATTAATTTTGTTAACCAAACATGTTTCGAATTAAAGAGCTCCTGGACCTTTACAACATGTATGGGAATAGTTTCGCTAGTGGCGCGCATACCGTCCACAGTGCTGCCACACAGGCGCACATCCAGGATTTTCGCTTGGGGGCGGCTTACGAAAGGGGGGCAGGTTGATGGGGGCAGCATGTTCGAAAGGGGGCGGCAGGTTACTGGAGGATAAAAATTGGCCGGAGATGGTACTTACCACGTAAAAGGGCGGCACGCTATGGGCAGGGGCGGCAAGGTGAGAGTAGAGCTGGTACTAAAAGCCAGATCAAGGTTCATTTCTGCCCTCGATGAGCGCCTAAGGCTTTCAGATATTACCAAAACATGGGCGTGGACGTAGACATGGACAATGGACATGGGCAGGGAGCGGCACTTTGGAGTTAAAGCGTCTGAGAGAGGCCGGGCCCGCTGCCCCCCCCCACCTGGGTGCGCTTCTGTTGCCACACCAGACGCCGTCAGTTAGGTTTGTCACGCAACAGATACCAACGGACCCAAGATACCTTTAGTGGACCGGTCCTGTCGCAAGAGAGATGCCACGCCAACGCCCAGAAGAGATGCTAGTTTTCCCCGTTATACTGCCCACCAGGTCAACCCGTTTATCTCTTACACCCAGTCTGTCGTTCGTTTCAATTTATTCGTTAAGCACCACACCCAAACACTGCACATCTATCTATCTATATAACATCTTCATGTATCGCGTATTTAATATCAGGGGTCGGCTCAGCCACATGTTCACATTTGGCACCACTAATACGAGGCACCCGTCATGGCCTCATAAGGACGATAGCTGTCACCGCAGCAGTATTGCATCGGCCTAGTGTATCTCTCATTGGCCAAGACCCGTGTTCTGCTGGGACGCAGGCAGACGAAAAATCAGGAGCGTTTATAAATGTTACGTAGGGTTTTAACATTAGCAGCGTTCGTGCCATTTATGAAAAGGTTGGACACATTACAAACGTTTGTGTAATGATATGACAAATTTTGAAACATCTTTGAAACAACTATGTGGAGTTATAAGAAAACAGACACAAAAAAACTTAAATTATTCGGGATCGGATTGCTTCGTTATAGGAGCACGTGACTTATGTATAAATTTGTTTTTCCTCTCCCAGACACGTACGTTTCTTTTTGCCACACCAGCACCAAACAGAATCACAGGCCTCTTTATGCAACATACATACATACATACATATATATGTATATATATATTATCTATATATATAATTTATAAAATGTCTGTCCGCCGTATGTCATAGCACCTTTTGGCAAGTGTGGCCAAAACGGTTACAGGTAGGGGCTTGAAATTTTGCAAGAGGTTCCGGTCATGCGGTCCCATCATCGTATTAGATTTTGGCAGTGGTGGGGTGGGTGGGGTGGGCGTGGCACGCGCCAGAGTGCACCCATGTCGCTTCAAAAATTGGCCTCAAATCGTCGAGCTCTTGAATTTTGCAACTTTTGGGCACGTGCTCGGCTGTACTGGATCCCTGATTTCAAGATGCTGGTGAATATTTCACAATTAAATTACGGCAGTTTAATCACACATGTATCGACGATAGTGCTATTTATAGAGGGTATTTTTTTAATTTTGGGGGTGTGGGTGGGCCGCCCGCAGTGCGTGCAGGGGGATCCTCCGCTTCACGGAAGTTATTCTAATTTTTCGTGAAAAAAATAATGGGTTCAGGCGATCCGGAGACAATCCACCGCTAAGCGGTGGAAGTGTGCGAGCAAGGCGAGCAGTCCTGATTCCTGAGGCGGCCGCGGCTAGGCGATACTTGCCCCGCAGGGTAGGGGCGCCTTTTTTGCACTGTATCGGGTCTCCAATGCTTAGGTGCTGACCAATGGAGACCCATATTTTGAATTGTTTTCGGAAGTTTTATTTAGCATGTATCGAGCCAACTGTTGTTAATTGAGGGTGTTTTTTAGTTTTTTTGGGGGTGGGGGTCGTCCGCTTGCGGCGCGTGCAGGGGGATATTCCGATAGAAGGAAATTATTGAGTATCTTAATATTTTAGGTTAATTTACGGCAGTTTCATCAAACATGTAGGGCGCAAACCGTTGTTCATTGAGGGTGGTTTTGAGTTTTAGGGGTGTGGGTCGTTCGCTTGCGGCGTGTGCAAAGGGATCCTCCGCTAGAAGGAAATTATGGAGTATATTTTAGCTGTGTGGCACAGCTGTCGGTTTTTTTAGCTGTTTGTGACTCGCTGTTGACGTGACATAGGCGGATCCAGGATGGCTGATCGGGGGCATCTTTTGGGGGGTGTGCTACTTTTGTTTTTTATAGAGAGCATTTTTTTAGTTCTGGGGGTGTGGGTGGTCCGCCCGAGGGAGGTGCAGGGGGATCCCCCGCCTGAAGATAATTGTTCAGTATTCTAATATCTTAAATTAATTTACGGCAGATTCAATTCACATGAACCCATCTCAGTTTAGCAAAAATGACATGACATGCTATACACCAATCACCATATAGTGACTACCTGAACCCCATTGCTTCCATGAGGGTCCTCCGTCACGGAGAACCTGAAGTTAAACGTTCAAAGCTTCAGAGTAGATCACCGTTTCTTCAGCGCAGGTTGGAGGTCAAAACCCTTCGGTTATTTATTTAAGGTTTGTGCGTGAGGTGGGGGGGGGGTTGTTTGCCCGATGCGCGTGCAGGAGGCGGGTAGGTTCGGCCCTTAAAAAGGTAAGGCTCAGTTATGTCAGGACAGCTTTTCCAATAAAAACGGAGGGCACCATCGGCACGCCAACTCATGGTTACGGGGAGTGTTTGCGGCATTGATGGGACGGCTGCTGAAGAGCAGCATCCATGGCGCGTGCAGGACCAGGGGAGGGAGTCTTCCACTAGATTAACATGGAAGTTCCCGGGCATCTTTTCGCTCTTTGATGCAACCATCGGGAATGATTAATGTGTGTGATTTGGTTTTGACAGTGTACCCATATGGTTAGGAAACTCAGATGTACAGCAATTGCCAAAATACTCTTGCGATGTCACGTGACCCAATGATGGTTACCCCTTGCTGGGAAAACATTGAACGCTACACTTTATTGGGTCTTAAATGTGCACCGGTGACATTTAGGGGCAAAACGCGAAAGCAGAGGTGTTGAAAAAAGCATTAAACATATGATGCGTGGTTATTCAGAATCTTGACGTCATCGCGGGATACTCCTTTAAAAAAACCGATCTACCTTTAAGCTGAAGGGATGGGGTGCAAACTCCATGGGTTCGAATGCAGAGCAGTGTTTTGAGTAGGAAATGGGTGGTTCTTTGGAATATTTGCAGCATCTGGGGTCCATAATTGGAACTAAATGTTTCACTGAATGAAAATTTTCGACCATGTTATATTTTTGTGGTACTACGATCGTATACATTTTAGCTGTGTGTGACTCAATGTTAACGAAGTTGTTGAGACCACGGCAGAACTGAACAAAACTATGCCAGCCGTAACACCTTCCTCACATGGTGTTACGCTCTGGTAGGTAAAACTGATGCCTACCAAAGCTTAAGTACAGTGGCACAGTATAAATACAGGATATGCATTGCGGTACAGTTTAATTTCAGGAAACGCATTGCGGTACAGTATAACTTTAGCTAATTGCGTAGGTAAGGTATATGGAAGTAGACAGAAGCCAAAAGCTCGAGAGATTAAATAAAGTTAATCAGAACGCATAAATCCGCTAATAAAAATTGAATTATTACTAGGTTTACTACTACTTTAATCATCCACGAGATCAAACCACATATTGGTTAGCTAGGGTTACAACATCCTGCCCCCAACGGCGAAAATATTGGCCCAGTTCACCCGCCAGCTGACTACTGCGAGAGCATACGCTGTGGGTGCTCGGGTATTTCAATTAGAAAATGTATTCTGTGTGTGTTGAAAAAATATCAGTGTACGGCCCCTGACCTGCATAGAGACCACAATACTGCTGGTGCATCAGTCATAACCCGCACGTGCGGCCGCCAACTGCTGCTGCTTTTGATTATGTGAAGGACGGTAAAATACTCCACATTATTTTTGGTTGCCATCGATTATTTCCTTACGAGGAGGATAGCCACGCTAACAATTACGTTTCCAAGATACCGAAGGCACGAGAACAAACAAGTGAAAAATATTAGCTGTTGGAGATTGAATCTGTCTGTTTTGCTTCTGAAGGTAAAGGTTTGGCAGTGTATTTGATTTCTGTGGCATAAAGTGGCAATCTATTTCATAAAAATTACTATTATGAATCAAATTTTTGAATTATGAATGTATTATTATGCAAACGCATGATACCCGCTCAAACGTTATATCTTTTTATGTCACACATGATTCGTTAAATCATGTATCAAGTTGTGCTCAAGGCCTGTTATGAATGCACAAGGATGGGTAATGTGAGTGAAAAGGACGTCTTCAAGAGAAGTAGCCATACTTTCAAACCTTACATGCAAAGTTTTGCGAGCATTGACTTCCAACATTTTGCATGCTAGGAGTGTGATTTAAGCGTTTCTTTCACTGTAAATAGAGGCAACTGATCCAAGCAATTTCAGTGTTTTAAAAATCCAGCTATAGCAATGACATTCTCCTGAGCTGCACTTTGATCCATTTATGTTTTGTAGTTAGTTGCATTAACAATCTGATAAGAGCACGCATTTGCTTCTATCTCAGACATCACAGGTAAAAACATGCCTTCCTACTTCTGACTGATCCATTACATGCATGATATTTACCCAATACTGTTTCATAAATGCTAGATACACATTGTGAAAACTGTGAGAATGTAAGGTCGGCAACCCATGCTCAAATTCACAGGAATATAGACTTCAAATTCACGCATTGCTATTGTCCGGTAAAACCTTTTCAGCGCCAGTAATTTATTTCTTACAAAACTAATAATAAATGGATGGTATACAACTTTCAGAGCAATCTTACTAGGAAACATAACTCAGATTTAGTGAGAGCCATTGATTTTTGAATTTCCATGCCATGGAATATTCTATTAAAATGACAGTGTATTAAAATGACAGTTTTCATAATGTGTATTTATGCTAGACACACATTATGAAAACTGTGAGAACGTAAGACCGGCAACCCATGCTCAAATTCACAGGATTTCAAATTCACGCATTGCTATTGTCCGGTAAAACCTTTTCAGCGCCAGTAATTTATTTCTTACAACACTTATAATAAATGGACGGTATAGAACTTATACAACTTTCAGAGCAATATGACTAGAAAACATAATCAAGACTTAGTGATAGCCATTAATTTTTGTATTTCCCTGTCATGGAATATTCTATTAAAATGACAGTTTGCATGCTAGGAGTGTGATTGAATTGTGTTTCTTTAACGGTAACCAGAGCCAACTGATGGAAGTAGTTTCTGTGTTGCCAAATCCAGCTATATCAATGAATTTTTCTTGAGCTGCACTTTTATCCATCTGTGTAGGAGTGTGATTAAAAAGTTTTCCTTTAACGGTAGGTAGAGCCGACTGATCCAAGTAATTGCAGTGTGTTAAGATCCAGCTTTATCAATGAAATTTCCCTGAGCTGCACTTTGATCCATTTATGCTTTGTACTTATTCTGCATTAACAATCTGATATGAGCACGCATTTGTCACTACCTCTGACAACACACGCAAAAACATCCCTTTCCACTTCCGATTGCTCCATTACATGCATGATTTTTACCCAACATAGTTTCATATATGCTAGATACACATTATGAAAACTGTGAGAATGTAAGGTGGGCAGCCCATGCCCAAATTCAGGGAGGTATCGAATTTAAATCCACGCATCCCAATTGCTTGGTACAACCTTTTCAGCGCCAGTAATTTATTACTTACAGCACCTACAATAAATGGACGGTATACACTTTTGAGGGCAATGTTCCTTAGACAA
Source organism: Lepas anatifera (assembly GCA_034440635.1). Lineage (NCBI taxonomy): Eukaryota > Metazoa > Arthropoda > Thecostraca > Lepadidae > Lepas > Lepas anatifera. The sequence goes on from JAOTON010002096.1 coordinate 308,761, forward strand.
ATAATGAAATTATACAAATACCTTATAAAAACCGTGAGAATTTAGGTGCAGCAGCCCATTCCCACATTCACATGGGTATCGACTTCAAATTCACGCATTGCTATTGTCCGGTAGCACCTTTTCAACGCCAGTAAATTATTTCTTACAACACTTATAATAAATGGATTGTATACACTTTTCAGAGCAATCTTACTAGGAAAAAATGAAATATATGATTGAATGTCAGGTGCGTAATGATAAATACCCTTTTTCTTAGCATAGTCTTGATATATAATTGCCTTGGACAGCCTCAAACATTCAAACATTCCATAGCTTACCGCGAAATTTTTGGAAGGCTCATTACTACTTAAGTAACAGCTATTCGAGGGAAAAAATAAGAATAACAATCGCATGACTGTTATTTTTTAGGTATCATGTTAAATTGACCAGTATCCTTACCTGTCCTGACTTATGTATTGCTTCACTTGCAGCACTACAGAAGGAAATTGCTGAAAATTTTAATATATCAAATTAATTTAGGGCAGATTGATCAAACATGTATCGAGCTAACCGTTGTTCATTGAGGGTGTTTTCGAGTTTTTGGGGGTGTTGGTCGTCTGCCCGCAGCGCGTGCAGGGGGATCTTCCGCTAGAAGGAAATTATTGAGTATTTTAATATTATAGGTTAATTTACGGCAGTTTGATCAAACATGTATCGACGATAGTGTCATTCGTTGAGGGTGTGTTTACATTTGGGGGAGTCGCTCGCCGGTGGCGCATGCAGGTGGTCTTCCGCTAGAAGGAAATTGTTATCAAACCTGGATATCTATTATCAAACCTGGACCGCATGGGTCACGTGACCCAGTGAGCTTGGAGGCCATCCCCCTCCCCCCTTAGAAAGATCGTGATGTCTTCCCCTGCATGGGGTCATAAGGTATCGTTGTTTTTTTGGTGGGGGGAGGGGTAATCACCACGGATTGGGGTGTGGACTAAAATTTTGACTTGCGAATGGGTGGTTGGTTGGGATCCTTGCAATAACTGGGTTCCTCCATTGAAAACAACCTCCAATCAGTTTTTTATCGAATTTATCGCGTGGAAGGTGCCTACAGTCAACGTGAAGGTTACCCCTGTCTGAAATGTTTTCATATCTTCCCATGAATGCAGTTGAAACGGGGTCATCGAGGTCAAATCATTTTCCATGATGCAAGGATTAGAACAGACGCCCCTGGCGTTACGCTCTGGCGATGCTAAAGTGCACTTAACGGCACAGTATTGCCACAGGATATGCAATGCGGCACAGTTTCACTACAGGAAACGAATTGCGGCACAGTTTCACTACAGTAAACGCATTGTGGTATAATATGGCTATAGGTAAAGGCAGGCAAAGGAAAATGGCAGTGCAAATTGATCAATTGATACAAAGCTAAAAAATGAAATAAAGCGAATTATACTGTATACATCTCTTTATATCAATTTAACTATTGACTGGTTTACTACCAATTCATTGGTTCACTAGATCGAGCCAAACATTGGTAATGTTTGGTAAATTTATTCAGTACTTTATGGTTAACATAACATGAGTTTTCATTAATCATTACCATTTGTTTTAGACAAAAGAACTCAGCACATGACTTTATTACTTTTATCTATCAACTGTTAAAATTTGCATGTGACGCACCCACCTAATCGGTGGAACGGCGATCTTACCCACGGAAGACACAACGTTCTCCTTTTCCCAGCCGGCGAGAATATTGGACCAGTTCATCCCCCTCACCCTGCATTTTAGCTCTGCGAGCGGCTAGGGAACCGTGTTAAGCACTGTCAAACAAAATGCTGTAGGTGCTTTGATCTTGCGTGTGGAAAAGTTATTTTGCATTTGTTGAAAAATATCAGTGCACGCACCCCGACCTGCAATGCTGCCGGTGCATCAACTAAAACATGCACGTGCGGCTGCCATTTAATGCTGTTTCCATTATATGAAGGACGGTAAAATACTTTAGATTATATTAGGTTTGGTTGACCTCGATTCTTTTTTACGAGGATACTCACGCTAGCAACTACGTTTCCAAGCTACCGAGGGCACGAGAACAAACAAGCGGAAAATATTAGCTGTTGCATATTAAATCTGTCTGTTTTGCTTCTGAAGGTAAAGATGTGGCAGTGCATTACTTTTCTTTGGCATAAAGTTTAAATCTATTGCATAAATATTAGTATTAGGAATCAGGTTTTGTAGTTCATGAATTTATTATCATTCAAATGCAAGATATCCGCTTAAACATTACATATTCTTAAATCACATATGACTTGTCAGATCTTTGACTGATTACTGCACAACGCCTGCTATGAACGCATAAAGATGAGCAATATGAGTGAAAAGGACTTCTTCAAGGGAAGTAGCAATCCAATTAAATCTTACAACATAAACGGATTCAGGATTTCCCATTGGGGGCACCTTCCCGGAGGGTGGGGGGCGCTATGTGGACCAGAGGGGTGCCACTTTTGGCAGGCAAAACCTATACGGTGGGTGCAAAATCCTTTCAGGGATTTTTAGGGGGCGCCACCGACCTTTCAGGGGGCGCCGTGACCATTTCAGGGGGCGCCGTGGTCTATCGAGGGGGGATGTGCCCCCATTTGACCCCTGGATTCGATTACATCTTATAGGAAGAAAGAGCTCTTTTGTTAATATTGGCTTTGAACCATATTGCTTCCTTCAAAGCCATTGATTTCGTCCCTATCTAATTGATTTGTACTTTTAACTACCCGATTCAAATCTGAACTTCGACACCTTTTCGCCAGTATAGTATGTTGTGTCCAAATGTAGATCACCTCTCAATTAAGATTCTTCCTTTTTCAATGCTGGTCTGAAATATTCGTCAAGTTTTGTATTTCAATGCCATGAAAACTCTTTTCGGATCTGATCTTGCCCGCGAAGAGTGTGTGTAACAAAAAGGTAATCTGTGCGTTGAGCTAACTGATAGAAATCCCTCAAATGTTAATCCCTCAAAATTCAAATCTAATTCAGTACATTTTAGTTAACATGACATGAATTTTCATTCATCATTAGCGTTTGTTTTAAACAAAAAACTCAGCACATGATACCATTACCTTTTTGACCAACTAATTGACCACCTAAAATTTAAAAAATAACGAATGCATATCGTGGCATAAACATTGTTTCAGAATATGAGTGTATCTTTGTTGTTTTTATTTGTTGAGGGTGATTTAGCATTTGGGGAGTCGCTCGCCTGTGGGGCGTGCACGAGGTCCTCTGCTAGAAGGAAATTATTGATTATCTTTGAATTATGTGGTACATCCGCCGGGTTTCTTTTAGCGGTGTGTAATTTGGTGCTCGCGTGTAGCCATTGGCATAGGCTACACAGATATACAGTGATCATCAAAATACCCCCTGGGATTCACGTGGCCTCTTGAATATGATAATGGGGTGCACAGTTCTCTGGCAGAACCCGCCGAAAGGAATTTGTTTGTACCCGTTATCGGATCTCAGAGGTGCACTGCTGAGTTTTTGGGGTTAAAAGCGCATGCAGGCGTATTGACAAACAATTGGACAGTCGGTGGTGGTGGGGGGGGAGGCGGTTATTTAGAATCCTTGCATCATAATAAAGGGGGGTTCCTCCATAAAAAAACAAGTTTTACTTTTTCTTCATTATTGCAATACAGTTGTCTCCAGTACCAAGAACATGGCCCTTTTGGCTAAGCAACTGCTGTACAACCATCGCCACATAGTGACTACCTGCACCCCATTGCTTCGATGAGAGTCCTCCATCACGAAGAGCATGAAGTTACAGTAGATTAGCTCACATATTATATTTTGTTTTATAAAAGTACCAAACTCGACAAATAGGTAGGCAAAAATTATGCTATAAAATCTGGATATCTAGCCTTCACTAAACCACATCCGCGTGGGTCACTTGACCCAGTGAGCTTGAAGGTTACCCCACCTAGAAAGATCTTGATGTGTTCTTCTGCATGGGTCCATGAGGGATCGTTATTTCTTTGGGAGGTGGGGATAAACACCATGGCCTGGGGTGTGGACCCAGTAATTTTATTTGGCAAATACTCCTCTACGGTGAAAAATAAACCTTTTCTTGTGAATGTGGACTGTTTTGGATTTAGACTCGGGGCTTCAGTTTGGGTGTCTGGAGCAGGAGGGTTATCACCCTACAAAATTTCAGAGCTCTGACATCAATTCTCAGGACGGACAGACGACAACTACTACAACAACTACACTAACAGACCACGACGAGACCCGTCTGAGGGCCAGAATAGAGCCGCTTGAGAAATCTCAATGTGCTTCGCTCCATGGATTTCGTCATGCGCCTCTGACACATATTCATGCCATGAAATTGGTATTAAAACATATAGAAATGTTATGTACAAAGAAACGTAAAATTCCAGATATCCACCCCTGTCCTTGCCTATCCTAACCTATGCATTGATTCACTTTCAGCACTACAGTGTAACCGAGACCTTTCGGTTAAAAGCCTAAAGCAAAAATATGCCACGTCGCGACCGAGATCGAGCTGCCCGCGAGGCCAACGCTGCCGCCCAGCGCCGACGCCGCGAGCGCATGACCCAGGCGCAGCGAGAAGCCGAGGCGCTGCAGAATGCCGAACGGCAGCGCCAGCGGCGCGCGGCTCTCGCTGCGGACCAGCAAGCGGCGGAGGCGCAGCGGGATGCGGTGCGACGCAATCAACGACGTGCCGCTGAGGACGAGCAGGATAGGGAGGTGGATGCCCAACGACAACGGGAACGCCGAGGAGGCCTGGAGGAGGAGCAGAGGGAGGCGGTTCGTGTTGCTGACGCCGCGGCCCATCGTGAAGTCCGGCAGCACGTGGGCCGTGGAAACCGAGCTGCCTGCCACGCCGGCTCCGTGCTCACCGGAGAGCAGCAGGTGCCGCTCTTCGATGTCGGCCGCCGGCTCCAGCAGTGTCCGCACTGTGGGGCACTGCTCTGGCGCGAGGAGCGCCCGACGCTGTGTTGTTTCGGGGGCAAGGTTAGGCTGGAGCCTCTGCCGGCACCGCCGCCGGTCTTAAGGGACTTGTGGACGGCGGACTCCGTCCTGGGCCGCACCTTTCGCCAGCACGCCCGGCGACTTAACGCCAACCTGTCCCTGGCGTCGCTGATGGCGACCGAGGTGCGGCCGCCAGGCGGAGGCTTTTCGCCCAGCGTGGTCCTGCAGGGGCGCATGTACCATCGCATAGGTCCCCTGCAGGCCAGAGACGGCGAGGCTCCAGCCTTTGCACAGATATATGTGCACGACCCCGAGTGCGCAGATCCCGCCGCCGAGGCGGCCATGCGGCTGGGAAATATACCCCTGCCGCAAGGTACCACCCAACCCGAACGTCGGCGGCTGCTCGGCTTGCTCGAGCAGCTGCAGGTCCTCTTGCGCCAGACCAATCCCTACGTGCAGGATTTCATTCACGCCGTAGAGCTGCCTGAGGAGGAGGTACGCCAGGAGCGCCTGGTGATCAGCGCCGACGCTCGACCGGCGGACCAACATCCCCGCCGGTACAACCGAGCGCAAGGATTCCGGGAGGTGGCGGTGCTCATGGACGATGAGCCAGTCCATCAGGACATCGTCCTGCACCGCCGTGCCGGCGCTGGTGGTAACCACCTCGTGACCATCAACGAGACTCACCGGGCCTTCGAGGCGCTCCACTTTGTCCTTCTCTTTCCTTGGGGGACGGACGGGTGGAGTTACCACCTTCCTCAGGCAGTGCCCAATTCTTATATATAATTTATAAAATGTCTGTCCGCCGTATGTCATAGCACCTTTTGACAAGTGTGGCCGAAACGGTTACAGGTAGGGGCTTGAAATTTTGCACGAGGGTCCGGTCATGCGGTCCCATCATCGTATTAGATTTTGGCAGTGGTGGGGTGGGTGGGGTGGGCGTGGCACGCGCCAGAGTGCACCCATGTCGTTTCAAAAATCGGCCTCAAATCGTCGAGCTCTTGAATTTTGCAACTTTTTGGCACGTGCTCGGCTGTACTGGATCCCTGATTTCAAGGTGCTGGTGAATATTTCCCAATTAAATTACGGCAGTTTAATCACACATGTATCGACAATAGTGCTATTTATAGAGGGTGTTTTTAGTTTTTTTGGGGTGTGGGTCGTCCGCCCGCGGTGCGTGCAGGGGGATCCTCCGCTTAGGAAGATAATTTTTGAATATTTTAACGCCAGGCCGGCCGTCAAGGGAAGGAATAAACAAACCGGAGACAAGCCACCGCGAAGCGGTGGCAGTCTGCGAGCAAGGCGAGCAGACTTGGAGTCCTGAGAAGGGCGCGGCGAAGCCGCGGCACCTAGGCGATACTTGCCCCGTAGGGCAGGGGCGCCGATTTTTTGCACTGTATCGGGTCTCCAATGTTAAAGTGCTGGCAAATGGAGACACATATTTTACAATATTTTCGGCAGCTTATTAGCATGTATCAAGCCAACCATTGTTTATTGAGGGTGGTTTGTAGTTATTGGGGGGTGTGGGTCGTTTGCTTGGGGCGGGTGCAGGGGGTCCTCCGCTAGATAAAAGTATTGAGTATTTTGATATTTTAGGTTAATTTACGGGAGTTTCATTAAACATGTAGGGAGCAAACTGTTGTTCATTGAGGGTGTTTTTTTAGTTTTTGGTGGGGTGGGTCGTCCGCCCATGGCGCGTGTAAAGGGGATCTTCCGCTAGAAGGAAATTTTTGAGTATTTTAATGTTCTAGGTTTATTTACGGCAGTCTCATCAAACATGTAGTTGGCAAGCCGATGTTCATTATGGGTGTTTTTGAATGTTTTCGGGGTGTGGGTCGTCCGCTTGCGGCGCATGCAGTGGGATCCTCCGATAGAAGGAAAGTATTGAGTATTTTGATATTTTAGGTTTATTTACGGCAGTTTCATAAAACATGTAGGGAGCAAACTGTTGTTCATTGAGGGTGTTTTTGAGTTTTGGGGGTGTAGGTCGGCCGCTTGGGGCGCGTGCAGGGGTTCCTCCGCTAGAAAAAAGTATTGAGTATTTCAATATTTTAGGTTAATTTACGGCAGTTTAATCAAACATGTAAGGAGCAAACTGTCGTTCATTAAGGGTGTTTTTGAGTTTTGGTGGTTGTAGGTCGGCCGCTTGGGGCGCATGCAGGGGATTCTCCGCTAGAAAAAAATTATTGAGTATTTCAATATTTTAGGTTAATTTACGGCAGTTTCATCAAACATGTAGGGAGCGAATCGTTGTTCATTGAGGGTGTTTTTGTGTTTCTGGGGGTGTGGATCGTCCGCCCGTGGCGCATGCAGCGGTAACCGCAGCTATAAGGAAAATATCGGGTATCTTATAGCTGTGCGGCCTAGCCGTTGGGTTTATTTTAGCTGTGTGGGATTTGGTAGTGACATGTACCCATGGGCCATCTTTTGGGCACGTGCTCGGCTGTGCTGGATCCCTGGTTTCAAGGTGCTGGTGAATATTTCCTAATTAAATTACGGCAGTTTTGTGGCAGGGTGAGGGGATTTCCTCAGGCAGGGTGAGGCAGGCTGTTTTTAAATTTTTGGGGGTGTGGGTCGTCCGTCTGTAACGCGTGCAGGGGGGATACTCTGCTAGAAGGAAATTATTGAGTATTCTAATGCTTTACATTAGTTTACGGCAGATTCATCAAACATGTATCGAGGAAACCGTTGTTTATTGAACTGGTTTTTAGTCTTTGGGGGTGTGAGTTGTCCGCCCGTAGGGCGTGCTGGAGTCATCCTCCGCTTTGAGGAAATTTTTGAATATCTTAATGCTTTACATTAGTTTACGGCAGATTCATCAAACAAGTATCGAGGAAACCGTTGTTCATTGAACGGGTTTTTGAGTTTGGGGGTGAGTCGTCCGCCCGTAGGGCCTGCAGGGTCATCCAACGCTATAAGAAAATTTTTGAATTTTTTAATGTTTTCGGCTAATTTACGGCAGTTTCATCAGACATGTAGCAAGAAAACCGTTCTTCATTGTGGATGTTTTTGAGTTTTTGGGGGTGTGGGCCGTCCGCCCGTAGCGCCTGCAGGGGAATCCTCCACTAGAAGGAAATTATCGAGCATCTTTTATCTGTGTGGCACAGCCGTCAGGTTATTTGCGGTACAGTTTCACTGGAGGAAACGCATTTCGGTACAGCATGCATATATTTAAGTGCAGAGCAAAGGAATTAAACGGAAAGGTGGGCCGAGGTTCTTATTGGGTTACGTGACCCAGTGAACTTGAAGGCTATTCGCAGAACTTAAAGGTTCCCATATTTACAAACATATAACTTTCCCTGAATGGTCTTCGGTGACCCAAAGACAAGCCACCGCGAAGCAGTGGAAGTCTGCGAGCAAGGCGAGCAGTCCTGAGTCTGGAGGCAGTCGCGGCGAAGCTGCGGCCGACGAAGGCGATACTTGCTCCGCAGGGTAGGGGCGCCTTTTTTGCACTGTATCGGGTCTCCAATGCTTAGGTGCTGACCAATGGAGACCCATATTTTGAATTAGTTTCGGACATTTTTTTGGCATGTATCGAGCCAACTGGTGTTAATGGAGGGTGTTTTTTAGTTTTTTGGGGGTGGGGGACGTCCGCTCCCGGCGCGTGCAGGGGGATATTCCGATAGAAGGAAATTTTTGAGTATTTTAATATTTTAGGTTAATTTACGGCAGTTTTATCAAACATGTAGGGCGCAAACCGTTGTTCATTGAGGGTGGTTTTCAGTTTTAGGGGTGTGGGTCGTCCGCTTGCGGCGCGTGCAGTGGGATCCTCCGCTGGAAAGAAATTATGGGGTATCTTTTAGCTGTGTGCCACAGCCGTCGGGTTTCTTTTAGCTGTGTGTGATTTTGTGCTGGCGTGCTCTGATGAGCATAGTGTAAACAGGTGTTGGCCCCCTGGCTGGGCACGTGACCCCTTGCGGGCTCCCCCTTGATGGAAAAAACATTCTGTACCCATTATTAGGTCTCAGAAGTGTACCGGTAGTTCTTTGGGAGAAAGGCGTATGTAGGCGTGTTGACAGAAACTTTGGACAGTTATTGAGAGTGTTTTTGGGGTTTTGGGGGTGTGGATCCTGCGCCCTTGGTGCATGCAGGGGGATCCTCCGCTAGAAGGAAATTATTAAGTATTTCAATGTTTTAATTAATTTACGGCACATTCAGCAAACATGTATCGAGGAAAAAGTTGTTCATTGAAGGTGTTTTTTTAGTTTTTGGGGGTGTGGGTCGTCCGTCCGTGGCGCGTGCAGGGTGGTCCTCCGCTAGAAGGAAATTATCGGGTATCATTCAGACATTTGATCTTTGGCACAGCCGTGGCGTTTCTTTTACCTGTGTGCGGTTTGGTGCTGGCGTGTTCCCATGAGTATACTGTAAAAAGATGAAGGCCTCCTGATGGGGTTACGTGACGCCTTGCAGGCTACCCCTTGATGGAAAAACATTAACCTGTACCCGTTATTGGGTCTCAGAGGTGTACTGGCGTGTTATATGGGCCAGATGGATTTGCAACCGTGTTGACAGAAACATAAACAGTTGATAATTTTTTTAGTTTTTGGGGGTGTTGGTCGTCCGTCCGTTGCGCGTGCAGGGGGCTGGTCCTCCGCTAGAAGAAAATTATCGGGTTTCTTTTAGCTGTGTGGCACATATGTGTCCGTGCGACGCAGGCCGGCTTGCTCAATCGAGACGTGGTTAGGTAAGGCTGGATTTTGTTAGGAAAAGTTATCTAATCGATGGAATGCACAATAGGCACGCCAATTCGTGGTTTCCGGAAGCGTTTGCAGGTTCATTGGAACGGCTGCCGAAGGGTAGTCAAAGCAAATCACAAGAGGGGAGGGAAGATACCAAGCAGCGCACAGATGGGACGCCTTGGGAATGGAGGAACCTAGCGCCGGCGGGCAAGGGAAAGGAGGCACCCGGCAGCTTCAGTCCAGCGTCATGAATCGAGACATGGTTAGGTAAGTGCTCGCATGGTTGGCACGTGCTCGCCTGTACTGGATCCCTGATTTCAAGATGCTGGTGAATATTTCACAATTGAATTACGGCAGTTTTATCACACATGTATCGACAATAGTTCTTTTTATAGAGGGTATTTCTTAATTTTGGGGTGTGGGTAGTCCGCCCGCGGTGCGTGCAGGGGGATCCTCCGCTTCACGGAAGTTATTCCAATTTTTTCTAAAAAAACAATTGGTTCAGGCGATCTGGAGACAACCCACCGCGAGCAACGCGAGCAGTCCTGAATCCTGAGGCGGTCGCGGCGAAGCCGCGGCCGACGTAAGCGATACTTCGCCCCGCAGGGTAGGGGCGCCTTTTTTGCACTGTATCGGGTCTCCAATGTCTCCAGTGCAGGGGGATCCTCCACTGAAAGATAATTTTTGAGTATTTTAACGCCAGGCCGGCGTCAAGGGAAGGAATAAACAAACCGGAGACAAACCACCGCGAAGCGGCGGCAGTCTGCAAGCGGTGCGGGCAGACTTGGGTCCTGAGAAGGGCGTGGCGAAGCCGCGGATGACCAAGGCGATACTTGCCCCGCAGAGCAAAGGCGCTGATTTTTTGCACTCTATCGGGTCTCCAATGTTAAGGTGCGCTGGCAAATGGAGAAACATATTTTAAAATATTTTCGGCAGTTTAAGCAAGTATCGAGCCAACCATTGCTTATTGAGGGTGGTTTGTAGTTATTGGGGGTATAGGTCGTCCGCTTGGGGCGCGTGCAGGGGTCCTCCGCTAGAAAAAAGTTTGAGTATTTTGATATTTTAGGTTAATTTACGGGAGTTCAATGAAACATGTAGGAAGCAAACCGTTGTTCATTGAGGGTGTTTTTATTTAGTTTTTGGTGGTGTGGGTCGTCCGCCCATGGCGCGTGTACGGGGATCCTCCGCTAGAAGGAAATTTTTGAGTATTTTAATGTTCTAGGTTTAATTACGACAGTCTCATCAAACATGTAGTTGGCAAGCCGATGTTCATTATGGGTGTTTTTGAATGTTTGGGGGTGGGGTCGTCCGCTTGCAGCGCGTGCAGGGGGATCCTCCGATAGAAGGAAAGTATTGGGTATTTTGATATTTTAGGTTTATATACGGCAGTTTCATAAAACATGTAGGGAGCAAACTGTTGTTCATTGAGGGTGTTTTTGAGTTTTGGGGGTTGTAGGTCGGCCGCTTGGGGCGCGTCCAGGGGATCCTCCGCTAGAAAAAAGTTTTGAGTTTTTCATTATTTTAGGTTAATTTACGGCAGTTTCATCAAACATGTAGGGAGCGAATCGTTGTTCATTGAGGGTGTTTTTGTGTTTCTGGGGGTGTGGATTGTCCGCCCGTGGCGCATGCAGCGGCAACCGCGGCTATAAGGAAAATATCGGGTATCTTATAGCTGTGCGGCCTAGCCGTTGGGTTTATTTTAGCTGTGTGGGATTTGGTGGTGACATGTACCCATTGGCCAACTTTTCGGCACGTGCTCGGCTGTGCTGGATCCCTGGTTTCAGAGTGCTGGTGAATATTTCCTAATTAAATTACAGCAGTTTTGTGGCAGGGTGAGGGAATTTCCTCAGGCAGGGTGAGGCAGGGTGTTTTTGAGTTTTTGGGGGTGTGGGTCGTCCGTCTGTAACGCGTGCAGGGGGATACTCCGCTAGAAGGAAATTATTGAGTATTTTAATGCTTTACATTAGTTTACGGCAGATTAATCAAACATGTATCGAGGAAACCGTTGTTTATTGAACTGGTTTTTAGTTTTTGGTGGCGTGAGTCTTCCGCCCGTAGGGCTTGCAGGGTCATCCACCGCTATAAGAAAATTTTTGAATTTTTTAATGTTTTAGGCTAATTTACGGCAGTTTCAACAGACATGTAGGAAGGAAACCGTTCTTCATTGTGGATGTTTTTGAGTTTTTGGGGTGTGGGCCGTCCGCCCGTAGCAAGTGCAGGGGAATCCTTCACTAGAAGGAAATTATCGAGCATCTTTTTGTCTGTGTGGCACAGCCGTCAGGTTATTTGCGGTACAGTTTCACTGAGGGAAACGGATTTCGGTGCAGCATGCATATATTTAAGTGCAAAGCAAAGGAATTAAACGGAAAGGTGGGCCGAGGTTCTTATTGGGTTACGTGACCCAGGGAACTTAAAGGCTATTCGCAGAAATTAAAGGTTGTCCATATTTACAAACATTAAACTTTCCCTGAATGGTCTTCGGTGACCCAAAGACAAGCCACCGCGAAGCAGTGGAAGTCTGCGAGCAAGTGAGCAGTCCTGAGTCTGGAGGCGGTCGCGGCGAAGCCGTGGCCGACGAAGGCGATACTTGCCCCGCAGGGTAGGGGCGCCTTTTTTGCACTGTATCGGGTCTCCAATGCTTAGGTGCTGACCAATGGAGACCCATATTTTGAATTAGTTTCGGAATTTTTTTTGGCATGTATCAAGCCAACTGTTGTTAATGGAAAGTGTTTTTGAGGTTTTTTGGGGTGGGGGTCGTCCGCTCGCGGCGCGTGCAGGGGGATATTCCGATAGAAGGAAATTATTGAGTATTTTAATATTTTAGGTTAATTTACGGCAGTTTCATCATACATTTAGGGCGCAAACCGTTGTTCATTGAGGGTGGTTTTGAGTGTTAGGGGTGTGGGCATCCACGTGCGGCGCGTGCAGTGGGGTCGTCCGCTGGAAAGAAATTATTGGGTATCTTTTAGCTCTGTGCCACAGCAGTCTGGTTTCTTTTAGCTGTGTGTGATTTTGTGCTGGCGTGCTCCGATGAGCATAGTGTAAACAGGTGTTGGCCCCCTGGCTTGGCACGTGACCCCTTGCGGGCTACTCCTTGATGGAAAAACATTCTGTAGCCATTATTAGGTCTCAGAAGGGTACCGGTAGTTCTTTGGGAGAAAGGCGTGCGTAGGCGTGTTGACAGAAACTTTGGACAGTTATTGAGAGTGTTTTTGATGTTTTGGTGGTGTGGATCCTGCACCCTTGGCGCATGCAGGGCGATCCTCCGGTAGAAGGAAATTATTAAGTATTTCAATGTTTTATTTAATTTACGGCACATTCAGCCAGCAAACATGTATCGGGGAAAGCATTGTTCATTGAAGGTGTTTTTTAGTTTTTGGGGGTGTGCGTCGTCCGTCCGTGGCGCGTACAGGGTGGTCCTCCTCTAGAACAAAATTATCGGGTATCTTTCAGATATTTGATCTTTGGCACAGCCGTAGGGTTTCTTTTACCTGTGTGCGGTTTGGTGCTGGCGTGTTCCCATGAGTATACTGTAAAAAGATCGAGGCCTCCTGATGGGGTTACGTGACGCCTTGCAGGCTACCCCTTGATGGAAAAACATTAACCTGTACCCGTTATTGGGTCTCAGAGGTGTACTGGCGTTTTATATGGGCCAGATGGATTTGCAACCGTGTTGACAGAAACATAAAAAGTTGATGTTTTTTTAGTTTTGAGTGATTTGGTGCTGGCGTATTCCAATGAACATAGGGTACACAGATGATGGCTCTTTAGTTGGGTATGTTAACCCTTGCGGGTTAGTCCTTGAGGGAAAAACATTAATATGTACCCGTTATTGGGTCTTAGAGATGTACTGGTGACTTCTTGGGCCAAATGCATTTGCAGGCGTGTTGACAGAAACATTAAACAGTTGGTGGGTGGTTATTTAGAATCTTGGCAATATTCGGGGGATCCTGCAATGAGAAAAACCACAGAACTCTAATTTTGCTGAGAAAATAATGGGTTTAAGCGATCCGGAGACAGGCCACCGCGAGGCGTTAGGAGTCTGCGAGCAAGGCGGGCAGACCTGAGTCGTGCGGAGGGCGCGGCGAAGCCGCGGTCGACGAAGGCGATACTTGCCCCGCAGGGTATGGGCGCCGAGGGCCGGCCCGCTGAATCGAGACATGGTTAGGTAAGGATAGTGGAGGCACCCTGGTGCGCCCACGCGATTGTGTCGGCCTCAAAATTTAGGTCTGTTTGAAGGCCCATAACCCGAAAAGTTATTGGCCGATTTCCAAAATTTCTTCACCAATCGACGTGCTCATCCATTCTCTCACACGCTCACCCCTTACCACTCGTGACGCGCCCAGAGGGTCAATCTCGCAGCGCGAGACGGGCCGTCTAGTCTTATATATAATTTATAAAATGTCCGTACGTCTGTCCGCCGTATGTCATAGCACTTTTTGACAAGTGTGGCCGAAACGGTTACAGGTAGGGGCTTGAAATTTTGCAAGAGGTTCCGGTCATGCGGTCCCATCTTCCTATTAGATTTTGGCAGTGGTGGGGTGGGTGGGGTGGGCGTGGCACGCGCCAGAGTGCACCCATGTCGTTTCAAAAATCGGCCTCAGATCGTCGAGCTCTTGAATTTTGCAACTTTTGGGCACGTGCTCGGCTGTATTTGGTCTCTGACTTTAAGGTGCTAATGAATATTTCCCAATTAAATTACGGTAGTTTGATTAAACATGTGTTGACCAAGGTATTATTTATGGAGGGTATTTTTAGTTTTGGGGGTGTGGGTGAGCCGCCCGAAGCACGTGCAGAGGGTTCCTCCGCTTTAAGGAAGTAATTCTAATTTTTTCCTAAAAAAATAATGGGTTTAGGCGATCCGGAGACAATTCACCGCGAAGCAGTGGAACTTTACGAGCAAGGCGAGCAGTCCCAAAGAATGAGGCGGTCGCGGCGAAGCCACGGCCGACGAAGGCGATACTTGCCCCGAAGGGTAGGGGTGCCGTTTTTTTGCACTGTATCGGGTCTCCAATGCATAGGTGCTGACAAATGAAGACCCATATTTTGAATTGTTTTTGGAAGTTTTATTAAGCATGTATCGAGCCAACCATTGTTTCTTAAGGGTGTTTTAGAGTTTTTGGCGGTGTGTGAAGTCCGCTTGCGGCGCGTGCAAGGGGGATTCTCCGCTAGAAAAATGTACTGAGTATTTTAATATTTTAGGATAATTTACGGCAGTTTCATTAAACATGTAGGAAGCAAACCGTTGTTTATTGAGGGTGTTTTTGAGTGTTTGGGGGCGTGGGTCATCCGCCCGTGGTGCATGCAGGGGTATCCTCCGCTATAAGGAAATTATCGGGTATGTTGTAGCTGTGTGGCACAGCCGCCGGGTTTCTTTTAGCTGTGTGTAATTTAATGCTTCCGTGTTCCCATCAGCAATCGGTACACAGATGATGGATCCTGTCGGGGCACGTGACCCTTGCGGATTACCCCTTGAACGAAAAAGCTGTATTATGAACCCGTTACTGGGTCTCAGAGGTGTACTGGTGATTTTTGGCCAAATGCTTTTGCAGGCGTTTTGGTAGAAACATTAAACAGTTGATGGGTGGTATTTAAAATGCTGGCATCATTTAGGGGGGGGCAAGGGGTCTCCCATTAAGAAGAACCAGAAACTTCTAATTTTGCGTGTAAATCTTCCGATATATTTTAGTCAATTCATGGCAGTTTTTTTAATATATCGAGCAAAGTGCTGTTTATTGAGTGTTTTTTTGGGAGAGGTGTGTGGCTCGTCTGGTGCTGTTGCGTTCCCAGGAGCATAGGGTACACAGACGATGGCCCCTGGCTGAGTCAAGTGACCCCTTGCGGTTTACCCGTTGATTGAAATATTTGATATGTATCCAACATATATGATGACAAGCCAACACGAAGCGGTAAAAGTCTGCGAGCAAGGCGAGCAGACCTGAGTCGGGCGGAGGGCGCAGCGAAGCCGCGGTCGACGAAGGCGATACTTGCCCCGCAGGGTATGGGCGCCGCAAGCCGGCCCGCTGAATCGAGACATGGTTAGGTAAGGATAGTGGAGGCACCCTGGTGGGCCCACGCGATCGTGGCGGCCTCAAAATTTAGGTCTGTTTGAAGGCCCATAACCCGAAAAGTTATTGGCTGATTTCTAAAATTTCTTCACCAATCGACGTGCTCATCCATGTTCTCACACGCTCAGCCCTTACCACTCGTGACGCGCCCAGAGGGTCAATCTTCCAGCGCGAGAGGTGCCGTCTCGCGCTGCAAGATTGACGGCGAAGCCGCGGCCGACGAAGGCGATACTTGCCCCGCAGTGTAGGGGCGCCGTTTTTTTGCACTGTATCGGGTCTCCAATGCATAGGTGCTGACAAATGAAGACCCATATTTTGAATAATTTTTTGAAGTTTTATTACGCATGTGTCGAGCCAACCATTATTTATTGAAGGTGTTTTTGAGTTTTGGGGGGGTGGGTCGTCCGCTTGCGGCGGGTGCAGGGGATCCTCCGCTGGAAGATAATTTTTGAATATTTTAACGCCAGGCCGGCCGTCAAGGGAAGGAATAAACAAACCGGAGACAAGCCACCGCGAAGCGGTGGCAGTCTGCGAGAAAGGCGAGCAGACTTGGGTCTTGAGAAGGGCGCGGCGAAGCCGCGGCCGACCAAGGCGATACTTGCCCCGTAGGGCAGGGGCGCCGATTTTTTGCACTGTATCGGGTCTCCAATGTTAAAGTGCTGGCAAATGGAGAGACATATTTTACAATATTTTCGGCAGCTTAAGCATGTATCAAGCCAACCATTGTTTATTGAGGGTGGTTTGTAGTTATTGGGGGGGTGTGGGTCGTCCGCTTGGGGCGGGTGCAGGGGGTCCTCCGCTAGATAAAAGTATTGAGTATTTTGATATTTTAGGGTAATTTACGGGAGTTTCATTAAACATGTAGGGAGCAAACTGTTGTTCATTGAGGGTGTTTTTTTAGTTTTTGGTGGGGTGGGTCGTCCGCCCATGGCGCGTGTAGGGGGATCTTCCGCTAGAAGGAAATTTTTGAGTATTTTAATGTTCTAGGTTTATTTACGGCAGTCTCATCAAACATGTAGTTGGCAAGCCGATGTTCATTATGGGTGTTTTTGAATGTTTTCGGGGTGTGGGTCGTCCGCTTGCGGCGCATGCAGTGGGATCCTCCGATAGAAGGAAAGTATTGAGTATTTTGATATTTTAGGTTAATTTACGGCAGTTTCATAAAACATGTAGGGAGCAAACTGTTGTTCATTGAGGGTGTTTTTGAGTTTTGGGGGGTGTAGGTCGGCCGCTTGGGGCGCGTGCAGGGGTTCCTCCGCTAGAAAAAAGTATTGAGCATTTCAATATTTTAGGTTAATTTACGGCAGTTTCATCAAACATGTAAGGAGCAAACTGTTGTTTATTAAGGTTGTTTTTGAGTTTTGGTGGTTGTAGGTCGGCCGCTTGGGGCGCATGCAGGGGATTCTCCGCTAGAAAAAAATTATTGAGTATTTCAATATTTTAGGTGAATTTACGGCAGTTTCATCAAACATGTAGGGAGCGAATCGTTGTTCTTTGAGGGCGTTTTTGTGTTTCTGGGGGTGTGGATCGTCCGCCCGTGGCGCATGCAGCGGCAACCGCGGCTATAAGGAAAATATCGGGTATCTTATAGCTGTGCGGCCTAGCCGTTGGGTTTATTTTAGCTGTGTGGGATTTGGTAGTGACATGTACCCATGGGCCATCTTTTGGGCACGTGCTCGGCTGTGCTGGATCCCTGGTTTCAAGGTGCTGGTGAATATTTCCTAATTAAATTACGGCAGTTTTGTGGCAGGGTGAGGGGATTTCCTCAGGCAGGGTGAGGCAGGCTGTTTTTAAATTTTTGGGGGTGTGGGTCGTCCGTCTGTAACGCGTGCAGGGGGATACTCTGCTAGAAGGAAATTATTTAGTATTCTAATGCTTTACATTAGTTTACGGCAGATTCATCAAACATGTATCGAGGAAACCGTTGTTTATTGAACTGGTTTTTAGTTTTTGGGGGTGTGAGTTGTCCGCCCGTAGGGCGTGCTGAATCATGCTCCGCTTTGAGGAAATTTTTGAATATCTTAATGCTTTACATTAGTTTACGGCAGATTCATCAAACAAGTATCGAGGAAACCGTTGTTCATTGAACGGGTTTTTGAGTTTGGGGGGGTGAGTCGTCCGCCCGTAGGGCCTGCAGGGTCATCCAACGCTATAAGAAAATTTTTGAATTTTTTAATGTTTTCGGCTAATTTACGGCAGTTTCATCAGACATGTAGCAAGAAAACCGTTCTTCATTGTGGATGTTTTTGAGTTTTTGGGGGTGTGGGCCGTCCGCCCGTAGCGCCTGCAGGGGAATCCTCCACTAGAAGGAAATTATCGAGCATCTTTTATCTGTGTGGCACAGCCGTCAGGTTATTTGCGGTACAGTTTCACTGGAGGAAACGCATTTCGGTACAGCATGCATATATTTAAGTGCAGAGCAAAGGAATTAAACGGAAAGGTGGGCCGAGGTTCTTATTGGGTTACGTGACCCAGTGAACTTGAAGGCTATTCGCAGAACTTAAAGGTTCCCATATTTACAAACATATAACTTTCCCTGAATGGTCTTCGGTGACCCAAAGACAAGCCACCGCGAAGCAGTGGAAGTCTGCGAGCAAGGCGAGCAGTCCTGAGTCTGGAGGCAGTCGCGGCGAAGCTGCGGCCGACGAAGGCGATACTTGCTCCGCAGGGTAGGGGCGCCTTTTTTGCACTGTATCGGGTCTCCAATGCTTAGGTGCTGACCAATGGAGACCCATATTTTGAATTAGTTTCGGACATTTTTTTGGCATGTATCGAGCCAACTGGTGTTAATGGAGGGTGTTGTTTAGTTTTTTGGGGGTGGGGACGTCCGCTCCCGGCGCGTGCAGGGGGATATTCCGATAGAAGGAAATTATTGAGTATTTTAATATTTTAGGTTAATTTACGGCAGTTTTATCAAACATGTAGGGCGCAAACCGTTGTTCATTGAGGGTGGTTTTCAGTTTTAGGGGTGTGGGTCGTCCGCTTGCGGCGCGTGCAGTGGGATCCTCCGCTGGAAAGAAATTATGGGGTATCTTTTAGCTGTGTGCCACAGCCGTCGGGTTTCTTTTAGCTGTGTGTGATTTTGTGCTGGCGTGCTCTGATGAGCATAGTGTAAACAGGTGTTGGCCCCCTGGCTGGGCACGTGACCCCTTGCGGGCTCCCCCTTGATGGAAAAAACATTCTGTACCCATTATTAGGTCTCAGAAGTGTACCGGTAGTTCTTTGGGAGAAAGGCGTATGTAGGCGTGTTGACAGAAACTTTGGACAGTTATTGAGAGTGTTTTTGGGGTTTTGGGGGTGTGGATCCTGCGCCCTTGGCGCATGCAGGGGGATCCTCCGCTAGAAGGAAATTATTAAGTATTTCAATGTTTTAATTAATTTACGGCACATTCAGCAAACATGTATCGAGGAAAAAGTTGTTCATTGAAGGTGTTTTTTAGTTTTTGGGGGTGTGGGTCGTCCGTCCGTGGCGCGTGCAGGGTGGTCCTCCGCTAGAAGGAAATTATCGGGTATCATTCAGACATTTGATCTTTGGCACAGCCGTAGGCGTTTCTTTTACCTGTGTGCGGTTTGGTGCTGGCGTGTTCCCATGAGTATACTGTAAAAAGATGAAGGCCTCCTGATGGGGTTACGTGACGCCTTGCAGGCTACCCCTTGATGGAAAAACATTAACCTGTACCCGTTATTGGGTCTCAGAGGTGTACTGGCGTGTTATATGGGCCAGATGGATTTGCAACCGTGTTGACAGAAACATAAACAGTTGATAATTTTTTTAGTTTTTGGGGGTGTTGGTCGTCCGTCCGTTGCGCGTGCAGGGGGCTGGTCCTCCGCTAGAAGAAAATTATCGGGTTTCTTTTAGCTGTGTGGCACATATGTGTCCGTGCGACGCAGGCCGGCTTGCTCAATCGAGACGTGGTTAGGTAAGGTTGGATTTTGTTAGGAAAAGTTATCTAATCGATGGAATGCACAATAGGCACGCCAATTCGTGGTTTCCGGAAGCGTTTGCAGGTTCATTGGAACGGCTGCCGAAGGGTAGTCAAAGCAAATCACAAGAGGGGAGGGAAGATACCAAGCAGCGCACAGATGGGACGCCTTGGGAATGGAGGAACCTAGCGCCGGCGGGCAAGGGAAAGGAGGCACCCGGCAGCTTCAGTCCAGCGTCATGAATCGAGACATGGTTAGGTAAGTGCTCGCATGGTTGGCACGTGCTCGCCTGTACTGGATCCCTGATTTCAAGATGCTGGTGAATATTTCACAATTGAATTACGGCAGTTTTATCACACATGTATCGACAATAGTTCTTTTTATAGAGGGTATTTCTTAATTTTGGGGTGTGGGTAGTCCGCCCGCAGTGCGTGCAGGGGGATCCTCCGCTTCACGGAAGTTATTCCAATTTTTTCTAAAAAAATAATTGGTTCAGGCGATCTGGAGACAACCCACCGCGAGCAACGCGAGCAGTCCTGAATCCTGAGGCGGTCGCGGCGAAGCCGCGGCCGACGTAAGCGATACTTGCCCCGCAGGGTAGGGGCGCCTTTTTTGCACTGTATCGGGTCTCCAATGTCTCCAGTGCAGGGGGATCCTCCACTGAAAGATAATTTTTGAGTATTTTAACGCCAGGCCGGCGTCAAGGGAAGGAATAAACAAACCGGAGACAAACCACCGCGAAGCGGTGGCAGTCTGCAAGCGGTGCGGGCAGACTTGGGTCCTGAGAAGGGCGTGGCGAAGCCGCGGATGACCAAGGCGATACTTGCCCCGCAGAGCAAAGGCGCTGATTTTTTGCACTCTATCGGGTCTCCAATGTTAAGGTGCGCTGGCAAATGGAGAAACATATTTTAAAATATTTTCGGCAGTTTAAGCAAGTATCGAGCCAACCATTGCTTATTGAGGGTGGTTTGTAGTTATTGGGGGGTATAGGTCGTCCGCTTGGGGCGCGTGCAGGGGTCCTCCGCTAGAAAAAAGTTTGAGTATTTTGATATTTTAGGTTAATTTACGGGAGTTCAATGAAACATGTAGGAAGCAAACCGTTGTTCATTGAGGGTGTTTTTATTTAGTTTTTGGTGGTGTGGGTCGTCCGCCCATGGCGCGTGTACGGGGATCCTCCGCTAGAAGGAAATTTTTGAGTATTTTAATGTTCTAGGTTTAATTACGACAGTCTCATCAAACATGTAGTTGGCAAGCCGATGTTCATTATGGGTGTTTTGTGAATGTTTGGGGGTGGGGTCGTCCGCTTGCAGCGCGTGCAGGGGATCCTCCGATAGAAGGAAAGTATTGGGTATTTTGATATTTTAGGTTTATATACGGCAGTTTCATAAAACATGTAGGGAGCAAACTGTTGTTCATTGAGGGTGTTTTTGAGTTTTGGGGGTTGTAGGTCGGCCGCTTGGGGCGCGTCCAGGGGATCCTCCGCTAGAAAAAAAGTTTTGAGTTTTTCATTATTTTAGGTTAATTTACGGCAGTTTCATCAAACATGTAGGGAGCGAATCGTTGTTCATTGAGGGTGTTTTTGTGTTTCTGGGGGTGTGGATTGTCCGCCCGTGGCGCGTGCAGCGGGAACCGCGGCTATAAGGAAAATATCGGGTATCTTATAGCTGTGCGGCCTAGCCGTTGGGTTTATTTTAGCTGTGTGGGATTTGGTGGTGACATGTACCCATTGGCCAACTTTTCGGCACGTGCTCGGCTGTGCTGGATCCCTGGTTTCAGAGTGCTGGTGAATATTTCCTAATTAAATTACAGCAGTTTTGTGGCAGGGTGAGGGAATTTCCTCAGGCAGGATGAGGCAGGGTGTTTTTGAGTTTTTGGGGGTGTGGGTCGTCCGTCTGTAACGCGTGCAGGGGGATACTCCGCTAGAAGGAAATTATTGAGTATTTTAATGCTTTACATTAGTTTACGGCAGATTAATCAAACATGTATCGAGGAAACCGTTGTTTATTGAACTGGTTTTTAGTTTTTGGTGGCGTGAGTCTTCCGCCCGTAGGGCTTGCAGGGTCATCCACCGCTATAAGAAAATTTTTGAATTTTTTAATGTTTTAGGCTAATTTACGGCAGTTTCAACAGACATGTAGGAAGGAAACCGTTCTTCATTGTGGATGTTTTTGAGTTTTTGGGGGTGTGGGCCGTCCGCCCGTAGCAAGTGCAGGGGAATCCTTCACTAGAAGGAAATTATCGAGCATCTTTTGTCTGTGTGGCACAGCCGTCAGGTTATTTGCGGTACAGTTTCACTGAGGGAAACGGATTTCGGTGCAGCATGCATATATTTAAGTGCAAAGCAAAGGAATTAAACGGAAAGGTGGGCCGAGGTTCTTATTGGGTTACGTGACCCAGGGAACTTAAAGGCTATTCGCAGAAATTAAAGGTTGTCCATATTTACAAACATTAAACTTTCCCTGAATGGTCTTCGGTGACCCAAAGACAAGCCACCGCGAAGCAGTGGAAGTCTGCGAGCAAGTGAGCAGTCCTGAGTCCTGAGGCGGTCGCGGCGAAGCCGTGGCCGACGAAGGCGATACTTGCCCCGCAGGGTAGGGGCGCCTTTTTTTGCACTGTATCGGGTCTCCAATGCTTAGGTGCTGACCAATGGAGACCCATATTTTGAATTAGTTTCGGAATTTTTTTTGGCATGTATCGAGCCAACTGTTGTTAATGGAAAGTGTTTTTGAGGTTTTTGGGGGTGGGGGTCGTCCGCTCGCGGCGCGTGCAGGGGGATATTCCGATAGAAGGAAATTATTGAGTATTTTAATATTTTAGGTTAATTTACGGCAGTTTCATCATACATTTAGGGCGCAAACCGTTGTTCATTGAGGGTGGTTTTGAGTGTTAGGGGTGTGGGCATCCACGTGCGGCGCGTGCAGTGGGGTCGTCCGCTGGAAAGAAATTATTGGGTATCTTTTAGCTCTGTGCCACAGCAGTCTGGTTTCTTTTAGCTGTGTGTGATTTTGTGCTGGCGTGCTCCGATGAGCATAGTGTAAACAGGTGTTGGCCCCCTGGCTTGGCACGTGACCCCTTGCGGGCTACTCCTTGATGGAAAAACATTCTGTAGCCATTATTAGGTCTCAGAAGGGTACCGGTAGTTCTTTGGGAGAAAGGCGTGCGTAGGCGTGTTGACAGAAACTTTGGACAGTTATTGAGAGTGTTTTTGATGTTTTGGTGGTGTGGATCCTGCACCCTTGGCGCATGCAGGGCGATCCTCCGGTAGAAGGAAATTATTAAGTATTTCAATGTTTTATTTAATTTACGGCACATTCAGCCAGCCAAACATGTATCGGGGAAAGCATTGTTCATTGAAGGTGTTTTTAGTTTTTGGGGGTGTGCGTCGTCCGTCCGTGGCGCGTACAGGGTGGTCCTCCTCTAGAACAAAATTATCGGGTATCTTTCAGATATTTGATCTTTGGCACAGCCGTAGGGTTTCTTTTACCTGTGTGCGGTTTGGTGCTGGCGTGTTCCCATGAGTATACTGTAAAAAGATCAAGGCCTCCTGATGGGGTTACGTGACGCCTTGCAGGCTACCCCTTGATGGAAAAACATTAACCTGTACCCGTTATTGGGTCTCAGAGGTGTACTGGCGTTTTATATGGGCCAGATGGATTTGCAACCGTGTTGACAGAAACATAAACAGTTGATGTTTTTTTTAGTTTTGAGTGATTTGGTGCTGGCGTGTTCCAATGAACATAGGGTACACAGATGATGGCTCTTTAGTTGGGTATGTTAACCCTTGCGGGTTAGTCCTTGAGGGAAAAACATTAATATGTACCCGTTATTGGGTCTTAGAGATGTACTGGTGACTTCTTGGGCCAAATGCATTTGCAGGCGTGTTGACAGAAACATTAAACAGTTGGTGGGTGGTTATTTAGAATCTTGGCAATATTCGGGGGATCCTGCAATGAGAAAAACCACAGAACTCTAATTTTGCTGAGAAAATAATGGGTTTAAGCGATCCGGAGACAGGCCACCGCGAGGCGTTAGGAGTCTGCGAGCAAGGCGGGCAGACCTGAGTCGTGCGGAGGGCGCGGCGAAGCCGCGGTCGACGAAGGCGATACTTGCCCCGCAGGGTATGGGCGCCGAGGGCCGGCCCGCTGAATCGAGACATGGTTAGGTAAGGATAGTGGAGGCACCCTGGTGCGCCCACGCGATTGTGTCGGCCTCAAAATTTAGGTCTGTTTGAAGGCCCATAACCCGAAAAGTTATTGGCCGATTTCCAAAATTTCTTCACCAATCGACGTGCTCATCCATTCTCTCACACGCTCACCCCTTACCACTCGTGACGCGCCCAGAGGGTCAATCTCGCAGCGCGAGACGGGCCGTCTAGAAGATTCTTATATATAATTTATAAAATGTCTGTCCGCCGTATGTCATAGCACCTTTTGGCAAGTGTGGCCGAAACGGTTACAGGTAGTGGCTTGAAATTTTGCACGAGGGTCCGGTCATGCGGTCCCATCATCGTATTAGATTTTGGCAGTGGTGGGGTGTGTGGGGTGGGCGTGGCACGCGCTAGAGTGCACCCATGTCGTTTCAAAAATCGGCCTCAAATCGTCGAGCTCTTGAATTTTGCAACTTTATGGCACGTGCTCGGCTGTACTGGATCCCTGATTTCAAGGTGCTGGTGAATATTTCCCAATTAAATTACGACAGTTTTATCAAACATGTATTGACAATAGTGTTATTTATTGAGGATGTTTTTAGTTTTTTTTGGAGGTGGGTCGTCCGCCCGCGGTGCGTGCAGGGGGATCCTCCGCTGGAAGATAATTTTTGAGTATTTTAACGCCAGACCGGCCGTCAAGGGAAGGAATAAACAAACCGGAGACAAGCCACCGCGAAGCGGTGGCAGTCTGCGAGCAAGGCGAGCAGACTTGAGTCCTGAGAAGGGCGCGGCGAAGCCGCGGCCGACCAAAGCGATACTTGCCCCGTAGGGCAGGGGCGCCGATTTTTTGCACTGTATCGGGTCTCCAATGTTTAAGTGCTGGCAAATGGAGAGACATATTTTAAAATATTTTCGGCAGCTTAAGCATGTATCGAGCCAACCATTGTTTATTGAGGGTGGTTTGTAGTTATTGGGGGGGGTGTGGGTCGTCCGCTTGGGGCGCGTGCAGGGGGTCCTCCGCTAGATAAAAGTATTGAGTATTTTGATATTTTAGGTTAATTTACGGGAGTTTCATTAAACATGTAGGGAGCAAACTGTTGTTCATTGAGGGTGTTTTTTTAGTTTTTGGTGGGGTGGGTCGTCCGCCCATGGCGCGTGTAGGGGGATCTTCCGCTAGAAGGAAATTTTTGAGTATTTTAATGTTCTAGGTTTATTTACGGCAGTCTCATCAAACATGTAGTTGGCAAGCCGATGTTCATTATGGGTGTTTTTGAATGTTTTCGGGGTGTGGGTCGTCCGCTTGCGGCGCATGCAGTGGGATTCTCCGATAGAAGGAAAGTATTGAGTATTTTGATATTTTAGGTTTATTTACGGCAGTTTCATAAAACATGTAGGGAGCAAACTGTTGTTCATTGAGGGTGTTTTTGAGTTTTGGGGGGGTGTAGGTCGGCCGCTTGGGGCGCGTGCAGGGGTTCCTCCGCTAGAAAAAAGTATTGAGTATTTCAATATTTTAGGTTAATTTACGGCAGTTTCATCAAACATGTAAGGAGCAAACTGTTGTTTATTAAGGGTGTTTTTGAGTTTTGGTGGTTGTAGGTCGGCCGCTTGGGGCGCATGCAGGGGATTCTCCGCTAGAAAAAAATTATTGAGTATTTCAATATTTTAGGTTAATTTACGGCAGTTTCATCAAACATGTAGGGAGCAAATCGTTGTTCTTTGAGGGCGTTTTTGTGTTTCTGGGGGTGTGGATCGTCCGCCCGTGGCGCATGCAGCGGCAACCGCGGCTATAAGGAAAATATCGGGTATCTTATAGCTGTGCGGCCCAGCCGTTGGGTTTATTTTAGCTGTGTGGGATTTGGTAGTGACATGTACCCATGGGCCATCTTTTGGGCACGTGCTCGGCTGTGCTGGATCCCTGGTTTTCAAGGTGCTGGTGAATATTTCCTAATTAAATTACGGCAGTTTTGTGGCAGGGTGAGGGGATTTCCTCAGGCAGGGTGAGGCAGGCTGTTTTTAAATTTTTGGGGGTGTGGGTCGTCCGTCTGTAACGCGTGCAAGGGGATACTCTGCTAGAAGGAAATTATTGAGTATTCTAATGCTTTACATTAGTTTACGGCAGATTCATCAAACATGTATCGAGGAAACCGTTGTTTATTGAACTGGTTTTTAGTTTTTGGGGGTGTGAGTTGTCCGCCCGTAGGGCGTGCTGGGTCATCCTCCGCTTTGAGGAAATTTTTGAATATCTTAATGCTTTACATTAGTTTACGGCAGATTCATCAAACAAGTATCGAGGAAACCGTTGTTCATTGAACGGGTTTTTGAGTTTCGGGGGGGTGAGTCGTCCGCCCGTAGGGCCTGCAGGGTCATCCACCGCTATAAGAAAATTTTTGAATTTTTTAATGTTTTCGGCTAATTTACGGCAGTTTCATCAGACATGTAGCAAGAAAACCGTTCTTCATTGTGGATGTTTTTGAGTTTTTGGGGGTGTGGGCCGTCCGCCCGTAGCGCCTGCAGGGGAATCCTCCACTAGAAGGAAATTATCGAGCATCTTTTATCCAGTGGCACAGCCGTCAGGTTATTTGCGGTACAGTTTCACTGGAGGAAACGCATTTCGGTACAGCATGCATATATTTAAGTGCAGAGCAAAGGAATTAAACGGAAAGGTGGGCCGAGGTTCTTATTGGGTTACGTGACCCAGTGAACTTGAAGGCTATTCGCAGAACTTAAAGGTTCCCATATTTACAAACATATAACTTTCCCTGAATGGTCTTCGGTGACCCAAAGACAAGCCACCGCGAAGCAGTGGAAGTCTGCGAGCAAGGCGAGCAGTCCTGAGTCTGGAGGCAGTCGCGGCGAAGCCGCGGCCGACGAAGGCGATACTTGCTCCGCAGGGTAGGGGCGCCTTTTTTGCACTGTATCGGGTCTCCAATGCTTAGGTGCTGACCAATGGAGACCCATATTTTGAATTAGTTTCGGACATTTTTTGGCATGTATCGAGCCAACTGGTGTTAATGGAGGGTGTTTTTAGTTTTTTGGGGGTGGGGGTCGTCCGCTCCCGGCGCGTGCAGGGGGATATTCCGATAGAAGGAAATTATTGAGTATTTTAATATTTTAGGTTAATTTACGGCAGTTTCATCAAACATGTAGGGCGCAAACCGTTGTTCATTGAGGGTGGTTTTGAGTTTTAGGGGTGTGGGTCGTCCGCTTGCGGCGCGTGCAGTGGGATCCTCCGCTGGAAAGAAATTATGGGGTATCTTTTAGCTGTGTGCCACAGCCGTCGGGCTTCTTTTAGCTGTGTGTGATTTTGTGCTGGCGTGCTCTGATGAGCATAGTGTAAACAGGTGTTGGCCCCCTGGCTGGGCACGTGACCCCTTGCGGGCTCCCCCTTGATGGAAAAAACATTCTGTACCCATTATTAGGTCTCAGAAGTGTACCGGTAGTTCTTTGGGAGAAAGGCGTATGTAGGCGTGTTGACAGAAACTTTGGACAGTTATTGAGAGTGTTTTTGGGGTTTTGGGGGTGTGGATCCTGCGCCCTTGGCGCATGCAGGGGGATCCTCCGCTAGAAGGAAATTATTAAGTATTTCAATGTTTTAATTAATTTACGGCACATTCAGCAAACATGTATCGAGGAAAAAGTTGTTCATTGAAGGTGTTTGTTAGTTTTTTGGGGTGTGGGTCGTCCGTCCGTGGCGCGTGCAGGGTGGTCCTCCGCTAGAAGGAAATTATCGGGTATCATTCAGACATTTGATCTTTGGCACAGCCGTGGCGTTTCTTTTACCTGTGTGCGGTTTGGTGCTGGCGTGTTCCCATTAGCATACTGTAAAAAGATGATGGGCTCCTGATGGGGTTACGTGACGCCTTGCAGGCTACCCCTTGATGGAAAAACATTAACCTGTACCCGGTATTGGGTCTCAGAGGTGTACTGGCGTTTTATATGGGCCAGATGGATTTGCAACCGTGTTGACAGAAACATAAACAGTTGATGTTTTTTAGTTTTGAGTGATTTGGTGCTGGCGTGGTCTAATGAACATAGGGTACACAGATGATGGCTCTTTAGTTGGGTATGTTAACCCTTGCGGGTTAGTCCTTGAGGGAAAAACATTAATATGTACCCGTTATTGGGTCTTAGAGATGTACTGGTGACTTCTTGGGCCAAATGCATTTGCAGGCGTGTTGACAGAAACATTAAACAGTTGGTGGGTGGTTATTTAGAATCTTGGCAATATTCGGGGGATCCCGCAATGAGAAAACCACAGAACTCTAATTTTGCTGAGAAAATAATGGGTTTAAGCGATCCGGAGACAGGCCACCGCGAGGCGTTAGGAGTCTGCGAGCAAGGCGGGCAGACCTGAGTCGTGCGGAGGGCGTGGCGAAGCCGCGGTCGACGAAGGCGATACTTGCCCCGCAGGGTAGGGGCACGTTAAGCCGGCCCGCTGAATCGAAGCATGGTTAGGTAAGGATAGTGGAGGCACCCTGGTGCGCCCACGCGATTGTGTTGGCCTCAAAATTTAGGTCCGTTTGAAGGCACATAACTCGAAAAGTTATTGACCGATTTGCAAATGTTTGGAATCAGTCGACGCGGTCATCAATTTCCTCTTACGCTCACCCTCCATAACTTGTGCCGCGCCCAATCGTATAATCTTGCAGCGCGAGACGTGCCGTCTAGTTCTTATATATAATTTATAAAATGTCTGTCCGCCGTATGTCATAGCACCTTTTGACAAGTGTGGCCGAAACGGTTATAGGTAGGGGCTTGAAATTTTCCACGAGGGTCCGGTCATGCGGTCCCATCATCGTATTAGATTTTGGCAGTGGTGGGGTAAGTGGGGTGGGCGTGGCACGCGCTAGAGTGCACCCATGTCGCTTCAAAAATTGGCCTCAAATCGTCGAGCTCTTGAATTTTGCAACTTTTTGGCACGTGCTCGGCTGTACTGGATCCCTGATTTCAAGGTGCTGGTGAATATTTCCCAATTAAATTACGGCAGTTTTATCAAACATGTATTGACAATAGTGTTATTTATTGAGGGTGTTTTTAGTTTTTTTTGGAGGTGGGTCGTCCGCCCGCGGTGCGTGCAGGGGGATCCTCCGCTGGAAGATAATTTTTGAATATTTTAACGCCAGGCCGGCCGTCAAGGGAAGGAATAAACAAACCGGAGACAAGCCACCGCGAAGCGGTGGCAGTCTGCGAGCAAGGCGAGCAGACTTGGGTCCTGAGAAGGGCGCGGCGAAGCCGCGGCCGACCAAGGCGATACTTGCCCCGTAGGGCAGGGGCGCCGATTTTTTGCACTGTATCGGGTCTCCAATGTTAAAGTGCTGGCAAATGGAGAGACATATTTTAAAATATTTTCGGCAGCTTAAGCATGTATCAAGCCAACCATTGTTTATTGAGGGTGGTTTGTAGTTATTGGGGGGGGGTGTGGGTCGTCCGCTTGGGGCGGGTGCAGGGGGTCCTCCGCTAGATAAAAGTATTGAGTATTTTGATATTTTAGGTTAATTTACGGGAGTTTCATTAAACATGTAGGGAGCAAACTGTTGTTCATTGAGGGTGTTTTTTTTAGTTTTTGGTGGGGTGGGTCGTCCGCCCATGGCGCGTGTAGGGGATCTTCCGCTAGAAGGAAATTTTTGAGTATTTTAATGTTCTAGGTTTATTTACGGCAGTCTCATCAAACATGTAGTTGGCAAGCCGATGTTCATTATGGGTGTTTTTGAATGTTTTCGGGGTGTGGGTCGTCCGCTTGCGGCGCATGCAGTGGGATCCTCCGATAGAAGGAAAGTATTGAGTATTTTGATATTTTAGGTTTATTTACGGCAGTTTCATAAAACATGTAGGGAGCAAACTGTTGTTCATTGAGGGTGTTTTTGAGTTTTGGGGGTGTAGGTCGGCCGCTTGGGGCGCGTGCAGGGGTTCCTCCGCTAGAAAAAAGTATTGAGTATTTCAATATTTTAGGTTAATTTACGGCAGTTTAATCAAACATGTAAGGAGCAAACTGTCGTTCATTAAGGGTGTTTTTGAGTTTTGGTGGTTGTAGGTCGGCCGCTTGGGGCGCATGCAGGGGATTCTCCGCTAGAAAAAAATTATTGAGTATTTCAATATTTTAGGTTAATTTACGGCAGTTTCATCAAACATGTAGGGAGCAAATCGTTGTTCTTTGAGGGCGTTTTTGTGTTTCTGGGGGTGTGGATCGTCCGCCCGTGGCGCATGCAGCGGCAACCGCGGCTATAAGGAAAATATCGGGTATCTTATAGCTGTGCGGCCCAGCCGTTGGGTTTATTTTAGCTGTGTGGGATTTGGTAGTGACATGTACCCATGGGCCATCTTTTGGGCACGTGCTCGGCTGTGCTGGATCCCTGGTTTCAAGGTGCTGGTGAATATTTCCTAATTAAATTACGGCAGTTTTGTGGCAGGGTGAGGGGATTTCCTCAGGCAGGGTGAGGCAGGCTGTTTTTAAATTTTTGGGGGTGTGGGTCGTCCGTCTGTAACGCGTGCAGGGGGATACTCTGCTAGAAGGAAATTATTGAGTATTCTAATGCTTTACATTAGTTTACGGCAGATTCATCAAACATGTATCGAGGAAACCGTTGTTTATTGAACTGGTTTTTAGTCTTTGGGGGTGTGAGTTGTCCGCCCGTAGGGCGTGCTGGGTCATCCTCCGCTTTGAGGAAATTTTTGAATATCTTAATGCTTTACATTAGTTTACGGCAGATTCATCAAACAAGTATCGAGGAAACCGTTGTTCATTGAACGGGTTTTTGAGTTTGGGGGGGTGAGTCGTCCGCCCGTAGGGCCTGCAGGGTCATCCACCGCTATAAGAAAATTTTTGAATTTTTTAATGTTTTCGGCTAATTTACGGCAGTTTCATCAGACATGTAGCAAGAAAACCGTTCTTCATTGTGGATGTTTTTGAGTTTTTGGGGGTGTGGGCCGTCCGCCCGTAGCGCCTGCAGGGGAATCCTCCACTAGAAGGAAATTATCGAGCATCTTTTATCCTGTGGCACAGCCGTCAGGTTATTTGCGGTACAGTTTCACTGGAGGAAACGCATTTCGGTACAGCATGCATATATTTAAGTGCAGAGCAAAGGAATTAAACGGAAAGGTGGGCCGAGGTTCTTATTGGGTTACGTGACCCAGTGAACTTGAAGGCTATTCGCAGAACTTAAAGGTTCCCATATTTACAAACATATAACTTTCCCTGAATGGTCTTCGGTGACCCAAAGACAAGCCACCGCGAAGCAGTGGAAGTCTGCGAGCAAGGCGAGCAGTCCTGAGTCTGGAGGCAGTCGCGGCGAAGCCTGCGGCCGACGAAGGCGATACTTGCTCCGCAGGGTAGGGGCGCCTTTTTTGCACTGTATCGGGTCTCCAATGCTTAGGTGCTGACCAATGGAGACCCATATTTTGAATTAGTTTCGGACATTTTTTTGGCATGTATCGAGCCAACTGGTGTTAATGGAGGGTGTTGTTTAGTTTTTTGGGGGTGGGGGACGTCCGCTCCCGGCGCGTGCAGGGGGATATTCCGATAGAAGGAAATTATTGAGTATTTTAATATTTTAGGTTAATTTACGGCAGTTTTATCAAACATGTAGGGCGCAAACCGTTGTTCATTGAGGGTGGTTTTCAGTTTTAGGGGTGTGGGTCGTCCGCTTGCGGCGCGTGCAGTGGGATCCTCCGCTGGAAAGAAATTATGGGGTATCTTTTAGCTGTGTGCCACAGCCGTCGGGTTTCTTTTAGCTGTGTGTGATTTTGTGCTGGCGTGCTCTGATGAGCATAGTGTAAACAGGTGTTGGCCCCCTGGCTGGGCACGTGACCCCTTGCGGGCTCCCCCTTGATGGAAAAAACATTCTGTACCCATTATTAGGTCTCAGAAGTGTACCGGTAGTTCTTTGGGAGAAAGGCGTATGTAGGCGTGTTGACAGAAACTTTGGACAGTTATTGAGAGTGTTTTTGGGGTTTTGGGGGTGTGGATCCTGCGCCCTTGGCGCATGCAGGGGGATCCTCCGCTAGAAGGAAATTATTAAGTATTTCAATGTTTTAATTAATTTACGGCACATTCAGCAAACATGTATCGAGGAAAAAGTTGTTCATTGAAGGTGTTTTTTAGTTTTTGGGGGTGTGGGTCGTCCGTCCGTGGCGCGTGCAGGGTGGTCCTCCGCTAGAAGGAAATTATCGGGTATCATTCAGACATTTGATCTTTGGCACAGCCGTGGCGTTTCTTTTACCTGTGTGCGGTTTGGTGCTGGCGTGTTCCCATGAGTATACTGTAAAAAGATGAAGGCCTCCTGATGGGGTTACGTGACGCCTTGCAGGCTACCCCTTGATGGAAAAACATTAACCTGTACCCGTTATTGGGTCTCAGAGGTGTACTGGCGTGTTATATGGGCCAGATGGATTTGCAACCGTGTTGACAGAAACATAAACAGTTGATAATTTTTTTAGTTTTTGGGGGTGTTGGTCGTCCGTCCGTTGCGCGTGCAGGGGGCTGGTCCTCCGCTAGAAGAAAATTATCGGGTTTCTTTTAGCTGTGTGGCACATATGTGTCCGTGCGACGCAGGCCGGCTTGCTCAATCGAGACGTGGTTAGGTAAGGTTGGATTTTGTTAGGAAAAGTTATCTAATCGATGGAATGCACAATAGGCACGCCAATTCGTGGTTTCCGGAAGCGTTTGCAGGTTCATTGGAACGGCTGCCGAAGGGTAGTCAAAGCAAATCACAAGAGGGGAGGGAAGATACCAAGCAGCGCACAGATGGGACGCCTTGGGAATGGAGGAACCTAGCGCCGGCGGGCAAGGGAAAGGAGGCACCCGGCAGCTTCAGTCCAGCGTCATGAATCGAGACATGGTTAGGTAAGTGCTCGCATGGTTGGCACGTGCTCGCCTGTACTGGATCCCTGATTTCAAGATGCTGGTGAATATTTCACAATTGAATTACGGCAGTTTTATCACACATGTATCGACAATAGTTCTTTTTATAGAGGGTATTTCTTAATTTTGGGGTGTGGGTAGTCCGCCCGCAGTGCGTGCAGGGGGATCCTCCGCTTCACGGAAGTTATTCCAATTTTTTCTAAAAAAATAATTGGTTCAGGCGATCTGGAGACAACCCACCGCGAGCAACGCGAGCAGTCCTGAATCCTGAGGCGGTCGCGGCGAAGCCGCGGCCGACGTAAGCGATACTGCCCCGCAGGGTAGGGGCGCCTTTTTTGCACTGTATCGGGTCTCCAATGTCTCCAGTGCAGGGGGATCCTCCACTGAAAGATAATTTTTGAGTATTTTAACGCCAGGCCGGCGTCAAGGGAAGGAATAAACAAACCGGAGACAAACCACCGCGAAGCGGTGGCAGTCTGCAAGCGGTGCGGGCAGACTTGGGTCCTGAGAAGGGCGTGGCGAAGCCGCGGATGACCAAGGCGATACTTGCCCCGCAGAGCAAAGGCGCTGATTTTTTGCACTCTATCGGGTCTCCAATGTTAAGGTGCGCTGGCAAATGGAGAAACATATTTTAAAATATTTTCGGCAGTTTAAGCAAGTATCGAGCCAACCATTGCTTATTGAGGGTGGTTTGTAGTTATTGGGGGTATAGGTCGTCCGCTTGGGGCGCGTGCAGGGATCCTCCGCTAGAAAAAAAGTTTGAGTATTTTGATATTTTAGGTTAATTTACGGGAGTTCAATGAAACATGTAGGAAGCAAACCGTTGTTCATTGAGGGTGTTTTTATTTAGTTTTTGGTGGTGTGGGTCGTCCGCCCATGGCGCGTGTACGGGGATCCTCCGCTAGAAGGAAATTTTTGAGTATTTTAATGTTCTAGGTTTAATTACGACAGTCTCATCAAACATGTAGTTGGCAAGCCGATGTTCATTATGGGTGTTTTTGAATGTTTGGGGGTGGGGTCGTCCGCTTGCAGCGCGTGCAGGGGGATCCTCCGATAGAAGGAAAGTATTGGGTATTTTGATATTTTAGGTTTATATACGGCAGTTTCATAAAACATGTAGGGAGCAAACTGTTGTTCATTGAGGGTGTTTTTGAGTTTTGGGGGTTGTAGGTCGGCCGCTTGGGGCGCGTCCAGGGGATCCTCCGCTAGAAAAAAAGTTTTGAGTTTTTCATTATTTTAGGTTAATTTACGGCAGTTTCATCAAACATGTAGGGAGCGAATCGTTGTTCATTGAGGGTGTTTTTGTGTTTCTGGGGGTGTGGATTGTCCGCCCGTGGCGCGTGCAGCGGGAACCGCGGCTATAAGGAAAATATCGGGTATCTTATAGCTGTGCGGCCTAGCCGTTGGGTTTATTTTAGCTGTGTGGGATTTGGTGGTGACATGTACCCATTGGCCAACTTTTCGGCACGTGCTCGGCTGTGCTGGATCCCTGGTTTCAGAGTGCTGGTGAATATTTCCTAATTAAATTACAGCAGTTTTGTGGCAGGGTGAGGGAATTTCCTCAGGCAGGGTGAGGCAGGGTGTTTTTGAGTTTTTGGGGGTGTGGGTCGTCCGTCTGTAACGCGTGCAGGGGGATACTCCGCTAGAAGGAAATTATTGAGTATTTTAATGCTTTACATTAGTTTACGGCAGATTAATCAAACATGTATCGAGGAAACCGTTGTTTATTGAACTGGTTTTTAGTTTTTGGTGGCGTGAGTCTTCCGCCCGTAGGGCTTGCAGGGTCATCCACCGCTATAAGAAAATTTTTGAATTTTTTAATGTTTTAGGCTAATTTACGGCAGTTTCAACAGACATGTAGGAAGGAAACCGTTCTTCATTGTGGATGTTTTTGAGTTTTTGGGGGGTGTGGGCCGTCCGCCCGTAGCAAGTGCAGGGGAATCCTTCACTAGAAGGAAATTATCGAGCATCTTTTGTCTGTGTGGCACAGCCGTCAGGTTATTTGCGGTACAGTTTCACTGAGGGAAACGGATTTCGGTGCAGCATGCATATATTTAAGTGCAAAGCAAAGGAATTAAACGGAAAGGTGGGCCGAGGTTCTTATTGGGTTACGTGACCCAGGGAACTTAAAGGCTATTCGCAGAAATTAAAGGTTGTCCATATTTACAAACATTAAACTTTCCCTGAATGGTCTTCGGTGACCCAAAGACAAGCCACCGCGAAGCAGTGGAAGTCTGCGAGCAAGTGAGCAGTCCTGAGTCCTGAGGCGGTCGCGGCGAAGCCGTGGCCGACGAAGGCGATACTTGCCCCGCAGGGTAGGGGCGCCTTTTTTTGCACTGTATCGGGTCTCCAATGCTTAGGTGCTGACCAATGGAGACCCATATTTTGAATTAGTTTCGGAATTTTTTTTTGGCATGTATCGAGCCAACTGTTGTTAATGGAAAGTGTTTTTGAGGTTTTTGGGGTGGGGGTCGTCCGCTCGCGGCGCGTGCAGGGGGATATTCCGATAGAAGGAAATTATTGAGTATTTTAATATTTTAGGTTAATTTACGGCAGTTTCATCATACATTTAGGGCGCAAACCGTTGTTCATTGAGGGTGGTTTTGAGTGTTAGGGGTGTGGGCATCCACGTGCGGCGCGTGCAGTGGGGTCGTCCGCTGGAAAGAAATTATTGGGTATCTTTTAGCTCTGTGCCACAGCAGTCTGGTTTCTTTTAGCTGTGTGTGATTTTGTGCTGGCGTGCTCTGATGAGCATAGTGTAAACAGGTGTTGGCCCCCTGGCTTGGCACGTGACCCCCTTGCGGGCTACTCCTTGATGGAAAAACATTCTGTAGCCATTATTAGGTCTCAGAAGGGTACCGGTAGTTCTTTGGGAGAAAGGCGTGCGTAGGCGTGTTGACAGAAACTTTGGACAGTTATTGAGAGTGTTTTTGATGTTTTGGTGGTGTGGATCCTGCACCCTTGGCGCATGCAGGGCGATCCTCCGGTAGAAGGAAATTATTAAGTATTTCAATGTTTTATTTAATTTACGGCACATTCAGCCAGCAAACATGTATCGGGGAAAGCATTGTTCATTGAAGGTGTTTTTAGTTTTTGGGGGTGTGCGTCGTCCGTCCGTGGCGCGTACAGGGTGGTCCTCCTCTAGAACAAAATTATCGGGTATCTTTCAGATATTTGATCTTTGGCACAGCCGTAGGGTTTCTTTTACCTGTGTGCGGTTTGGTGCTGGCGTGTTCCCATGAGTATACTGTAAAAAGATCAAGGCCTCCTGATGGGGTTACGTGACGCCTTGCAGGCTACCCCTTGATGGAAAAACATTAACCTGTACCCGTTATTGGGTCTCAGAGGTGTACTGGCGTTTTATATGGGCCAGATGGATTTGCAACCGTGTTGACAGAAACATAAACAGTTGATGTTTTTTTTTAGTTTTGAGTGATTTGGTGCTGGCGTGTTCCAATGAACATAGGGTACACAGATGATGGCTCTTTAGTTGGGTATGTTAACCCTTGCGGGTTAGTCCTTGAGGGAAAAACATTAATATGTACCCGTTATTGGGTCTTAGAGATGTACTGGTGACTTCTTGGGCCAAATGCATTTGCAGGCGTGTTGACAGAAACATTAAACAGTTGGTGGGTGGTTATTTAGAATCTTGGCAATATTCGGGGGATCCTGCAATGAGAAAAACCACAGAACTCTAATTTTGCTGAGAAAATAATGGGTCTAAGCGATCCGGAGACAGGCCACCGCGAGGCGTTAGGAGTCTGCGAGCAAGGCGAGCAGACCTGAGTCGTGCGGAGGGCGCGGCGAAGCCGCGGTCGACGAAGGCGATACTTGCCCCGCAGGGTATGGGCGCCGAGGGCCGGCCCGCTGAATCGAGACATGGTTAGGTAAGGATAGTGGAGGCACCCTGGTGCGCCCACGCGATTGTGTCGGCCTCAAAATTTAGGTCTGTTTGAAGGCCCATAACCCGAAAAGTTATTGGCCGATTTCCAAAATTTCTTCACCAATCGACGTGCTCATCCATTCTCTCACACGCTCACCCCTTACCACTCGTGACGCGCCCAGAGGGTCAATCTCGCAGCGCGAGACGGGCCGTCTAGTCTTTTATATAATTTATAAAATGTCTGTCCGTGTCCGCCGTATGTCATAGCACCTTTTGACAAGTGTGGCCGAAACGGTTATACGTAGGGGCTTGAAATTTTGCACGAGGGTCCGGTCATGCGGTCCCATCATCGTATTAGATTTTGGCAGTGGTGGAGTAAGTGGGGTGGGCGTGGCGCGCGCCAGAGTGCACCCATGTCGTTTCAAAAAGCGGCCTCAGATCGTCGAGCTCTTGAATTTTGCAACTTTTTGGCACGTGCTCGGCTGTACTGGATCCCTGATTTCAAGGTACTGGTGAATATTTCCCAATTCAATTACGGCATTTTAATCACACATGTATCTACGAAAGTGCTATTTATAGAGGATATTTTTAATTTTGGGGGTGTGGGTAATCCGCCCGCGGTGTGTGCAGGGGGATCCTCCGCTGAAACATACTTAATTAGTTTTTTTCTATCTTGGCTTAATTTACAGCAAATTCACCAAACATGTATTTAGTAAGCAGTTGTTTATTGAGGGTTTTATTTAGTTTTTGAGGTGTGGGTATTCCGCTTGCGGTGCGTGCAGGGGGATCCTCCGCTTCAAGGAAGTTATTCTAATTTTTCTTGAAAAAAATAATGGGTTCAGGCGATCCGGAAAAAATTCACCGCGAAGCGGTGGAAGTCTGCGAGCAAGGTGAGCAGTGCTGAGTCTTCAGGCGGGCGCGACGAAGCCGCGGCCGACGAAGGCGATACTTGCCCCGCAGTCTAGGGGCGCCGTTTTTTTGCACTGTATCGGGTCTCCAATGCATAGGTGCTGACAAATGAAGACCCATATTTTGAATAATTTTTTGAAGTTTTATTATGCATGTATCGAGCCAACCATTGTTTATTGAGGGTGTTTTTTAGTTTGGGGGGTGGGTCTTCCGCTTGCGGCGGGTGCAGGGGATCCTCCGCTGGATAGAAATTATTGAGCATTTTAATGTTTTAAAATATTTTACGCCAGATTTGTCACACATGTATCGAGCAAACCGTTGTTTATTGAGTGTTTTATTTAGTTTTTGGGGGTGTGGGTAGTCCGCCCGCGGTGCGTGCAGGGGGGTCCTCCGCTTCAAGGAAATTATTCTATTTTTTCCTGAAAAAAGATGTGTTTAGGCGATCCGGAGACAATCCACTGCGAAGCGGTGGAAGTCGTCGAGCAAGGCGAGCAGACCTGAGACCTGAGAAGGGCACGGCGAAGCCGCGGTTGACGAAAGTGATATTTCCCCGCAGGGTAGGGGTGCCGTTTTTTTGCACGTATCGGGTCTCCAATGTTAAGGTGTTGGCAAATGGAGAGACATAGTTTAAATTATTTTCGGAAATGTTATTAAGCATGTATCGAGCCAACCGTTGTTCATTGAGGGTGTTTTCAGTTTTAGGGGTATGGGTCGTCCGCTTGCGGCGCGTGCAGTGGGACGCTCCGCTGGAAGGAAATTATGGGGTATCTTTTAGCTGTGTGGCACAGCCGCCAGGTTTCTTTTGTCTGTTTGTGACTGTGCTGGCGTGCTCCGATGAACATGGTGTAAACAGGTGTTGGCCCCCTGGCTGGGCACGTGATCCCTTGATGGAAAAACCTTAATCTTTACCCGTTATTAGGTCCCAGAAGTGTGCCGGTAACCCTTCGGGACAAAAAGCGTATGCAGGCGTGTTGACAGAAACTTTGGACAGTTATCGAGGGTATTTTTTTAGTTTTTTGGTTTTGATTGTGCACCCTTGGCGCCTGCAAGGTGATCCTCCGCTTGAAGGAAATTATTAAGTATTTAAATTAATTTACCTCAGATTCAGTAAACATGTATCGAGCAAACCGTTGTTTATCGAGGGTGTTTTTGAGTTTTGGGGGTGAGGATTGTCCACCCGTGGTGCGTGCAGGGTGGTACTCCGCTGGGAAATATCCGGTGTCTTTTAGCGGTGTGGCACAGCAATGCTCGGCTCGGCTGTACAGGATCCCTGATTTCAAGGTGCTGGCAAATATTATTGAATCTACGGTAGTTTTATCACACATGTTTCGACGATAGTGCTATTTATAGAGGATATTTTTAGTTTTTGTTGGTGTGGGTCGTCCGCCCGCGGCGCGAGCAGGGGAATCCTTCGCTGGAAGATAATCATTGAGTATTTTAACGCCAGGCCGGCCGTCAAGGAATAAACAAATCGGAGACAATCCACCGCGAAGCGGTGGAAGTCTGCCAGCAGGGCGAGCAGACTTGGGCCATGAGAAGGGCACGGCGAAGCCGCGGCCAACCAATTCGATACTTGCCCCGCAGAGTAGGGGCGCGGTTTTTTGCACTGTATCGGGTCTCCAATGTTAGGGTGCTAACAAATGGAGAGACGTATTTCATATTATTTTGGGCAGCTTTATTAAGCATGTATCGAGCCAACCATTGTTTCTTAAGGGTGTTTTGGAGTTTTTGGGGGCGTGGGTCATCCGCCTGTGGCGCATGCTGGGGATCCTCCGCTATAAGGAAATTATCGGGTATGTTGTAGCGTAGTGGCACAGCCGCCGGGTTTCTTTTAGCTGTGTGTAATTTTGTGCTTCCGTGTTCCCGTCAGCAAACGGTACACAGATGATGGCCTCTGGCGGGGCACGTGACCCCTTGTGGATTACCTCTTGATCGAAAAAGCTATATTATGAACCCGTTATTGGGTCTCAGAGGTGTACTGGTGATTTTTTGGCCAAATGCGTTTGCAGGCGTGTTGGTAGAAACATTAAACATTTGATGGGTGGTATTTAAAATGCTGGCATCATTTAGGGGGGGGCGGGGGTCTCCCATTAAGAAGAACAAAAAACTTCTACTCTTGCGTGTAAATCCTCTGATATATTTTAGTCAATTCGTGGCAATTTTTTTAATATATTAAACAAAGTGTTGTTTATTGAGAGTGTTTTTTGTTTTAGGGGTGCGTTACTCGTCTGGTGCTGTCGTGTTCCCAGGAGCATAGGGTACCCAGACGATGGCTTCTGGCGGGGTCAGGTGACCCCTTGCGGGTTACCCTTTGATTGAAATATTTGATATGTACCCGTTGTTGGGTCTCAGAGGTGTACTGGTGACTTTTTTTAATCAAACGCGTTTGCGGGAGTGTTGACAGAAACATTGAACAATTGATATGTGTTATTTATATTTTTGCAACGTTTAGGGATCCCTTATTAATAAAAACCACAAACTCTAATTTTGCAAAAAAATACTGGATTCAGGCGATGCAAAGACAAACCACCGCGAAGCGGTTGAACTGTCCAGCGCCTGCTCGGACACCTTATCTAAGTTACCCTCTGGGAGCTAAAACAACTCTTCCTACCAAAGCTAAAGTGCACTGAACTTCACAGTATGGGTACAGGATATGAATTGCGACACAGTTTCACCGCAGGAAACGCATTGCAGTACAGTTTCGCTTCAAGAAACGCATTTCGGAGCAGCATGTCTATGGTTGAAGACAGAGAAAAGGAATTAAAAAGAAAGGTGGACCGAGCGACTTATTGGTTTACGCGACCCAGTGAACTTAAAAGCTATTCCCAGAAATTAAAGTTTGCCCCCTCCCCCTTTAAAAATTATAAGTTTCCCTGAATGGGCTTCGGCGACCCAGAGACAAGCCAACGCGATATTAGTAAACAGTGAGAGTGTAGTACCAGCAGCCCATGCCCAAATTAACAAGGGTATGGGCTTCAAATTAACCGAGACCGAAGGCACAATCGGCACGCCAACTCGCGCTTGCCGGGAACTTTTGCTGGAATGCTGGAAAGGCTGCTGAAGGGCAGGCAAAGCAAACCACAAGAGGGGAGGGAGTGTACCAAGCAGCGCACGGATGGGACGCCTAGGGAAGGAAGGAACCCAGCAGTGCCGGGCTAGGGAATGGAGGAACCCGGCAGCGCCAGGCCGGCCTTCTAGAGAAGGAATAAACAATCCGGAGACAAACCACCGCGAAGCGGTGGAAGTCTGCGAGCAAAGCCAGCAGACCCGAGTCCTGAGGAGTGCACGGCGGAGCTGCGGCCGAAGCAGGCGATACTTGCCCCGCAGGGTAGGGGCACGTTAGGCCGGCCCGCTGAATCGAGACCTGGTTAGGTCAGCATAGTGGAGGCACCCTGGTGCGCCCACGCAATTGCGTCGGGCTCAAAATTTAGGTCTGGCTTTGAGAGCCCATTACACGAAAAGTTATCGACCGATTTCCAAAGTTTCTTCACGAATCAACGCCTTTTTCAATTTCTTCTACGTTCACCTTCTATATCTCGTGACGCACCCAGAGGGTCAATCTCGCAGCGCGAGACGTGCCGTCTAGTTCTTATATATAATTTATAAAATGTCCGTCCGTACGTCCGCCGTATGTCATAGCACCTTTTGGCAAGTGTGGCAGAAACGGTTACAGGTGGGGGCTTGAAATTTTGCACGAGGGTCCGGTCATGC
Source organism: Lepas anatifera (assembly GCA_034440635.1). NCBI lineage: Eukaryota > Metazoa > Arthropoda > Thecostraca > Lepadidae > Lepas > Lepas anatifera. Next base: position 349,889 of record JAOTON010002096.1, read on the forward strand.
GGTCCCATCATCGTATTAGATTTTGGCAGTGGTGGAGTAAGTGGGGTGGGCGCGGCGCGCGCCAGAGTGCACCCATGTCGTTTCAAAAATCGGCCTCAAATCGTCGAGCTGTTGAATTTTGCAACTTTTTGCACGTGCTCGGCTCTACTGGATCCCTGATTTCAAGGTACTGGTGAATATTTTCCAATTCAATTACGGCATTTTAATCACACATGTATCGACGAAAGTGCTATTTATAGAGGGTATTTTTTATTTTAGGGGCGTGGGTAGTCCGCCCGCCGTGCGTGCAGGGGGATCCTCCGCTGAAAGATACTTATTGAGTATTTTTCTATATTGGCTTAATTTACAGCAAATTCACGAAACATGTATTTAGTAAGCAGATGTTCATTGAGGGTTTTATTTACTTTTTGGGGGTGTAGGAAGGCCGACTGCGGTGCGTGCAGGGGGATCCTCCGCTTCAAGGAAGTTATTCTAATTTTTCTTGAAAAAATAATGGGTTCAGGCGATCCGGAAACAATCCACCGCAAAGCGGTGGAAGTCTGCGAGCAAGGTGAGCAGTGCGGAGTCCTTAGGCGGGCGCGGCGAAGCCGCGGCCGACGAAGGCGGCACTTGCCCCGAAGGGTAGGGGCGCCGTTTTTTGCACTGTATCGGGTCTCCAATGTTAAGGTGCTGGCAAATGGAGAGACATATTTTAAATTATTTTCGGAAATGTTATTAAGCATGTATCGAGCCAACCATTGTTTCTTAAGGGTGTTTTGGAGTTTTTGGGGGTGTGGGAAGTCCGCTTACGGCGCGTGCAGGGAAATTCTCCGCTAGAAAAATGTATGGAGTATTTTAATATTTTAGGTTGATTTACGGCAGTTTCATTAAACATGTAGGAAGCAAACCGTTGTTCATTGAGGGTGTTTTTGAGTTTTGGGAGGCGTGGGTCATCCGCCCGTGGCGCATGCAGGGAGATCCTCCGCTATAAGGAAATTATCGGGTATGTTGTAGCTGTGTGCCACAGCCGCCGGGTTTCTTTTAGCTGTGTGTAATTTAGTGCTTCCGTGTTCCCATCAGTAAACGGTACACAGATGATGGCCTCTGGCGGGGCACGTGAACCCTTGTGGATTACCTCTTGATCGAAAAAGCTGTATTATGAACCCGTTATTGGGTTTCAGAGGTGTACTGGTGATTTTTTTGGGCCAAATGCGTTTGCAGGCGCGTTGGTAGAAACATTAAACAGTTGATAGGTGGTATTTAAAATGCTGGCATCATTTAGGGGGGCGGGGGTCTCCCATTAAGAAGAACCAGAAACTTCTAATTTTGCGTGTAAATTCTCCGATATATTTTAATCAATTCATGGGAGTTCTTTTAAATATATTAAACAAGGTGTTGTTTATTAAGAGTGTTTTTTTTGTTTTAGGGGTGCGTTGCTCGTCTGGTGCTGTCGTGTTCCCAGGAGCATAGGGTACACAGACGATGGCCTCCTGGTGGGGTCAGGTGACCCCTTGCAGGTTACCCTTTGAATGGAATATTTGATATGTACCCGTTGTTGGGTCTCAGAAGTGTACTGGTGATTTTTTTTGGCCAAATGCGTTTGCAGGCGTGTTGACAGAAACATTGAACAGTTGATGATTTTCTCTTTAGTTTTTGGTGGTGTGGGTGGTCCATCCGTCACGTGTGCAGGTTGATCATCCGCTAGAAGGAAATTGTCGGGCATCTTTCACATATTTGGCACAGCCGTCGGCTTTTTTAGCTGTGTGCGGTTTGGTGCTGGCGTGATCCCCTGAGCATAGTGTACACAGATGATGGCCCCCTGGTGGGGTTAGGTCACCCCTTGCATGTTACACCTTGATGGAAAAACATTAATATGTACCCGCTGTTGGGTTTTAGAGGTGCACTGGTAACTTTTTGGGCCAAATGCGTTTGCGGGAGTGTTGACAGAAACATTGAACAATTGATATGTGTTATTTATAATTTTCGCAATGTTTGGGGCATAGGCGGATCCAGGATTGCCGATCGGGGGGGCACCTTCCCGGGGGCACCATCCGGACGGGGGGGCGCCATCCGGACCAGGGGGGCGCCACCTATGACCGGCAAAAGCTATCAGGTGGGCGCCAAATCCTATCGGTGGGCGCCGACTTTCGCATCCTGGGGGGTGGGAAGCGACATTTCAGGGGGCGCCATCGACCTTTCAGGGGGCGCCGAGGGTCCATCGGGGGGGAGCACGTGCCCCCTTGCCCCCCGGATCCGACCATGGTTTGGGGATCCTTTATTGATAAAAACCACAAAACTCTAATTTTGCCCAAAAAAATAATCGATTCAGGCGATGCAAAGACAAACCACCGCGAAGCGGATGAACTGTCCAGCGCCTGCCCGGACACCTTATCTAAGCTACCCTCTAGGAGCTAAAACAACTCTTCCTACCAAAGCTAAAGTGCACTGAACTTCACAGTATGGGTACAGGATATGAATTGCGGCACAGTTTCACCGCAGGAAACGCATTGCGGTACAGTTTCACTGCAGGAAACGCATTTCGGAGCAGCATGCCTATGGTTGAAGACCGAGCAAATGAATTAAAAAGAAAAAATTAACGAGCGACTTATTGGTTTCCGCGACCCAGTTAACTTAAAGGCTATTCCCAGAAATTAAAGTTTGCCCCCCCTTTAAAAATTATAAGTTTCCCTGAATGGGCTTCGGCGACCCAGAGACAAGCCAACGCGAAGCGGTAAAAGTTTGCGAGCAAGTCGAGCAGACATGAGTCCTGAGGAGGGCACGGCGAAGCCTCCGCCGACGAAAGCGATACTTGCCCCACAGGGTAGGGGCGCCAGCTAGGTCGGAGATCCTTCCCTGTGAGTGGGTATTTAGAATGGGGGATGGCAGGGGTCCTAAATTAAGAAAAACCAGCAAACCTCTATTTTTGCTTGGAAGTGCAATTGGCTATTTTAACCCGCGCCCCACCGGGGGTCCGGCGCCACCTTCGCCCCACCGGGGGCCATCGATGGCCCCCCTCTAACTCCGAAAATATGGGTGTTAGCGCAAATCTGCAAAGTGCAATAGAAAGCTCGCGTGAATTTAGTAAGAAATTACTTCGCATGTTTTAGTGCTCAGGTCAATGGTTTGACCTCCAGAGGTCAAATTAGGTCAAGATCGGCTATTTTTACTCAAATATGCAATGATTAAGCAAACTGGGCATAACTTATGTCATTAGAGCTATTGAGGCCTGGTAAAGTACACTTGATAGCAAATTGCCAGTACTTTTCCCGCCATGTGGAACGTAAAGACCTCCCGCCAGTGGTTTGACCGCCAGAGGTCACCTCGTGACCTAATATGACCTGAGGTCACGAAAGGTCAAAAAGTGACCTTGCCGTATATCAAATGAAAGCCAGCGACACGACAAACACGATGGTGCTTGTTTCACCGCTCTAGCTCAATTAGGTCAAAAGTTATTGTCAAAATACTGTTTTTGACCTCTGGTGACCTTGGATGACCTTGGAAAAGTCAAAGGGCAAATATGACCCCTGGGATCCGTGAAAGGGTGTCCAAAAACGTTGTTCTGAGCAGTCTGAGTATTTGCAATCATTTTTGTGGCTTTTATATCATGAAATAGCTTTTCCTCATGCTTTTCCAATGGGAGAGGTCGCCTCGTGACCTGACCTCAGGGCACGAAATCGAAAAATCCCGGATATACACCTTGTAGACCCTGGAGGGGTCATGAAGTGTAGGAAGTTTCAAATCGATCGACTTTGAAATGTAGCTCTTACAGAGCTCTAAAGTGAAGTGAGGTGACCTTGGTTGACCTCGTCTGGTCACCTGACCTTGGGTGACCCGGGGTAAAAAATTTCAGGGATGATGGGAAAATGATGTAGTGAGAGGTAGAGCCCTCAACCGCGGTGCTGCGCCTCGTCGTTTTTCTGCTATCCCGGAAAAACCTTAGGGGGGCCATCGATGGCCCCCCGGTGGGGCGAGGGTTAATCAATTTACGGCAGTTACGGCAGACATGTACCGACCAAAGTGTTGTTCATTGAGGGTGGTGTTAGGTTTTGGGGTGTGGGTTGCAACCCGTGCCACGGTCAGGGGATCCTCCGCTGCAGGGAAATTATCGGGTATCTTTTATCTGTGCGGCACAGCCGTCGGGTTTCTTTTAGCTGTGTGTGATTTGGTGCTGGCGTGTTCCAATGAACATAGGGTACACAGATGATGGCTCGCTGGTTGGCTGGTTGGGCATGTGAACCCTTGCGGGTTAGTCCTTGAAGGAAAAACATTAATCTGTACCCGTTATTGGGTCTTAAAGATGTACTGGTGACTTTTTGGCCAAATGCATTTGCAGGCGTGTTGACAGAAACAGTAAACAGTTAGTGGGTGGTTATTTAGAATCTTGGCAATATTCGGGGATCGCGCATTAAGAAAAACCACAGAACTCTAATTTTGCTGAGAAAATAATGGGTTTAAGCGATCCGGAGACAGGCCACCGCGAGGCGTTAGGAGCCTGCGAGCAAGGCGGGCAGACCTGAGTCGTGCAGAGGGCGCGGCGAAGCCGCGGTCGACGAAGGCGATACTTGCCCCGCAGGGTATGGGCGCCGCTAGCCGGCCCGCTGAATCGAGACATGGTTAGGTAAAAATAGTGAAGGCACCCTGGTGCGCCCACGCGATTGTGTTGGCCTCAAAATTTAGGTTTGTTTGAAGGCACATAACCCGAAAAGTTATTGGCCGATTTCAAAAATTTTTTCACCAATCGACGTGCACATCCATTCTCTCACACGCTCACCCTCTACCACTCGTGACGCGCCCAGACGGTCAATCTTGCAGCGCGAGACGTGCCGTCTAGTGCTATATATAATTTATAAAATGTCTGTCCGCCGTATGTCATAGCACCTTTTGGCAAGTGTGGCCAAAACGGTTACAGGTGGGGGCTTCAAATTTTGCACGAGGGTCCGGTCATGCGGTCCCATCATCGTATTAGATTTTGGCAGTGGTGGGGTATGTGGGGTGGGCGTGGCGCCCGCCAGAGTGCACCCATGTCGTTTCAAAAATCGGCCTAAAATCGTCGAGCTCTTGAATTTTGCAACTTTTTGGCACGTGCTCGGCTGTACTGGATCCCTGATTTCAAGGTACTGGTGAATATTTCCGAATTCAATTACGGCAATTAATCACATATGTATCGACGAAAGTGCTATTTATAGAGGATATTTTTAATTTTGGGGGTGTGGGTAGTCCACCCGCGGTGCGTGCAGGGGGTTCCTCCGCTGAGAGATACTTATTAAGTAATTTTCTATCTTAGCTTAATTAGAGCAAATTCACCAAACATGTATTTAGTAAGCAGTTGTTCATTGAGGGTTTTATTTAGTTTTTGGGGGTGTAGGAAGTCCGCCTGCGGTGCGTGCAGGGGGATCCTCCGCTTCAAGGGAGTTATTCTAATTTTTCTTGAAAAAAATAATGGGTTAAGGCGCTCCGGAAACAATCCACCGCCAAGCGGTGGAAGTCTGCAAGCAAGGTGAGCAGTGCGGAGTCCTTAGGCGGGCGCGGCGAAGCCGCGGCCGACGAAGGCGGTACTTGCCCCGAAGGGCAGGGGCGCCGTTTTTTGCACTGTATCGGGTCTCCAATGCATAGGTGCTGACAAATGGGCCCTCATATTTTGAATTATTTTTGAAAGTTTTATTAAGCATGTATCGAGCCAACCATTGTT